>OY987267.1:11773275-12183298 GCA_963920665.1 Straminergon stramineum | reverse complement strand
GTTTGAAATTGACTAAGGATGTTCCACTAAGATATAATTACTTTTCTCTTATTACTGGGTACCTCTAGGCGCTAAGAAGATCCCCTAGCTACGGGGAAAAAAGAGGGTTTTTTGGTGTGTTCTTTAGATTTTGTTGCTAGTCCTTGACTTATGATTCATATTCAGACTTTGATATCTAGAATGTAAGAGGATGTTTTAGAAAAGTAGTTAACGAAAGGTTGGGATTATTATATCCTAAATCTACAAAAAGGTTAGAACTTACCCATGATATTCTTCTCAATTCACAGCTTCTTTGGTGTAGGTGTAGATTTTAATAGCCAAAATTGTCTCTTTAAGGATATATAACAAATTCATTTTATTTGGATCAGTAGTGATTCAATTTGAATGTGAAGACATGTCAGTTTACTAATAAACTTACCACAAGAGCATTATTCATGTATTCAAAGTTGTTGATTTATACCAATTCACAATATGCCAAGAAATTATTAGTTGCCTAATAAACTATTTGCCTTCACATATTGTTCATAATCTAGAGTGTGGACTTATCACAATGGAGGATTTTATGAAGGTACAAAATCTTCTCTTAACAAGATTAGCATCTAATGGCATAGTTAGTGCAAATTAATCCATATGACCAAAGACTTGCATTGGCTATTTGCATTCCAGGGACTTTACTGGTCAACTTGGCTAATTTTTTTGAAATAAATGAAACGGAATTCCATTGTAAGGATAAACTGCAAGAATGACAACCACAAGTGGCTTCTTGGGGAACAAGGACCACTAACTAACTACAACAAAAGACTTGACCAAAGAGAAGAAGGGGCAGTGCCTCGCAGGTGCAACATGGAGTGAGGTTGAAGGCCTCTCATGGCTTGCCGAGAGAATATGCAACACCAAGAAGTCCCGTTGGGCAGATCCTTTAGTGTGGTTGAAAAACGAAGCCGTTAAAGGGTCCAACAATAATCCAACGGGGTTGCTTAGCATCCATCTTCACAAAAAAGTCCAACTTAAATCTACACTTCTCAAATGCATTCAAGAGCTTCAACTACACTTCAGAAGATCATCTCGTCCTCCAACAAACCTTAGCCCATTCCATTCTCCCATGCATAGTCCAGAAGGCCTCTCCAAATGTGACCTAGGAATTGCTTTGTTGTCTACATTTGGATATTGAAGATGAGTTTGTTCCTTTGAATTTAAAGAACCTAAAGGATAGTTGTTTGCAATTCAAGCAAGATTCTCTTGAATTGATTAAATTTTCAAGAGATATCACTAGAGAAAATACCTTGACGCCAAGTGAGAGGAAGATAGGGACCATGTGCATCCCTACCCACAAGCAGGGCATTTGTAAGATGGATGGCCCCTACAAATGCTTTTTATAGTGCGGACAACTCTCTCTTTTGTCTCTCTTGAACAAAATACATAGTGAGTGTCCATTGAGCCGTCAATTTTTTCTCTCTAATGGTTGTGAGCGTTGAATTACCCACCTTTGATAATTTGCGAACACAACCAAGTTCTAGGTTTTGGCTAAGTGACTCCTACCTTTAGTGTCTAAGTGTGGTCCATTGTGCCTTTCAAGCAATGGATCTTTTTACTAAGTGCCTAAATGACCCTAAATTGCAAGATTCTCTTAAACTACTTCCAATGTTTTGGCCAACCAAATGGATGGCCTACTGTGTAATCTGGATGTAACCTACGCTAGGGAAGAACTAACCTAAAAAAACCTCTTATTCATCTTGTGCCATTTCTAAAAACATAAAACTCGACCCTATCTGACCTTCCTAGCCAAAGTTATGGGTGGATGAAGTTTGACCGCTACTCGGTTCTTCAAACCTCATCCATCGATTGCACCTAGCTCCCCAATTCAAAAAGATCCAAAATATTTAAGGGTGGGTCACAAGAATTGCTCCTACCTAGATCTGAAGTTGGGCCTTGATCGGGGATTCCTACGAAATTTTCATCCAAGTCTTACCTAAACTTCATCCGTTAATTTCTCCTAACCTTTACTTCAGAATTAGATTTTATTTTCGGCCCTGGACCCTAATTGGTAGCCTCCTCTTGACCTACTTAGTTCTCTATCAAATTCATAGTTTAGCTATTCTTCATCCAATTTGATCCTAAACTTCATCTAGCAATAACTTCCTCAATTTTGGCTCGATTTGGGCGTGCCTTAGGGTTTTGGAAAGCCACGGTCTCCTTCTTTAAGCTTATGTCCGTGGAAATGACTTGAACTACAGTCCTAAGGGTCTGACCTAGGGGTAGGCCTTGGCCCATGCTACTAGTTTCCAATTAGGGACCTAGGGAAAGTTTGGAAAGGTTTAACTCATACCTCGGAACTTGAGTCGTTGATCACACCCACCAGAAGCTCTATCTCCTCCATGAACTCCTAGGCCGTGAAACAACGAAGCACCGATCTAATCATAAAATATGTGGGTACAAGGGGTTAATTGTTGATTTTATCCTATTTCTTTACTCCTTCCTTCTTTTCTTTCCTCCCACACTCTAAGGTGGCCCAATGACCATTGCTCCTACCTACTATGCTAACCTGGAGGATGTGTCATACCTTTTCCCAAGGTTAAGCTACCTCTTACATCCTACATGTTACGTCCTATGCTTACGTCTCACACTTAATCTCGTGGTGATTACCTAATTCTAATCTAAGGGCTTAAGTACATCTTGAGTATTTCACCTCCTATCTTATCTACCTCCACTCCCTACCTTCAAATTGTCTTCCCTTGTATCACTCCTTCTCATTCTTCTAGCTTCCTACCATCTCCACTCCTTCCTTCTTTGCTTGCTTTACTGCCTTAGCAAGGTTTCCGGGAGATGGGACATTGGACTTCTCGCCTCAAGGACTATGTTAAAGTAACGAGAACTTCTAGTCAATATCTTTTCTTTTTCCTTTACCCCTGGCTTGGTTTTTTTTCCTTTCCCTCCCTCTTTCACTGTGATTGCTACAGCCTTGAATCCTGGAGTCCAATATTGTAAACCCAAACCGTCCCCAACCCGAAACCGTAACCCCGACTCCCCAAACCAAGACTGTAACCCAACCTTCCAAGTGCTGGTACTGTAACCCTACATCTCCAACCGAGACTGTAACCAAACCCCCCTAGACTCCCGATACTATAATCCCGACTCCCCACCGATATTGTAACCCAACCTTTCCAGTGCCCAGCCCTGCCTCGCCGGCCCACCTACGGTACGTGACCAGCCCCCTCCCAGGTATCGAGGCTAGTCTAGAGTGTTGGTTGCAATCTTTTCTTTGGCAAATTTTGATGCTACTTTCTATGGGAAGTTTGGGTGGTCATATTTAATACTAATAGGTGGTGTTTTTTAGGCTCATGGTGCGCGAAGGGCCCTTCTTATCTCACTCTCTTACTAACCTCCAATTCCTATTTTTTGGAATCCAGACCTTGGTTTGTTCCCGATGCATTTTGGAAACTAAATCTTGTGGAGAGAGGGGCCACATGGTCTTACGGTTCTCCTGTGAGGTGGTTTTAACGCACCGCTAAGACTTTTATCCCAAGGGGGTTCAAAGCTTCGCTGTTGTTCCTTCTTTTAATACATCGCTAAGACTGTTTACCTCAAGGGGATTCAAAGCTTCACCATATGGGCGGGACCCACTACCCTCACACCCTCGTTTTCTCACCAAGGAATGCCACATCAACCTTAGAAATAACAAAAAGAAGAAGCCCTTGACAACCAAAAAATTAGTTGTACAGAGTTAGTATCATAAAAAATTTGAACTGAAGGGCCCCCAAAGCGGCATCGCCAATCATATGGGGGGTTACTCTAGGGTTAGTACAATGACAAGACAAAGAAGGTAGCCAAAAGAGACCCACCAAAGTAAACAAACTTCCAAGCGCAAGCTTGGAGGGATTAACACTACACACATCCAAGGTGCAAGGGACCCATGAAGACCTTGCAAGCTTGGAAAACAACAACAATGGCCAAAAGTGCACAAAAAAACACCGTTACAAGGTTTGTGGCTAAAATGCCACAATTTCCAACATCAATTCGACCCAGCGGACCCAATTACACAAAAAGGGGGTTGTGAGAGAAGAGAAGGGGTGCCCTTTTAAACTCTTTCCCGAGCACCCACCTCTCCTTATTCATCTAAGTTAACCTTATCTTCTTGGATTTTCATCCAAAATTCAAGGCTTTCATCCTATCCTAGTCTTCTAAGCTAATTTTTGAAGATTAACTTCGAATCGCAAACGAATTGTGCCATTGGCTTCATAAGGACATTTCTAGTTGTAAAGAACCCCCTCCCCCTTTTCTATCTTCAAAATCACAACAAAACCTAGCACCAACTTAAAGCCGAAAACCGGGAAAAATCTCAACATTTGAGGGTTGACTTTTCTAGAAAAAATAACTAGCCTAGGCTCTTAAATAGGTAGGGGGAGTGAAAAAAGACCTATCTTGGTCCCCATTCCGCTTTCGTATGCTCCCGTTCCACTGGTCAAACCCGCTGTGGACTTTATATTAGGTTAATTGTTGGAGAATTTGGCAAGTTCGGGTATTTCTAACTATCGAAATGTCTTGAAACTTGTCAGGGTAGCTTATTAACAAAAGAGAAGCTACGCTCATTTTTAGTGGGAATTTTCCTATCACTTGGGGAATTTCTAGTCGTAGGTTTGGGCAATTGACCGTCTGAAAAGACATCTTGTGACTATCAGAAAATTTTGAAGCTTTTCATGGAATCTCCCATGCAATCCCACAACACATGTATAGGCTCCTATTTTTACTCTACACATTGGCCTAGGGGGAACAAAATCCACTCCTTCATTTAATCATCAGTGGCCAAGGAATCTTCGACATCGAGGGAAATTTTGGCGAACTAACTTTATCATTGGTTCCCGGGCATGATTTTAACCCCAAACCATCCTCTTTGGACTTGAAATTCCTCCTTGGTCCAGTTTTGGTATTTAAAGCATTTGCAAGTCAACAATTAGGGTTTTGCTATTTCGTCGATGAAATGGGAAAATTAGAACTGTCGTGCCTCTTAGTGACATTTACCACCTTAAGTTCACGTTCTAGTGCTTTCCCAAACACTTAAACTTTTATTGACACCAAGGTTTACGCTCTCCTAACACTGCACATGCCACGCACCTACAACGTTAGGTTCCAACTCAAATTACAGGATTTCCCATTCCTCTATAACTCCCAATACTTTCCTTCCAACCCTGAACTCCCACAAAACACCAAACATGTCATTGGATGACATAGGGTGGAACTTCCATTGATGTCCAAGCACTTGGTGGAGGCACTACTCCTCACTAGTGCTAACCGCCCTTCAATGGGACCCCACTTCCCACTAGACCCAACCCAATTCATTTCAAGAGTCACTAATTGGGACTCACCAAACAAGACTCACACCATGGCCTAGTATAGAACGGGACACCACCCAACTAGTATCAAAAAGTGCACAAGCACTCCACAGTAACACATAAGTGGTGATGAGGCTTCAACACTAACCTCACCACCTAAGGTCACTTTGGCTCACCATGCCACCATCTCGGAGGGAAGAGGAAGACCACCCTTCCTTATAGTACTCTCTACGGGATTCAACAGCCCCCCCTCATACTAGAGGTCACCGGGAACCCTCCAAAACGCTCTCCATCTTGGAAGACCACCCAATTCTAAGTAGTTTCTCCAAAACCAAACCTCCAAGGACTCCTGATCTTCTCATCGGGATAACATTTAGCTTCGAGCTCCAAATCCCAAGTACAAGACCATTTTCGTGATCCACATTTTTCTTAAATCACCGTGGACTATTCACTTTCTCCAATACAACAAGTATTGAGGAAGTTATGGCCCTTCAAAGATACAAGTTCCCTGGGAGGTGTAGTTCTCCGGGACTCCACCCTCTTTGGATGCCCATAACTTTTATCTCACAATTCATCTCTTCATGAGCCTTAGCATTCTAAAAAGCTTGTCTCCTTAGCTTTCCAATGATATGTAGCATGCCCTATTTGGCTCAAAGGATTCTTCCCAAACCTTGTTTCCCACGTCCCCATGCCTTGGAACGCGACTATGACATTACCAACTTTGAGGAGCCATAACTTTTGATTCCCAACTCGGATTCTCGCGTTCATTGAACCCATGGATGTACTTTCTCACAAGCTTTCCAAGCAAGTGCAATACCCCCATAATTCATCCGGATTAGAGCACTACAATGCTTTGATCGCTCGGGACTCCTAGTCCTCCTCATCCCTTCTCTTGCAAGGCTTAGGGAGTCACCCCCAATGTCCCCCTTGCTTACCAAGGTGGCACGGGCATGCTTCTTGATGAGGGTCATGACTAGAACCTATCTCCGAGAACTGATTCCTATGCCTTACTAGGATTTCCTCAACCAATTCTAGCCTATAAATGTCCCTTCCTTGTGGGGTTTTGAGCTTGATATGTCCATCACTCATAATTGACTAATTTGTTAGGATTAGTTGGGTCTTAACTTATTTACAACTCGTGGTTGGGCCAATCTAGCTATAATATTCTAAAATTAGACCAAATACTATACTAGTCAGTGACGCACCTATTTAGGTTCTATACTCTTTAGGGGGCTTTTTGTATATAAGATTGCATTTTAAATGACAAAATACGAAAATAAAATAATAGAGTGAGCCTTTGGTGATAAATTAAGGGCTCACAATCAACAAAATATTTTCTTCTAAAATTTTAACAAGTTCAAATTCTAGTACGTCGAGACAAAAGTGTAGGTATCCTCCATCGGCCCTAAGAAGGTGCACACTATTATAAGATAGTGATCAACAAAAATAAAATCTAATATGGCCAACTCTTTCAACATATAATGAATTCTTCTTGACAAATTTTCTTTAATTTTCTAAAACCTAAACAAGTAAGCTAACTTACAAATCAAGAAGGAAAAGTCAATACCTTTCCATTGACCTTGAGAAGATCCATAATGCTACTACACACTAATCAATCAAATTAAAATTCACCACGATAAAAATCATTAGCTACAAAAAGAATTCTTATCAACAAATTTTTTTTCAAAATCTAAACAAAAAAAATCATTAATACCCTCCCATCAACCCAGAGAGGACCCATACTGTTATTGAACAGTGAACAACCAATATTATATACAAACTTATTTCCATCTCCATTCATCTTTCACATCAATTGAGTTCATCATTTTTATAATGTATACTCCTAATATTTTAGTCAACACTGAAAATTACAATTTTCATCTAAATTCTACATAACCACAGTAATAGGTCCGTAGTAATAAGTACTCCAATTTACTAAAAAAAATTTGGACCAAATTTTTTTGATAGAAATTGTTTTTAGAAATATTCTTAAGTTTTCTAGTGCTTTTTCAAATTTCTAAGCTCAATACTCACACAATCTCTGTTCAATGCTCATAGGCTCATGCTCACACTCACAAAATAGTATTGCTGGAATGAGTTGTTAAGGCCATATTTGTTGAAATGAGACAATTTGCAGTCTCATATTATCCTTGACCCTACAATTAGATGATAATAAGTGTTCAATATTGAAATAATATGGTAAATTGAGACTTTAACATATTATTCCCTTAAGTTCCTTGACTATGTTTTCACCAAAAACACTCCAAAATTGTCATTTCTAGTACAAGAACTAAAATTCAGAATAATAACATTTTTGGACACATGTAACCATTGGATCTTGTAGTAAGCTAGTTTGAGAAGATGCGGAAATAATTTCAGAAATTTTCACTAGGTGGATTGCAAGATATAAACTTTTGAATACACAAAAATCCTTTTTTGGGCCTTGCAAAAAAGCAAGTAGTTGCACCTCACAAGCTCATATTTTTATGAAAAAATGTCCAAAATGGTGGTGCTTCTTAGGATTAATTCTTCAAAGCAAGTTGACTACATTCTTGAAAAAATTCAGATCATTTGGAATTGTACAACATATAGAAAAAAAATAATAAATAAAAAGAAGTAGAGAATGATTCAAAATATAAAATTGTTAAGAATTTAGTTATTAGGATTGAAAAATGACAATCCAAATGGTTGAAATGTTTTAATAATCAATCTACATCCTATAATTTTATTTTTTTCAAGAAATATTAAAAATTGAGTTAAATAAATGACTTCAAAGTTCATTTTAGAGTAGAAAATCCATAATTACCTGCAAACTAAAAGTACTCATAACTTTGGACTCATTCATCAAAATAGAATGATTCAAAGCTTTCCACATATATACAACTCTAAAAAACCAATTTCTAATTTTTGTTTATGAAGAAAGTGATTTTTTTTATCTGGTTGCCTGGATTGCCGACCAGAGGAAAAAAATAACATATTAGACCATAACTTTTGACTCATATTTCCAAATGTCATGAAATTTTGTGCACACAAAAGATATTCCTTGTCCCCATCTTATATTAACCCTTAAAGTCCCAAACAATATTTTTTGGCATTGTAGATATTTTGGGCAACTCACTACGAGCAGAATTTTCAATTTTTTTCTTTGAAATTTTCTCACAACATGTGGTCAAGGATTAGCTTTAAGGCCCAACAATTTTCTTAACTTTTGACTAAATGGTTAAAAAGTTTTTGTATGAAATGTAGTTTCTTTTCCAACTTGGACAACCCAAGTATATCAGAAAAAATCACTTTTTTCAAAAATGAAAATTTGAAATTGGTATTCTAGAATCTAGATTTATATATATGTAGAAAATTTTGAATCATTCCATTTTGATTAATGAGGTGAAAGTTATGAGAAGTTTTAGTTTATGGATTCTCTACTCTAAAATGAACTTTTAAGCCCTTCATTTAACTCAATTTTCAATCTTTTTTGAAAATAAATAAAATCATAGGATGTAGATTGTTTATTACAACATTACCATTGGGATTGGCATTTTTCAATTCCATAACAAAATTCTTAACAATTTAGTATTTTGAATCATTCACTACATCTTTCTACTTACTATTTTTTTCGAATATGTTGTACAATTCCAAATGATTTGAATTTTTCAAGCATGTATCCAACTTGCCTTTAATAATGAATCCAAAGACACATATCCATTTTGGACATTTTTTCATACAAATGTGACCTTATGAAGAGCAGCTGCCCAGTTTTTTGCAAGGACAAAAAAAGGATTTTTGTCAATTCAAACGCTTATATCTCCCAATCTACATGGTGAAATTTCTGAAATTTTTTCCACATGATCTCAAACTAGCTTACTATAAGATCCAATAGTGACATGTGTCCAAAAATGTTTAATTTTCTGAAATTTGGTTTTTGTACTAGAAATGGCGATTTTGGAGCGTTTTTGGTGAAAATATAGTCAAAATCCTTTAGAGGTTAATATTTCAACCTCAAATATGAAAACCTCTAGTCACATGTATATGCCCAAAATCTCTACATTGCTACAAAACTGAATGATGGTCCTTTAGGGGTTAATACACTTATAAACCTTTGATTCTTTAAAGGTTGATTTGTTCATAAATCTTTGATTCATTGGAATAGAGGTCTCCAATAACACGGTTGAAGTGCATTTTTTCTTAATTTAATGAATATGGCCAATGTCAATTTTATTCTACATTGGCAGTTTTCAACCTTTCTCTCCACAATACTAAAAATGAGTATTTTTTTTAAAGATCGTAGCCAAAGGATGCCTTTAGCAAAAACTAATTATAAATTTCAAAGCGGAATGATTTTGAAAATTAACAATTCACCTTGCCAAATCTAAGGAAAATTAGTTGTAAAAGAAGTCAAAATGTTGGAAACAATACCAATTCAACTTTGTGCTAATACATGTCCATTAAATAATGGGTGGAGAGGTTGTTTTTACAATGAAATCCATTGTCCATCATGAATTATCAAAGGATCTGAGACAATTTGAACAAATGAGAGCTTGACTGCTCATGGTCAAAACGTAGGAATTGTGTTCAATATAAAACTTCAAACCTCATTTTGACATAGTAGAATAATTTTTTTCATAACACTTTGCATTAGAATAATTTGTATAAACAAGCTAAATTTCATCTCCACAAATCCATTAGCTATTTTAAGCCTCCCAAAAATAATTATAGAGAAAATTCAAAGAGGATG
This sequence comes from Straminergon stramineum, assembly GCA_963920665.1. NCBI lineage: Eukaryota > Viridiplantae > Streptophyta > Bryopsida > Hypnales > Calliergonaceae > Straminergon > Straminergon stramineum. The sequence goes on along the minus strand of OY987267.1, from coordinate 12,173,239 downwards.
CTTGAGAATGTCAAAAAAATGTTCTACCCAATCCTACTTTGAATTCTGTTCATAGCTTTTGATTGGAGGTTCAAAATCTTAAATAGATCTTTGGAGATGAAATTTAGATTGATTTACCAACTTTTCTTATTTCAATGCTTTTCTAAAAAAGTTATTCTACTATGCCATAATGAGGTATGGAATTCTACAATGTACAAAATTTCTGCTTTTGACTTAATTAGGTATGAGCAATTGAGCTTCTACTAATCCTATATATGGTACATATTCCACATGGGTTGTTTTACCTCCTACCACCCCACTTGAATAAAGACATTGTCTATACATCTTCATTTACTCATAGCAAAAGTGCCTTTCAAATCTACATGAGGTTGTTATTGAATAATGTCAACATTTTAAATTTTAAATTTCAATTTATAAAAAATGATTATTTAAATTACAGAAGTTTATTTTGGACTTTAATTAATTGTTTGGCAAAAAATGTGTTGAAGGTGACCTCCAACTACAATATTAAAAGTATAGCCAATGTAAACAATTGTAAGAAGAAGGTATCCGAGGAAGGAAAAACTTAGAAAAAATTTCTAAGTAGGAGAACTATAAAAGTGTAGAATCACAAAAAGACAAATACTTTGACATTTTAATATGTAAATCTATTTTTTAAAGAAACTAAAAATTGGCCATTTGAGAAGACTTCCTAGTGAAGAGATTTTACCAACACAATGAGCTTGAAACCATCTTCAATATATGTTTAGAAATTTGTGCATGTGCTAGGGAGCCCTATTTGTATGAATGTAGAGGACTTAATATAATATATTTTTAAATTTCCCTTGGTAGAAATATGCCCTCCTACTATTAGAACAAACCATGGAAATTTCACCTATAGATCATTAATTTTGGATACTCCATAGTACTAAAAAAACCCTAAAATTCAAAATGTGACAAATTAGAAAATTTGATTTTTCAATATAAAATTATTTTCTTAATAAAAAAAAATAATGGGATCTAATTACAATCAAGACCAACATTTCTAATATTTATTTTTAAGTCATGCTTCAAAAGTTGTCACAAAGAAAAGCTCTATTATTCTCAGTATGACAAAATCAAGTACCAAGGTTTCTTACAATGACCATACAATATATGAAGACTAAATGCATGTTAAGATTAGCAAGAAATTCTTGAGGGCACTCAAGGTGATTGATTAAGGGAACTTTCTAGACATTCACAATTATTCTAAAGTTCTTCTCCTAATATCTACAAACTTAGACCCATGTCAAAAGTCCTTACTTATCCGCAATTTAGAGTATTTAACGATATTCATAAGCATTTTCTCTCAATACACTTTTATAGACATTTTCTTTGTCAAGGGTCAAAAGTCAAACAATCAAAGGACCTTCTTAGTAATTTGTAAAGATTTCTTTAGATTGCTACCAACTAAGACTCATAAGTTCTCTTGGCTTATCTACAAGAGTATCAAAGAGGCCCTCAAAGTGGTCTTTTCAAGCATTTTCTCTTCTTGCCAATCACACATACTCTCATAAGGTTAATACTAATTAATGCACCTCTCTACCATCTCATCCCAACACCAAAGTGATACTAGAGCACATACATGATAAAATGAGTTGTTCTGAATGAAAAGGTAACAAATCCAACTAAAAAAGTACAAACAAAGACAAAATTAATGAAAATGAGAAATGCTTCAAGTATCCCCTGGCGTCTCATCATACCCTCATACCCTTCCACTTATCTCTAGGCTCCCAAAGGATATACTCACTGCAAGGTAAACTACTTCAACCGTGTCTAGAGTTTTACTACTCTCACATGAGAACACTAAAAGTTACAAAAGGGAGGCATAGTAAGTGGCAAACCAACAGCATTACAGACTCACTCTTGAATGTTGCGGCTCTTGCTCACGTTTGAACGCAAACGTACTCTGCACACCTGCTTTGTGTAAGCAAGCTCACGCCTCTCTCCATTGCTTGTGATCCAGACTTTTCTTTTCATACTTGCATCTTCAAGCTCTTGCATGCCTTGCGGTAACGACTGCTAGACTTGCGATTTTGCGTAGCTTCTGTTGATCATACCTGAGGAGGTAGCTCTGTAGTACATAAACGAGTTCAGTACGTCGGTTCAAATCGAGTTAAGTTTCTGAATATACAAGATTTGTTCATGGCGTCCGACCAGCCATAGCTTCATTATCCATCAGCTCCACTGGGAAGTGGTCCTTAGATTGTTTTCCAAGTAATCAATCGGTCACACCATTAATGGCAGCACCTCCTCTTATTTCTCAATCGTGTCCACGTTTGGGTCAGTGTCAATAATTACACAATTCTTGGATTTCGAGAATTTCTATCTACCACTGTTGATGGGTTAGGTGCTTGATGTAGGCGAAATTGGAAGCCGTGCTTAAGTTGCTTGGCACGCAGTTCAAATCATTGCCACCGGTGAAACAAATGGCGCCCACGTATTTCGAATCCGCGACCCGCACTGTGGTGACAAGTTTCTTGCACAAATATATCCGGACTGGACATGTGCAGTTAATACTTATTTCCTCATCTCATAGAATTGGCTTGATTGAGATCATGGCAGTGTGCACTGCACGTCAAATGAAACTGCAGGGTGCACTATGTCCTGCGCACTTTGTCATGTTCCCCTCATACTGGGATGTAGAGTAGTTCCTTTTCAAGAATATTTGGACACTCACTGATATTCTCCATTCTATCCCAGACTGATTTTCTCAGATTCTTGCACCAGATTGTTGGAGGATGGAGGAACAGTTTACAATTTCATTCGCGAAGAAAAAGCATCTACCCTGCGAACCAGTATACGCGTTCATAATCCCGCCTTCTACTGGAAGGTCGGTCGATACTCCCCGACCACTTTAATCCGATTTAATCCGATTTCCAATTAATGTAGTCTAATATTGATTGAACTTGTGCTACTGTACGTCAATGACATTCTGACTAGGATGCAGGATATTCCAGAATCTGTTTTTTTTGTAAAGGTCTTACTCTAGAGTTCTGAGTGTACTATGAAGTAAGGAACTATGAAATAACCGACGTTTTCTATATTAGTGTTCTGAAAGACTTGCTCATTTTACAATCTTCATTTTCTACTTGTGATTAGACTACCAAAGAATGATTCAACTATACTGAGTTGCAGTGCTTATTGGCTGTCAAATCACTACAAGACAAGACCTGGGGCTTGCTGATGCGTATGTAGACGGGGATTGTTCCTTTGAGGATCCTAAAGAGGGTCTCCTTAATTTCTTCCTCGTAAGTTTCTTTGTGCCAAGTAATTCTTGTACCTGTACCAAAGGCCCTAATTATATGAACTTGTGGACTCCAGTTTTCATATTGATGCCAAAGTACCGTCCTCTTTTCTACAAATGAACGTTTCTGAAACAAATTTTAAGTACTGAAAATCTCGTTCAAGGGTGTTAACCATGCGATAGTCATAGGTTGGTGGATCAACCCTAAACCCTAAACAAGCACAACATGAATGCTTTTACAAAGCTGAAATCACGCCTTCCATTTGATGCAGATTATAATTGCAAACCGAGATATTGACCGGTTGTCTGCGAAACAAACTGCAACAAAGTATGTCACAGAGACACTCGTATTTCCATATTTGTATTGTTGATTCTGAGAGTTTCCCATTTGCAGTGGAGGTCAGAAGCAACAGCAGAGATTTCTTGAGAGTGGGTGCGTCTTATGTCATACTCACGTTGTTGGGATTTCGTGTCTTATTACAGGGGAACTTGGTGGAGCCCGGTGCTTCTCACATCTGCATTAGGTTCAGCTACATCCTACTTACAGCATGTGTTGCGTAGCAATTCCCTTACCAATGCACGCCGCAACATCTCCAATCACTACGACTTGGTCTATTCTCTTCTCTTTGCTTGAATTGACTTCTCGTGGTGATTCAGTATGGAATGTTAAGTTTCTCCGTTTTCCCAAAGCTTGAAACTGCACAAGTTACTCCAAAACTAATGCACTGTTTTTATGCATGTGTTGATTGGAATTAGAGAAATGAGATGTTCGCTTTATTTCTGGATCCGACCATGACTTACTCTTGCGCCATTTTCAAGGTACGTGTCGGAACTATCATCTCCTCATTTTTTAATATGGTCGCCGCACCCAATTCATCCCTTACTTAACAGCTACCCCTCAAAATATATTTAGCGACTCCAAATGTGCAATGCAGACTTTTGGCACTGGATGCTTGTGCAGGGACCGGAAGAGCCATTAATTGATGCCCAGATGCGTAAAATCAACCACCTTACTGATATGGTACTTCTTCCCTTCTATTTGTCATGTCGTTTGAAACAGTTCAGGTGCTTTACACATGGAGCTTATTTGACAGTTCCAATGAATGGGAACTTGAATAATTTTGGATCTGTGTTGGCAATTTTGTGGTCCACGCCGATTCACTTCAGTTTTCCTTTCGTTACAAGAGATTCCGGAGTCGTTTGCCCTGCATGATTGACTCTTAGTTTCTGTATTCTCGTTAGCAAAAGTCCTGGAGAACTTTGGGTTTGTATGATAACAGATGTGTAGTACAATGTTGATTGAGTATTGCATGTGGTACCTTACCACTTGCCGTGGGTGTTGGCAAAAACCATAGCACACAACATCTGATACTCTATCTAGTGGCATAGCCTATAACAAAAAAATATCCAAAATGTAAAACTAAACTGCACTACGGCTTGTATTCGTTGAGTATGAAGCTAATGCCAGTGTGCCACCTGTGGCCCTGAAAAGTTGGAATTGGCTACAAGACGGAAAATACAATTTAAATACCTTGTTAGCACATTCTCTGAATCTTGCTTAGAAGTGTATTTTCCAGATGGTGGACTAACCGAAAATGAATTGAATTCAGGGACCAAATGTGCAAAGTTTTCTTATAATCTTACTTCTGTTCCAGGCACGGGCAGAGAGCACACATGAGGTGTTGGAGATTGGCTCAGGATGGGGAGCTCTAGCAATCCAGATGGTGCACCGAACCGGATGTCACTACACTGGCATCACGTTATCTCAGGAGCAATTGGAGTATGCCCAAAATGTTGTGAAGGAGGCCGGACTAGAGGTTCGCTGCACTTCTTCAATCAACATTTAGGGAGTGCCATAGCTTGCAATATGTGTTGCAAGCTTTACTGTTTCTTCCCCAATTTGACTTGGCGCCATTTGGAGGCGAAAATCTTGTGTCCTAAAATACTTGCCCTTACATACCTTTCATTTAGCCTGAAAGTCTTAGAACAAACACTACCTCTACTTTTGGAATTGAATGTTTGCACTCTGACCCCCTCTATATTGATCTTATTTGATTTGAAGTTCAACCTCGCAATTTCGATCAGTCCGAGTGCAAGAAAAAATGGGACGTCTTACGTTTAGTCTTATATTTGTCGGTTTTGAATATGCTAACTTCATTTTGTGTGTATATATATAGGACAAAATCAAGTTCCAATTGGTCGATTACCGTAATGCACAGGATTATCACAAGTTCAGCCGTATCATATCTTGGTAATTTTCAAGACTTCTAATTTTGATCATGGATAGATTTTGAAACTAGTGACCTCATGTCGATGAGTATATTTTTATGATCTTGATTTATGATGGCACACATGTGGGCCGGTACATGCTCAGAGTAATCCAATCTTTCTTTAATTCTCTATTGCACAACCCTCGAAGAACTGTGGTTTCGCACGGTCATAATAGATGTACTGCGTGGCAAAATATCACTTACTCTGACTCTGGACAAATGAATGATTTTTTGGACACATGGCTGGTCAACTACTTAGGAAGTGAATGGTACTTGGGGACGAAATTTGCAAAGTTTTCTCCTAATGCAATACAAGTCAACTACTTGAAACTAAGTTATGACGAAAGAATGTTCAGGAGCTAAAGATGTTCTCAATGTGCAGTGAGATGCTGGAGCACGTCGGACACGAGTACCACGCTAATTGGTTCAGATGCTGTGATGACCTTCTCGCCAAGGATGGCCTCGTTGTTGTCCAGGTACTTCAAAGAAAAATAATTCTTTGAGTCACCGAGTTCCATGTCAGAATTCTTTCATTAGCTCAGCTTTCATTCCATTCACACGTCTACAGAGGGAGATGGCAAGCCCTAGTTCACGTGCTCATTGTCGTCATTAAGCCTCCTAAATAGTTTTAAACATCTTCTGCCTTACCTGTTGCAGCTGAGTTCAATGCCAGAGGAGCGATACGATGCCTACCGGCAGAGTTCGGAGTTCATCAAAGAGTACATTTTCCCGGGTGATCGCGTGCCTTCTTTTGCAGCTCTTACTGCAGCTATAGGCTCCAATTCCTCCTTCTGGTACAGTCCCACACGCCCTTTCTCTAAAATGAATATATTAGTTACTTTGTGCAGTTTTCCTTTCTTTTCAAGCGTCTTAACATGATTAAGCAAGTCGAGACTTTTCCCTCAGTCAATGGTTGCGAGTAGACTATTCGGCAGCTGTCAAGAGTCTCAACCTGAAGCAAGTAGAGACTCGCTTCAGCTATATAAACCACATTGTTCACTAAGACCCCCATATGCTCCTTACAAGAACAAATGGGCTTCTAGATGCACCATTGCATTTCTTCACAATTTGAAATGTGGAAATTGTTCAATCAGATATGTTTACAACATGGCAGATTCTGAGGCTATTTATACGGGGAAATAATGTGCAGTTGCAGAGTGTGTTAGAGAAGGTTGGAGCTCGCGATGAACTGGCATGACTTCAATCATTTTGTGTTCGTTGCTACCAGTGTGGAGCACATGGAGAACATTGGCCGCCACTACTGTGAGACGAATTTCAGAGGAATCGCAAGTGAGTGCTTGTTTCTTCACTTGCTGATCTTCTTTGTGCTTCAGACGTTCATTCCGTCGTAGATCCAGTAATTAAGATGCAAAGGAACTCCTTTGAACTGTCTGTTGGTGGTGGCACACCAATTGGTCCTATTAGAGTGAATACGAAACATAGAGGTTCACCTACAAAATCAGTTTAACTTGATGTTTCAGAACAATTTTCTAACCCAGACGGCAATGTAGAAATGATTGCAGTGAAATCCTGAAACTCGGGTTTGATGAGCAATTCATCCGGAAGAGGGATTATTATTTCTTTTACTGTGCTGCTGCGTTCAAGAGTTGTACCGCTGGAGTTCTACAGGTACATCTTGGTTATTCACCTTTTTCGTTCTTGAGGTTCATTTCAAGAACCTTAAAGTAGCCATTCCGTCACAACATTCTAGAGTCCTTGACACCTTCTTTTTCGAAGTTAGGCTCAATTTGAATAACATGAGAGTCCAAACCAAGTGACCAATCCATGTCTTCCCATGGAAAATTCTCTTGGTTTGCTCTGATTTGGGCATGCTAACTCTGATTTAGTCCAAGTACTGAGACTTAGTTCTTGGTATTCTTTTGAAAAGAATTCATGTATCACTACTGAATGGAAGGCAGAATCTATATGAAACATGTGAACGGCCGTTTTTAATTTGGGGCTGCAACTGTTCTTGACCATGTTGCAGATTGTATTCTCAAGGTCTGGGAACGAGGCAGTGCTGGGTGGCCGCTCTATGTCCTTCCCAAATGCACCCTAAACCGCCACTCTGCGATTTGTGCAAATAAAGTATTTGTTGATAAGAAAATAGTTACTATGGAGGAACACATATAGAACATGGATTCAGTCTCTTGGGAGTTGATTTCGCTACACTACGCAGTGTTGGATGCATCCGCTGAATGTGAGCCCTTTGTTATATTGTTGGATCATAAATATGATTCCGAATCTTAGGCCTTCCAGAGAGAAAATGATCAGACGTCACTTTATTTTGTAACTTGACTTGGTGATTACCCTAATTGGGATTTACAGGACTTCTCTGGAAAGGAAAATATATTGAATGAAAGAGTCTGAAAGATAGTTTTACGTACCCTCCGGATGCACGTGGACAGTGTAGGTGTTGACCGCTTCTCAAGGTACAACTACGATGATGAGGTCTTGCAGTAAATTGAACTACTCGTATTCTTTTCTGTAGAGTGTGTTCACCTCGGCTTCCCCGATCGCTTCGTAGTTTGAGGAATGGCGCTTGGGCACCAACCAAGTCTCATAAGGGAGCATTGGTGCGTATGGAGCAATGGCGACGAAATGTTCATCCTCGTCGATCAGGCGGCCACGTTGTGATTGTGTATCATGTTGTACAACATCACACAAGAGACAATGCTTATATTTGTTGTAGTAGTTTTGCGCACCTCGGAGTTCAGATATTTTGTTGTGGGTTAAGACTGGAAGTGCAATCATTTGGCTATGTGAATGCGTCATCGACGCCCCTGCTCTATTACCCCTGTTTTTAAACACCTACCAGAACCCACTCATCAAGATGTGTGAGGTCAAACAACCCAAACTTGTAACCTAGCAATCGAATGCAACCATCTCAAGACGCAGAATATTGTCCTACTTGAGGCTGCAGGCACTAATGTATCAATCCTGATTCGAAATTATGTTGCCAACAACACCTAGGTCCACTTCTGAGGTTCCAGTAAAGAGGATAATCGAGTGATTCCTTGATCAGACAGAGAGAAATAGAAGTCCATTTGATAACCAGATTAGATGTGAAAACCTGACAATGAAAATTTGAAAGTTGAGTCGTTTAAGAAGAAGTTTAATTAGAACTGATACGATTTTACACCTGCACTACAACAGACTTGCACACCAACATCAATGACCTAGCACTATTGAGGAGATACGAAATCCTCCACCGGAATTCTCCCGCCCTTCAGTCCTCGTTCAATGTGATTGTCATTCTGCACTAGGTAAAGCAGGCCAAGTTATCAGAAATTATCGCAGGTTAGGACCTACCGAGCCGAGGTTAATTTTTGATGACTTGGCCTACTTTGCAATTATCGGTCATAATGTTACTGTAGGAGATATAGTTGAGCTATTTGACTTTGACTTCTGTGATTGCTAAACCAATCAAAATATGCCACAACAGTGAAAGTCTCTTGTATTTTAATTATGTTAGGTGGATCCACACTCACTAAATTAATACCACTCACCAAATTAATACAGTTGGTAGCAGAGATTTCTCTCAGATTTCTCTCACTGCCGGACCAATGAAATTTCTACTTCATACCCACCCTGTTAAAAATTTGCACAAGCCTAGCAGTCAGCATTATCAGTCTTTAATGCCTCTCCAATTGAAACGTGTCAAGACGGGGAAACTCTCCTGCATCGACATTCTGGAAACCAGTGTCGGCAGGCTTTCATAACTTACCTATCAAATATTCAACATCATGAAAACTGAATCATGGCCTGATTTCGTAGCAAGGATCAACATGGCTTGATTGAAGTACCTCGGCTAGCTACATGAGAAGCTGGAAGCTCTGGTAACGTCAGGTCATGGCTGGGTGTTTCGATGACATTCAACTTCGTGGCTCACCAAACCTGGTAGTCGGCACTCGTCATACACTGTCCCCTCTCCCATCGGTTGCAAATCTTGGAAGTCCGAGGACACGGCAGGGTACTTATTCACCATTACGCGGATTCGCCAATGAGAAGCATCGTCTTGCTCACTGTCTCGAATCGCAAGAGTCTCGTGCCCATTCACGAGTTCAAATCCGTGGGAAAACGCACACGGATCTGGGTTAAGCCTATCAATGTGCTGGCTTTCCGAAATCTGGAAATCCGAAGGGCGCTTTCCGCGTTTATCTGAAATAAGTTAGCAATCCATCGCTGACGGAGTTGGTCATGCCTGAGCTCCGCCATACCCAACCACTATTCGGTGCGGGACGGAATATGTATTAAACCACAGGGATCGTAGAATCCACACTAAATGAAAAACGTTGTGCATCCAGCCATTTTGGGTTTCCGACGTAAAGAAAGCAGTTCTTGGAGATTGAAAAACAGTCCTCTTTTAGGTTCAATCGTGGCATCAGTTAGATAAATGAAGGGTGAAGACAAGAGCTCACCGCACCTGCATGGTTGGAAAACAAAGAAGGGACTCAGCCAACTGAAACATTCCTGAAACATTCCTGAGACAGGGCTTCAGTGCTTCACTGCCTCATCAAAACCTACCATGTAGCCATACGAAGATCAAGGCATTTTTATATATAGAACTGTTAAATAGCAAGTCATAGACTGTCCACATAGTATCAAAGGAGGTACTAAAGAGATATTTAAAATATATTGGCAAAGCAACCAGATATAAGAGAAGTACCAAATACATAAGGTAATATCCATAAGTAAGAGCACGGTAAAATGAAGAGAGGTTCAAGTGCTTGAAAAGTGCTTGTTCCAGGAAATCCAAATTGGGAGTTCAGGATCTGAAGGCTTGGCCCCATTTGTGCCTGTAGATAACCTACACTAAATAGTGAAATTAGGTTGCCCCACACTAGTTCTCAACATTTGATACTAAATAAATATTTACTAGGTTTCTATACAAAAATGCACTATTTTTGAATTAAATATTGTTGTAATTGGGACTCATGAACCTTCATGTGTACAAATGGAAATATATGTAGAAGTTTTTGTTGACTTTGATGTCTTGTAAAGTAACTTTCTTGGGGTAAAGCAACCTAATTGTTAAGGCAACCTAATTTCACTATTCAGTATAGTTGGATCAAAATTTTGGATTTTTTAGTGTATATTTTAGTGTATTATTTCAGTTTTAGCAAGTTGTTTGGTTATTAGTGTTCCAATATGGTGATTATGAGGTGGTTTTTGAACCAATTGGAAGGGTTTTTTGAAGCTTATTTTTATGAGTTTGAGAGGATGAAGTGTTAGATTTGTCAAATTAATGGAGAGGTGCAAAGTTGGAGTGATATTTTGATGGAATCTAGTAGGAATATAACGATGTCATTATTGGCAGGCAGTTCCAATTCGGTAGTTCATACTCGAATCTGTAAGAATCCAGGTGGTGGTGGTTGCCGAGTAGGTGGATAAGGTGGTCCTAGTTCGAATGGAATTTGAGTTAAAGGCAATTGGGTTTGGAATTGTCAATAATGGTATTATTGACATTATAATGGAATTATGGTATGTTCACACTCGGTGTTAAAGAGTGTTGTTATTGAGGGTCTTAGGAATGAATTTAGACCTAATATTGGACTGGATTCACATTGCAAACATCATCCCTAACACCAAGAGTGAACATACTTTTACAATCTATTGAATTTTAGTTCCAATTCAGTTGTGGGTTAGCAATTGGTCATCTCCTTCCTTTCTAGTAACTACAAGGTCTAGTCCCTATTAATCCCTAAAGGACCAACATGTATTTTTTGGCTACATAGAAATTTCGGGTAGGTACATGTAACTAGAGATTTCCACATTTTTGGCCCAAATTTTAAGAAAAGGTGGGGATGAGGAATATCTTTCATATGCGTTAAATTTCACAACATTTGGAAATATGAGTCAAAAGTTATGGCCTAATATGGTGTTTTTTTTGTAAATGGGCAATCCATGCAAATTAGAAAGAATCGTTTTTTCCATAAATAAAAATTTGAAATTGGTTTTGTAATTTTATATATATATGGAAAGCTTTGAATCGTTCCATTTTGATCAATGAGTCAAAAGTTATGAGAATTTTTTGTTTGTGGGTAGTTATGGATTCTCTACTCTAAAAGAAACTTTAAAGTCCTTTATCTTATTCAATTTTCAATATTTTTGAAAAAAAATTAAATTATAGGATACAGATTGTTTATTGGAACATTTCTATTGTTGGGATTGGCATTTTTCAATTCTATAACTAAATTCTTAACAATTTTATAATTTAAATCATTTTCTACTTCTTTCTACTTACTATTTTTTTCTTGTATGTTGTACAATTCCAAATGATCAGAATTTTCTTAAGCATGTGGCCAACTTGTCTAGGAAAGAGAATCCAGAGAAGTACCATCATTTTGGACATTTTTTCATAAAAAAAGTGAGCTTGTGTAGTGTAGGTGCCCTATTTTTTGCAAGGCCAAAAAAATGATTTTAGTGAATTTGAATGCTTACATCTTGCAATCCACTTGGTGAAAATTTCTGAAATTTTTACCACAAGTTCTCAAGTCAAAATACTATAAGATCCTACAATTTTGTATGTCCCCAAAAAAAAATTCTCCAAAATTTGGTACATGTACTAATAATGTCAATTTTGGAGTATTTTAGGTGAAACCATAGTCATAGAACTTTAGGGGTTAAGTTGATGTTTTCGATTTGGAAGTCACCCACTATTGAGCGAGCCAATGCATATCCTAGCCTCATGTTGGCTATGTATTTCCTTTTCCTATTTGGTGTGTATGTGATTAGAGGAGAGATTGAGTGTGCTAGATTTGAGGGTGATGTTTGAGGATGCTTGTATGAGATGTTGTGAGGTGATGGGTGTAATTTTAAATAAATTGTGAAAGTGTAATAATGATTTAGTCACCAATTTGGAATTAATATAATGAGAATTACATGCCTAATTGGTGCTTAGTGTTGTGTTATAAAAGTGGTGATTATTGTTAAGTAATTTGGATGTGAGTTAATTGAAAATCATGCAATAAGAATCCCAATCATTGTGTGTGAAGTTGGTTGGTTTTCAATTGCAAATCCCAATTGGAGTTTGAAATGTTGTTGTAGTTGTGATTGTTGATATTTTCCAAGTTTGGAGATTATGTTTACTTCAGATTATTGAGCAATTGAGTTGGAAAGAGAATCCTAATTGGAACTAGAAGTCAAATATCAATTTTTTTATTGATATAAAATTTCCATTGACAAGTCTCCCTTAGTTTGAACTTATTATACTAAAGGGTAATTTCCTATTTGGGAATTATTTGCTTCAACATTGCCCATACAAACAAACTTACTATAGGTTGGTTTGTAAATGTACAACATATGCCTAAAGCTAAAGCCAATTGTTATCTATATCAAGATCTATTACCCTATGTAGGAAATCAATAACAAGAAGTCACAAATCATTAAGTGCAACAAATTTTTGAACATACTACAAACCAAGAGACTTTTGTCATTCTTGTGTCTAGTGAAGTGCTTGAAGCTCAAGAATTGCACAAGTATCTTCACAACTCCAACCCAAATGAAATTGTCATATCAAGAGAGGTGAAGTGGCATAGAGAAGCCATTATATGTTCACTAATTTGAAGGGAAAACACATAAAGAAGGCATTAATGAGGTAGTTGCAAGCAATTACCAAGCCTTGGGGGATTGGATTAAGCCTAACTAAATAACTGCCCATAGTATGGGGGTGGTTGGTATGAAATATATACTTGGCAAGCTATCTTAAAATTTGAAATTTGAAATCTCATGCAATTTGAGTAGTTCAACAAATATGATGGTTGACTTAGGATATAAATACATAGAGTATATTCATATTAAGATACTCAATGGCTTAGAGTATTTTTTAAATTAAGGGAGAATATACCTAAGTTTATGAATTTATAACTTATCCTTATTGTTTTAAAAGGACATAGTTGTTAATCCATACTAAAAAGGTGGAGACAATTATGGATTCCAGAAAGCATAAAAAAATGTATTGTTTTTTTAATTATAAACCTATAAAATAAGATCATTAACCCTATAATAATCAAACTTATTGGAGAAGTGGTATGTGGTGTCAAGGAGTTGACAATACAAGAAAAGAGTTGATTTGCAAGGAGAGGGTAGGCCTTCTATATTCTTCCCAAGGCCTTCTCATTTTAACTTGTAGATCTTTCTAGGATTAACACTAATTACTATTAATTACTTGAAGAAAGTCAAACCTATTATATTGTACCCTTTCTAACTTTTGGAGAAAAGCTCCAATGACAAGCAATTTAAGCCAATGACTTAAAAAAGTCAAAATTAGCCTCATAGACCCCTTGCCCCTATTCTCAAGTCATTTGGGCTTGCAAAAGCCAATGTATTGTAAATCAAAGAAAATGTAAATATCTCAAATGATGGAATTTATATTTTTTCATAGGATTTGAGTATTTGACTAGTCTAGGTTGTTCAGAAGATTCGTGAAAGAGAGAAAATATTCCTTTTTGACTTCAATTGCATACTACAAGTTCTTAGTTTTGTCGATCAACGTGTCCAATACTTTTAAAGTCTACTTAAGTAAATTTAGTGTAGCTATCGATTTTTGGTACTTGTCAATGTTGGAATACCTTCAAACTTGTTGTGGCATTTATTATCACAAAACATTCTATTTTAATTTTGAGTGGAATTTACTACAACCTGGATAATTTCTAGGAATTTTACATTGTTGATAAACACAATTGACTTCTTATATGGAGTCATCTTCTACATTTCAAAAAACTCTAAAACCTTTTGGGTAACTTTTATGAAGCTTCCAAATATAAAATGTAGGCTTACACTCTTACTTTGCACTATTCATGAAAATTTATAGATTAATTAATTCCTCTTAATTCCATTGAAAAGGGAATCTCCTAAATGGAAGGGAATTTTGACGAATTGATTTCGCCATTGAGCTCTTAACATGTTTTTATGCTAAAATTACCTCTCTTCAATCTTTAGTCGCATCATCCCTGGTACTGCTTGTAACTCCATTTGGTACTTTTGGAATGTTGTTGGTAAAGTATAAACTAATTTTTTCAGACTTTATTGAATTAGATGGTGACCTTTAATTGGACTAACTACTAGTATATTTAAGACTAAAAGACTATGGACTCTTGTTTTAGCTCAACTTCTCACATGCATTTGCAAGTACAAGTTTTTAGTCTCTAACAAGAATCTCACAAGAATTAAACCTTAATATCTCTTGGAACCCTAACATCTCTCAAACACCTAATCTACCTCTCAAACACTAAATCAAACCCAAAAAACAAAGAATCAGAGTGGTTTAGGAACTCAAGCTACTAACAAGACACTCTACCATATTAGTAGGAACTTCTACCAATTATGGTTAAAACAATCTTTTTAAGACTTTCTTTTTCATATTTTTGACTAAAACTAACCAAAAGTGGAAAAAACAAAAACAACCTAAGACAAGAGTGCCAATTGGAGGGCTCATAGACCCCCATGTCTTTCAAAAAGTGCAAAAGACACTTAGAAGAATGAACAAAATGCTAAAAAAACAAAAAATGGACATAAAATGGTGAAATTAGCAAAAACACTTCAAACACAAAGGCGACAACGATTTGACAAAAATCAGTAGGGGTGATTTTAGAGAGGAGAGAATGTCCTCTTATACTCTTTTCAAGGCCTCCCTCTCTTTTTTCTAATCTCTAGAAGTTTTTAGAATTAAAGGCTAATTACTACTAATTACTAGAAAAAGTCATATCTACTATTGAGCCCTACCTAACTTTTGGAGAAAAGCTCCAAATGACAAATGGATTGGGCCATTGACTTTCAAAGGCCCAAAATTTTATGAGACACTTCCAACCCCTATTTTAAAATTATTCAAGGTTGCAAAATTTAGTGAATGTCAAGATAATGAAATGTAAAAATCGTGGATGATGGAATTTGTATTTTTCAAATATTTTGACTTGCTTGGAGTATCTAAAAGGATTGTAGGAGTTAGAAAAGATTTTTCTTTGGCCTTGTTTGAAAATCGCCAACTCCCAATATGTTGATCAATGCATCAAATTTGCTTAAATTAAGCCTAAATTCAAAGAAGCCACCCATTCAAGTACTTGTCAATATCAAAATGCTTTGAAAATTGTTAGGGCACATTTCTATCACTAAAAAATTTAATCTCATTTTCAATGGAATTTTTACCGCAACTTGGATAATTTCTAAGAATTTTCCATCATCGGTATAAGTGATTGATTTTCTCTAGAGTCATCTTTTGTATTCCAGAAAATTCTAAAACTTTTTGGATAGCCTCTAATAGGTTTCCAAACGCTAAGTGCAAGCTCATATTCTTATTTTGCATTGTTTTAAGAAGGTCTAGATTAATTACTTCCTTTGAATCTTGATAGATATGAAATCTTTTGACTAAAAGGGAATTTAGGTGAATAGGTTTTACCGTTAAGATCTATACATGTTTTGATATTAAAAATATCTCTCTTCAATCTTTGATCTCATCGTCCTTCATATTACTTGAGTTATTACTTACAAGACCAACATCCAATTTTCTATAGTTCTACCAGAATGGATATATGGTAATCTCTAATTTGACGAACTAAAAGTCTATCTAAGGCTAAAAGGACTTTTTTATAGTGAACCAAAACTTATGATTAGATAGGCTTAGTCACATGTACTTACAGATTTAGTTCAATCTCTAATGTGAATCTTGCCATTATAAGAGCTAACTATCTCTTGGATTCCTAATTGTCTCTCAGACACCTAATTGACCTCTTGACACTTAATCATACCCTAGAAGTAAAGAATTAGAGTGGTTTAGGAGCTTTGAGCTTCTAAGAATAAACCATCATATTGATAAGGATTTTTACCAATAATGGTTTCAACACTCTTTCTATGATTTTCTTACTATAAAATCTAATAAATAAAACAAAAGAAAAAAATAGAAAATCTTGAGTTTTTTTTAATTTTGACTCAAGGGCTCACACTTGCATTTGCAAATCCCCTATTCAACACTTCAAAACCTTGGTGACACCACAAAAACCCTAGCAATACCACAAAAAAACATCCACACCTCCCAACACCTCTCCACCCATAGCAATACCTCAAAATTCTACTTCCAAGAAACTTTAGTGCCTCTTCAAGTTTACTTGGTGGTCAAGTGAGGCTAGATGTGGACATGAAACAAGAATCAATGACACTTGGTGCTCTTGTATTATGGTATGTGAATTCCAATAGTTGATGTAGAAATTTTCAAAAATGGTGTCATAGGGCTAATGAATAGAGGTCATCACTTCCACATCATTTTTACTAATAATCAACAATCATTCTGTAGTTGCAGTCATTTCCAAGTCGAATTTTGTTTTTGTGCAATTGCATTTGCATTTTTTTCCTAGTCAAATTTTGATTTTTCATGACCAGATTGATGCAGTGAATTACATGAAGCCTATACTTGTCTACATTGACAAGTATGATGAATATTGTATGGAGAGTAGCTCACATTAATTCGGAATTTGAGCTTTGTTACATTCTTGCAATCCTATACTTCATTCTAAAATTGCTTTGCAACTAAAACAATATGTAGATAAGATTTGGTGGTTTTAACAACGGTTGCATTTGTAGGACAAACAAATAGGATAGTTGGTCATTGTTTAATCCCTCAATGACTAAGAGGACACAATGTATCATCTTCAAATTTTCAATGGAAAATTCTCAATAGGGTGAAACAAATCTCAATATTTTGTAGAGTAATAAGTTGATGCACTTGTTTCATTTTCCAATTTTTCAAAATTCCAATGTGAGAAGTATTTGAGAATTTCTTTAGGAAATTTAGTCTAATAGAAAAAGGGAACAAACATAATTTTTTTCGAATGAAAGGAATATTAGGGATGGAACAAAACATCTTCTTAGACATATTTAGTCTCTACTTTGTACAAACAAATTGGGTCTAGAGATTTTCTTAGAATTTTAATTTTTAGAATTTAAAAAATAGAAGGTTCAATCTGGTGTTATTAATAACGCAAAATAGTTAGAATGATTCCAAAATTTTGAAGATCTAAAAAATATGCAAAAAATGTCATTTGTTACATTTCAAAAATTGACACATAATTAAATTTTTTTAAATCTTGGAGGATCCAATTTTTTTATAAATTTGGTCATTGTTGGCTTTCTAATCCTTTTGTTTGAAAATGTGTACAAATTTAAGTGAGATATGTATTTCTCATTCTTTTAAATTAAGAATACTACATTTGACTTAGATTGCAATATAATTACTTGGGGTGGGTAAAAAGCATTATTCATCTTCTTATCATTTTTCTTCAGCCAAAGTTGTGTTTTTTGCCTATAAACTTGGACATCCAAAATTGTAATAATCTAAAAATCCAACGGTCAATATTTTCACAACTAATTCCATGCATACTAGACAAAGTAATCTTTACTTTTGTACTGTTCAAATTTTAAAATATTCAATCACATCCATGTGCAAAAAAATATCAAAGAGGGACAATTCATTGAAAAACCCCATTGACAAAAAGTTGTTAAGCCTTACTCAAGGGATTAACTAGATGTGGGAGACAAGTTTTTCTTCTAGTGTTAACATATTAATGTTTAAGCCAATTTGGAGTTCTTTATTCTATACATCCTTCTTCTTGAGATTTTTTTTTCAAGGACGAATATGAAATATTTTTTGTTAAATAAAATTCCATGCATTCTTGACTAATTTCTAATAGGAGATTTTTCCATCAAGTTGTACAACTTATGCATTTTATTGGAAATACATTCAATTTCATTCTAAAACACTTGTAAATTCCTCCTCTTTAATATGGATTCAATAAATTAAAGTATAAGATCTTTTAGTTTATATATTGAAGTACAACCCTCAAATTTTTTGAAGTAAAAAGCATTATCTATTGTATTGCATGATTGCTACACTTGAATTCCCCAAATAAGATTTTTCAACTCATGTTTTCAAAATGAAAGAAAGAAAAAAAGAAAAAGAATAGTTGCAATGTGTGTTGGGATGACATCAACACACATTGCTTGCTCATGACGTTTTCAAATTGATCATGCTGTGAGCATCTTTGTATAGATGCCAATTTGGCCTTGATGACTCTGAATTGCTGTCACCCTGAAGTGGAAATGACCTAAAATTACATCCAATTTTATCATAGCGATACTCCCCAGTAATTTCATAAAGGTGTTCCTGAAGAATGATCATAACATTGTTTACCAATGAGGTAGGTTCCTTTTTTCCTTTCTTGAAAAGGGGAGTCCTAGGGAACAAAAAGTGTCTTATTGATGGTTCCTCAGCCAACTCCAATCATTGAATTATACCGAAAGTATCTCCAAGGCATTTAACTTATCATAAGGGCAGGTATAGGCCTAAACATAATACCTTCCAGCATGAGGAGGACTATTGCATGATTATACAATGTTATGATACAACATAAGTACAAATGTGTTTTATATACCAGTATTATAAAAGATTGGTACAAAAGTACAAAAGTGTTTCTGAGACTAATATTATAATATTACAAAAGATTGGTATTCATGAACCTTTCATTTGGTAGAACATGTCATATTGCTTTAGTACCAATTTTACTCATGCCGCAACGAAATGGGGGCAACTTGTTAGCTGTGAAGTGTGAACGGGAGAACTTCACCCATTTTTAGATGAAAAGCAAAAGTCCCACACTCATGAGAGGATCAATGGGATTCCTGTTTGAACTGTTGGTGCGCTACATTTTCCTTGTGTTCTTCCCTAAAAGTTAACATACAGAAGTTTCTGTGTGTTTAGTGTCATTTGTGTGGAATAAAATATCCATAAGGTAAGGTGCTCTAAAAGTGACCCTGCTCTAAAAGCGACCACTAATAACTCAGAGGTACATTTTGCTTTCTTCAATGTAACAAAAGTGCACATCCCAGGAGGTGCTCGCTTGTGTGAGACCCCTTCATTTCAACTTCAAAAATTTATAACTATTTCCACAAAGGTCCTAAAGTTATAAAACAACTTGGATTAGATGCCAGTTCCATTTTTTCTTCCTACAAAAATTGACTGAAAATTATTTTACAGAGTCAAGTGCTCTTGGGAGTAACTTGAACCAAGATTCTTCAGATCCAAATAATGTAGTCTGTGCCCAAAGAATCCAATGTGATGACTGTGGAATCCTGTCAAGACTTGCAGGTCTGCCTGCAAAAAGTGTTCAAGTTTGTATTCTGTTAACAGCAATGCTGTCATTGGCCACAGCTCTGGCTGCTCTTGGTTTGATGTGTGGATTGTAACTCTGTGTCACATTTGATTCCAAATATAAATTGTAGCCAAGCCATCGAGCTTGAAACTTGACATACACATAGGCCTCTTTTACATAGTAATGGCACTCGAGACCCCCAAGTCATGAGTTCATGACATTCAAAATGAATTCTACAAGTTATTTTTTCATGCAGATGTTTTGATTGCATGAAAATTAAAATTGACCATAAATTTTTCATCACTAGTTCAAATAGAATGGATCACAGTTTCACATGTAGACAAAAATATAATCTTTAAGAAAATAATTTAAAATTAAAAAAGAATCAATTTGGGGGGATTTTTTGGTTTTGTCCCCTTGAATTGTCTCTTGGACTTAGGATGGCATAACTTTTGCTCCCAAGTACCAATTGAAATGAAAATTATATTCCCAAAAACTAATGTGATTTTCTATCTTCAAAAAAAGATTCAGGAGATCATGTCAAAAATTGAAGTCACGCAAGCCTATTGAAAATACCAAGAGTCCCCCATATGGACTTTGGAACTTTAGGGGATAAACCCAAAAGATCCTTAGAGATGACCCAAGTTTCTAGTATCTTGAACCTAGGATCTTGAGTCCATAAGCCTAGGCTCCCAAGTTATTGTGCCTATATTATAGGCACCTTCTATAGTTATATAGTACATATGTTATTGGCACCTTCTATAGTTGTAGGATACCTATATTATGGGTACATTTGTTATAGATACCTTTTATAGTTGTAGGGTACCTACTTACACCAAGCCCCAAGGTTGGTAGTCTCACATTCCTAGGCTCATAAGCTAGCATCATTAGGTGATGGCCTTAATTGAAGTCACCACTATCAAACTAAATTTAGACTTTGAAAAATTGATTTAATTTTTTTGATAATTTTCTTGTTTGAAGAATTTTTGGTAGAAAATCAAATTATTGTAATTTACAAAAGTGTATATATATTATGTACATGAAACTATATCAATACATATTGGAATAATTTGGGATTTGACCAAAACTGAAGGATAGAATGGGAAACAAAATTATGTAATTTAAGCTTAAATTTTCGTTTTAAGGAAAAAAAACTAAAGAAAATACATTCCATATTATATTATTTGGATTCTAATATACAAAGCTTTCAATTGCAATAACTCATGGATTTTTTCAAAGTTTTGAAGTGGAATAGATATATAAATTTTTGAGGGTTTGTTTTCTAAGTTCAAAGTGAAATCCAAAATGGATATTTGAAAGCTACAATCAAGTTTGACCAAGGTGCATCCTCAAAGTGGATGTAGGAGGTTAGGGATTAAAAATCAATAATTATCAAGATCAAAGTTTAGTAGAAGAGGGGTAATGGGAATAACTATAATATTTTTATTTCATTTTTATAATGGAATAATTAATAACTTTTGAAATAGTAAAAATTAATATAAAAGTATTCAAATACCAAATATGATAATTAAAGAATTTTTTTACCAATAAAATAGAATTTTCAACAATCACATTATACTTATTAGTACAAAGTACCAATCAAAAAGAAATGATCTTGTGAATAAAATATTGTCAGAAGATTTTCAATTCTAAATTATTTATTGGTTTAGCCAATAATAAATCCATCCATTAGAATCTATACAAAAACTACATGGGAACACATTTTAAATATTAGTGCACGCGAGATTTTTTGGACAAAAAGTCAATTGTTATCCTCTAAGTGTTTTCCTTGTCATACAGAGGTAACCTCAATGCCAATTATTTCACTATGATTATTGGAATTCTCATCATCAAAACTCTCTTAGTACACACATTATAGTCAAAGTGATCTCAATTCCTTTTTACAACTTAAAGATACAGAGGCCAAAATTAGTTTCGTGAACATGTTGTTTTTTGATTCTTGGTGACCCAAAGTTGAGTTTTGGGTCTAGATGATTCAACTTGAATTCTTGTACATATTAAATTTCCTACTTTTTGTATAGCATAGATTTGGGAAAATCCTCTTTGCATGCGTTCATTAGTTCAAAGAATAGAAGTATGTTTAATCTTCAAACTCAAAATTTTAGTTAAACAATGAACATAAAAAACACAATTTCAATAAATAAGCAAGATTATACTTTTGAAAGATTTTTCTGATTAGAACTTTGTGTTTAAAACTCATTTCACATTTATTTTCTTCTGAAAATATTAATATTTTATCCATAATCAATTTAAAAGAGACTTTGAATTCTTTCTATTTCAATTTTTAAAATACATATTGGATAGTGTAGTGAAATTAATTGCATGATATTACCTACAGGTCATTTTAACTACCCTTGGTCTGTTAGGGGTGAATCCAAGGATTTGATGTTTGAAATTTTTTTGCTCAATGGAATTCTTTTTTGTGGAATATTTATAGAATATTTTCCAATGTGGAACAAAATTTACGAAATTTACCAATTTTTTTCAAAATAGGATAATCATTGCTAGGTTTGGATGAGTGAATATGAATCTAGAGGGATAAATGAAGTTTCATTGACAACTAACATTTGTTTGGATGTAAACATCTTCATCATTCTAGCTATAATCTCAAGTTATAATACATCAAAAATTGAAATAAAATTTGTAGGTTAATCCCTATAGTTAGGGCTACTGAGCTCAACCCCCACCCCACCCCCACCCCCATGGAGTCTCACTCTCAGATAGGACAAAGTTGGATAAAACTTTAAAGTGATGAATTTTTGCAGATGAAATTCAAATTGAAGCTTCAGGCAGTTAACAACAATTCAAACAATGAATGCAGAGAAAAATAGGAGAAGGATTGTTTCAAATGTGCGCTCACCAATCGCTCACATGATGCCAAATAAGGGCCATTCAGCAGAGATTCAGGAATTGGAAAGAGCAGAATTCTGCTTGCTTCCGAAAGCTTCAAACCCTAGACTTGTGCACTGTGAAGAACAAACAACCTCCAAGTAAAGAGCATCCACGTCCATGCTCCAAACCCCAGGTTTGCACAACTGTGCCAAGTAGGGGTCAGAGGTACCGTCCCATGAAAAAATTTTAATTTATTTTTTGAAGATTAAGTCATACGTCTATTACAAATTATAAAATTTTTAAATGTGAGTGGTCTATTAACCCCTAAAAGTCTAGAGTCTTCAACAGAATTGATGATTTGAGAAAAAAACATTACAAAGTGCGATTTGGAAGCATATTTTGGAATTGGCATACAAACAAAAGTTGTAGATTTTTGAGTTGTAGATACCATCAGTACAGTTGGATTCACCAATGCTATCACCAGTATGTTTTCATACATTTTGAAAGGGGGATTCTAAAATTCCTTCTTAATTTGATTACAAGCAAAAGATTATCATTTTTGTGTTTTAAATTTGTTGGAATGGATTTGAAATGAGATTCTCCTGACATGGTGATTTTCTGAATTTTTTTTCAAATCTATGACCTGAATTTTGCAAACAATCTAGCTTTAGACTAGAACAAATTTCAATTTTAGATTGGTCAACCACTTGACATACTTGCACATTTGTAATTTTAGAAAAATAAGTACACTAGTAATACAAAATCCAACCTTTAGACAGGACAACACCTTGATAGAGTATCTCCACAAATTAGAATAAATTTTATCCAAGCAGTAAAGAGGATGAAACTTGAGTTTCAATCTATTCATTGTACATTTTTTGGATGTCAAAGCACTCTAGAGTTAACTCTCTAAAGATGGGCCTATAACCGCTCATTTTAAGCTTCAATTGTCATCACTTTGTTTGTTGTCATTATATAGCTCTATATGAATGAAAAAAATATTTATTTTTCAAAGATTAAGTCATATGTCTACAAGTCATAAAATTTTCAAATTTTTTTGGGGAAATCTGAAAATACTATGAACTTTTTAAGAAAAAAAATGAAGAAAATTCATACCAAATATAAAATGTACCATCAAAAAATATGGAATTTGACCATAGATTTATATTATAGTGTAGAACATCGTGGTGTAAGCTAAAGTTATTGTATCCCTCTAAAAATAGAATATAAAAAAGCACATTTATAGGTCCAAAGTTCATATTGCTATCAAATATTGAAATTCGTGAGTTTTTCAAAATTTCTAATTGGAGTAGAAATTGCACTTGGTAAGCTTCATTTCTTTAGTTGGACTCAAATCTAAAAAACATCATTTTTATGGCTGAAATTCACATCAAGAGAGAATAGTGAGAAATGACCAAAATACACTATGAGGATCCATGGATTGAGCATCTTCCAAAAATAATCAATAAAGACCATAATAAGGGACTTTGCAATACAATTCACTGAAAATGTACTCAAGTACCCTCCAAATAAATAAATTGGATGAAAATATCAAGATATCATTGAAGAGGTCAAGATGCAATCTGAAAGTGAAATCATAGTAGATTTACCATCATTGCCTTTGGTTGTTTAAGATTCTTTACAAGAATTAAGATCAAAATCTATATATGAGCCTCCACTTTGTAGTCAATTTCCAAATCTTAAAGACATTGACTTCGCAATTGTACCATTTGTAGCAAAAGGCACTCCATATTCTATAAAGTAGGCTCAGTTGTTTTCATATTTATTGCATCATCAAAATGAAAGAAACATATCAAACCAAACAATCATACTATGGTTGATTGGGAAAAGTTTACAAAACAATGGAAATATTAATGTCAAGTAGAAAATCACCTTAGAAATTCTAATTTCCTTATTTGAGATCAATTTCAATTGAAACAAAAGAATAAAAGATGAAGACAAAAGAAGAAAACAAAAAATGTAGTAGATATTATATACACTCATGTCAAAATTTATGTGTATTTCATTTAATATATAGATTTATCTTACATGTAAAACCATGATGATTTAGAGAATTTAGTTGTTATAATGATGCTTTTTACAAAGCATTGGTTTTCATTTATGTATGTTATTATTTGAACACATGTTCTTTTTGTGCAAATAAAATGACAACATTGCTTTGCAATCATTTTATATTTCCTTCACTTCACTATGTGATTTCTTTTATTTTCACTTCATTTTAGATCATTTCATTGACTATATAGAATTTATAATCAATTTAATGTTATTGATTTTTTTCCTTCAATAATGCTAAATTCTTTAATATTTTATTTCAATTTGAAAATATCCTAATAAAATTAATAATAACAAAATAAGAACATTTACCATTAAATTGAAATATATACAATGCATTGAACATTTTACAGAATATTTAATATTCATATTTTTCAATCATGTGAAAGATTTATTTAATTATTTAGAAAAAAATAAATTGATTGATGAACTGAATTTAAACCTTTTTTCCTTCATCAATACAAATGTTTTTTTGATTATTATCTTTTTAAAATTTAAGATCAATGTAAACTTTTTTAAGTTTGACTTATAAACAACATGTGTGGCATTGTACACTTGTCCAAGAGTTTTCTATGATTTTTCTATGTAATCTTTGAATTTAAAATTTTTAGAATAATTTATCCGTAATGAAATCTAATTTCTAGTAACAAAATTCAATTGAAAACATATAACTTTCACACTTAAGACTAAAGTGTAAAACAACTTTGGTGCATTTCTACTTATTAAGGGTTCTCTAGCGATGCCAAGAATAACATCAAAAATTCCTATACTCCATTTTCTATAATTTAATTCAATTTATACACATAAAATTTGCTTACAAATTTGTCATCCATCCAAAAGCAATGATACAACTTTAGTACAACCTTTGTTGAGTCAAGCTCTCTAATTGTACAAAGAGAATGACCGATGAGTATACAACTAGGAATATTTCAATGTTACATACAAAACAAACTTGAACAAATGTCACCGTTGTATATTGACTCTTACTTTTATTCAACTTTTACTTTGCATACACAAGTAAATAAAGGGTGCAAAGCCTCTACACTCTTGATTGATAATGAATCAAGAGGCCCAACTTTCCTCATTAAGGTATTGAAGTTCAAGTTTTGTTTTGAATGTATTTAATTAAAAGCTCAATTCTTCTTCTTCTTCTTTCTTTTTTTCCTTTTTTCCCTCCCCCTCCCCCTCTTTTTTCCTTTTTATCTTAGAGTAGGTCCTGGCAGCCCCCCCCCCCAACTGCAGTAGGAATAAATGTAAAAATCTGTCCTTATTTTATGTTGGTTAATTTTGTATTTCTCTACAGTAGCTATTTTAAAGAGTCGGAACCTCTAATTCCACAGATAAATTCTATTTTTTCCAAATTTTTCCATCCCTGATAAATAATACGTTTCATTATATTTTCCCAGGTTTGAAATAGGACCAATGAGGGAATCCTTTGACTCAGTTCTCCTAAATCAACTACTATAGAATCCAAAAATATTTAAAAAATCAATAAAATTTCCCAATTTAAAAAAATTCAAAAAACCCCTGAGCCTCCACTCCCCAACAGGGATTACTTTTCCCCTCCATCTGGGTACTAAAAAAAGGACACAGTATGCGATGGATGAATGAAAAAGGCGAAAAAGCAGAATCGAAAGAAGATCTCCGTCCGTCCGTTGGCAGCGCTTTCAGCTGGCTGGTGTGATTCTGCTGCTGCTTGCCTTGGTTGTCGCAGTCAGTGGCAGCAAAGGCTGCTTCCCTTCACACCGTCTCTTTCCTCCTTCCCCCGGCGGATCCCCACTTGCTTTCTCCTCACTCTCGCAGCTGCAGCTACTCCGTGTCCGCATTGAACTCCATGTAACTTACTCAGAGTTTTGAGCACAGAAGCTATTAATTCGACGGACTTGACACAATCTTTCTGCAGCCAGCTCCCGCAGCTTTTCTTGTCACCCCTTCGCTTCCATTTGCATAGCGGGAGACAGCTTGGCATTGGAGCTCGCTTTGAGGTATAAGCTGCTTTGGTGGCAAGGGGAACGATGTTGATGGCGGTTGAAGAGTGAGAGGGCAAGGGGCATTTGTTGCATGGGAGAAGCGTGCAGGAGTTTGGAGCAATGGTGATGCTTGAGCTCGGTTGGTGAGGAGGTCACGTGAGTGAAGACGATCGAGGTTGGAGATTATCAATATCGAGGTGTGGTGTGATCTTGCTACATTTGTGTGAATGGTTGTGTTTTTGGAAGTTGGCAGCATTGTTCGGATATGGTCGTGAATTGTTTACAAGAGGTGTCAGAAATCGTACGAGGGATAACAGTGTGCGGTTCAAGCTGTGAGGTTTGTGTCCCTGGCGCTATCGCGCGGTTGTTGGAGCGGCGTACTCTGTCCTTGCATTGTGAGGTTTGAGAGAGGCTGGGGACGTTGACAAGTCATCGATCGAGAGAGCTCAGTAAATCACACAATTATTTTGCAACTTTGGACCTGGTCTTTATTCTCGTATTCGGGAAGCTTTGCAGCGGATTCGAGCAGGCCAGCAGGGAATTGGATTGATTTGGTAGGTGTACCAGATTTGTGGTGAGAGCGACGTCATAGGATAGTTTCGCATCAAAGAATCTAAGTCCATTAATTGAAGCGCAGAGAATATGATAATTTTAGCGTGGTTCCGTCCGCATTTTCGCAATGTCGAGGAGGAATCTGTACGTTGCTTTCTAAATGCGAGCTCCTCATCTTGTGATTGTTTCAACAGTAGCTCCTCATATTTCTCAATCGTGTCCATGTTCGGGTCGATGCAACGTTGCAGCAAGTGGCGTTTCTCTGTTTTCTTTTGAGATATAATTAATGCAACTCACCATGGATGTATTTCCCGTGTCCAGAGCTCGGTTTTGAGCTTCCTGGAATTCGAGAAGCAAAAGCGTGTTAGATGTTCTGCCGGGACTGGAGTAATCGTCAGCTTGAGCCCTCTATTTTGGAGAGAGGATTACAATCTTCATCACTGGTTTTGGGAAAGTTTATGAGCATCTTCTGTGTTATTTAGGACTTTCGTGTGGTTGAACATGCGCGGGTCTCGAATTTTTATTCGTAAACGGTTGTGAGTCACGCCATTAAGTTTTTTGGTGCGTACCAAGGTTAAGGGTTTATAGCACAAATACCATTCGAGTGTCAACAAGGATTTCCTAATGTGGATAAACTACTACTTCTTCTATTTAAAGACGAGAAATATTAGGATCAGGGTTAATCTCACAGTCCTTGAGGAAACATGACTAAGGAAAGGTTTATGAGTGGTTCATGCATTTAGCAGGAACCCCTCACACATTTCAGTGGCTATTGTGGAGCAAACGAAGCTTCTTTAATTACAATTTCCTTCCTAGTTCTCTACACAATTTCCTCACAGAATTGAAATATTGAGATGCTGTGGTTCGTGTTGCAGGGAGTTCGAAGGGGAAAGGGAGGGAGAGATGAAGGTGGCAGTCGTGGGAGTTGGGGTGGCGGGGCTCACAGCTGCCCGGACGTTGGCAAAGGCAGGCAGCCTGGTGACCCTGTATGAAAAAGAGGACTACATAGGAGGCCATGCTCGCACTTTGCACGACGGGGGAGTGGGGCTGGATACAGGTCAGTGTTTTTTTTTTAACAATTTACGTTTCTTTTTTGCTATTTCAGTTGGAACCCTTGCGGTTTGCATTATGGGAAGATTAATCCGGTTTCTGAAGAAAAATCGCCAGGATTTGATATTCTGGTATTCAGTGTAGATGCTTTTAGATGAGGAAATGTCATTTCATTCACATTACAGTAAACGCTTCGTCACTATAGCATGGATCGCAACTAGATGTCATCTTAGAAAAAATGAAAAATAATCACTGAATTACAGGCTTCATGGTGTTCAACCGGGTGACCTACCCGAACATGCTTGAGTTTTTTGAGCAAGCTGGAGTGGAGATGGAGGAGTCCGACATGTCATTCTCGGTCAGCTTGGATGCGGGCAGAGGCTGTGAATGGGGCAGCAACAGCTTGGGCGGCCTTTTTGCCCAGAAACGGAATCTCATCAACCCTTCCTTCTTGCAAATGATTCGTGAAATCGTGCGGTTCAAACAGGATGTGCTCAGGTATATATATATGCTTTTGAACTCTTGACTTCATTCCTGTTTGAAAGCCAGTTGTGGAAGTTTTGTTGTCATAGCTTTTGAACAGAGGTAGGTCCCCCTTTTTGCATTCACTGCGTAAATAATAATAATAATAATAATAATAATAATAATAATAATAATAATAATAATAATGATAATGATGATGATGATAATAAGGGTAACTTTAGTTTGAAAAGACTGGCATGAATGAAGCGTCTATTGGGAATGGCTCCTAAATATACCTATTTTGGTTGTTGCCATCCACTATTCTCTTCATCATTTTAGTAGCTTCATGTGAGTGTTTACATAACTACTTCCAAAAGGATGGTCTTCCAAGTAGTTACAAGACTATTATGGTGTTGACGTTGTAAACAAAAACACTGTTTGTTCTATTTGATATTGCTACCTAAACCAAGGGAGCTTTTTCTTCAATCTTATTTTCCTACCTAATGACATACCTCTAGTGTAGAAGCATGTTGAAGGAGTTCTACAAACTTAGCTAGTGAAAAATCCATACCTTAAGTTAGGCTATTTGTTTTGTTTGTTATATTGAGATCTCTTGAACCATGTGTCCTCTGGCTGTGTTCTTGATATTGTTGGAAGGACCTCGGCGAGGAGGGGTGCATGGGCTTTGTTTCATGTTGTTTGAACTTATGATGTGAAAGTCATTGAATTTCGAATTTTTTATGAATAAAAAAATTAGAAAATTCGTTTTACTTTTAGTTTGATTGTGGTGACAGCACAAGTCACACTAATCCATCTTTAGGGAAAAGTTATAGGTCAGCGTCCCTTGGTTTAGGAAGAGACACTGAATAGAAATTTTTTTGCAAGATCTTGGCATTTTAGTTGAAGTGTGGTAATTCATTGAAAGTGTTCAAAGTCATATGCACTTCTTTTTTATTGATTATCCTGTTGTATCCTATAAACCTTTGATATTACATCTATTGTGCAGCTTTTAGCAATGAAGTTAAAGTTAGAGAGGTAGATGGCTATTCCAAAGTCATTGATGATTATTTTGTGTAAGAATTTATTCTTGATGTGAATTTTTGGAAGTCATGTGCACTTTAATATCTAAATGCCCAAATACACAAAGGTGTTTTTTCTCGTATCCTTAGGAGGTGAAGTAAATCTTCAAGGAAGGCAACAAATTGTTCAAAAGAAGAAATCATACTTAGTAGATTTGGAAGGTAGAAATAGGTTTTGAAAGTTACTATAATTGACTATTAGCCTTCAAAATGGACACTCTATTTTTGTTAGGACACGGTTTAACTTATTTGACTCAAATCCATTGATCTATGATTCATACCATTCATTAATATGCGAGAGATATGCAAAAGGGACTAATGCTGCAACTGTTTTGAATGGTGGATTGTTTTGCACTCTTGAAATTATAGCGATAATTTTGTGAGTATTGTTGCATGACAGCTACCTGGAGAAGGTAGATTCTGGAGATGAGAGCATTCCAAAGGATGAAACGCTGGGAGAGTTCCTTGTCTCACACAACTACTCCAACAAATTCCGTGATTGTTACCTGGTAAAAGAGCTCATAAATCAGTTCTCAGTTCCATACTGTGGTGTGTGATCTTAAATCCTCTTAATGAATTTTGTCCAAGGATGGAACCAAAGGAGGAGGCTTTTCTTTTCACCAATGTAATAATATTTTTTATTTATTTATCATTTCTTCCAAAGTTTGAAATTGAGAGAAGCCCTTTCAGTTTGCCGGAGGAGTGATTGTGAATTTGCTGTGCTGGAACAGGTCCCAGTGTGTGGCTCAATCTGGTCATGCCCAACCGACATTGTACTTGATTTTTCTGCAGAATCTATCTTCACTTTCTGTAAAAATCACCATCTGCTCCAGGTACAGCTTGTGCCCAAACTGGTTTACTGACTTGTTGCTCAAATCTCAACCCCTCGATTGAGAAGGGTTTTCAACAAGGGCGGTAGAACCGCGAGGCTTTTTACCAATGTGAACTAATGAGAGGAAAGACATGAGGTGCTCCATGTTCTTGCAATTTGAACCAGGTCTCTGTAACCGATCACAAAATTGAAATGATTGGGTAGTCTCTGCCCTTGTGGGATAAAACCAATATAATAGAATTCTTTTTAAGATCTTTTTTGGCATCATTAGGGGAATCCTCTCCATGAATCATGTTGCCTATGATCAGCATGTCCGTGTGATCACTCAACTGTAGAGTGTCCTCGTAAATTATGGGAAGAATTTTCTTATGTTGTCTAAAAATCCCTGAATCAATCTTATTTTATTGGAAACGTCGTTATTGGGAGAGAAGCAGAATTGTTAATTTCTTTTGCTTGAACTCAGATAAAGTTCTCGACCTGTTCACACGGACCTTAGGAGAGTTTGTT
Source organism: Straminergon stramineum (assembly GCA_963920665.1). NCBI lineage: Eukaryota > Viridiplantae > Streptophyta > Bryopsida > Hypnales > Calliergonaceae > Straminergon > Straminergon stramineum. Next base: position 12,142,188 of record OY987267.1, on the reverse strand, counting down.
GTTTTCTCGGATAAGTGCGTAAGTCCCTCAGAATATTGAGCACTTTTTTGTTGAATATGCAGCTCTTTGGGCGTCCGCAATGGTTAACTGTGAAGGGTCGTTCTGAGACGTACGTGAATAAGGTAATAAGTCAGTTTGAGGTATTCGGGTGCACATCTGAATATTGTAACACTTGTTTTGAGAGATCTAAAGTGCTCAAATGGCCCAAAGTTGTCACTTCCATTCTTCCACGTCTTTTAAGAGTTTAACCCTTCAACGGTCGACACGGACGTTTTGTGTGGGATGGATGACAAAGAATCTCTCTATGTAGGACAGAACTGCGACTATTCATCCTTGGAATTTTGTGAGAAAAGCGTAGGTCTTCTACAGTAGTATGACTTCCAATGAATATTTTTGGATTTTATAAAGTAGATGATGTCACATGGTTCCAAAAGGGAGTATTTCCACGGTCACCAATCTGTCCTTTAAGGGTTAAGTAATTCATTAAGGAAGCTTCAAAAAAAGTAGCAAAATGAACCAATAGAAAGAAGGAAGCATCTCCTACATTCTTGAAAAATAGAAATATGTTTGGAAAGTGACTATAATTGACTCTAATCTTGTACACTTTGGGGTTGAAATTGACACACATGGTTGCAGATGGTAGCAGAGTTGGAAGCTCTAGGAGCAACAATCCGGAGAAGTTGTGGAGTAACCCGAATTAGTAGCACTTCTCAAGGTAATATGTTATACAGGGCAATCTTAGATTGCAAGCTTAGAATTTGAACCAACGTCATGTACAGCTAGGAGGGTGTGGGACAACAAGCTTAGAACAATCCCTTTTTCTTCATGCTCATTCTTGTTACTCAGCTTATTGTAAAGTTGACTTTGACCAAAATAAGATAAATGGAAGAAAAAAAACATTTTTTGCACCGATCAAGGTGTTGATGTCTTGTTGTTTCTCTTTAGAGTTTCCTCAGACGAGTATGTGGGTGTATGCATTCAGGTGTTGAGGTGGAAGACGTTCATGGACGAGTGGAAATGTTCGAAAGATGTCTAGTAGGGTCTCATGCCCCTGACACATTGCAAATGTTGGGAGAAGGGGCTTCGTGTGAGGAACGCACTATTCTTGGTGCTTTCCAATATAGTCACAGGTAATGATACTTGAAGAAATATAAAGTTAAAATCTAGTCTACAATTGAAAATATTTCAAGTTTCAAGTGTGATTCGGCAGTTAAATTCACTACAAGAATATGTACCTTGAACCCACAGATTCACGTTGATTTGGACGACTTTCATTCAGAACCGTAAACAATAATCAATAGATTGGTTCAGTGCATTCTCTTGCAATCTGTTTGAATTTTTGCAAATTTGTTGTGTGAACAGATGGTGAAGGTATTTTTCCTCGTTACCATATTCGCTCATAGAACCATATGTTTGTTTGGCAGCACTATATACCTCCACCGGGACGACAAATTCATGCCTCGGAGTCAAGCTGCATGGTGTGCTTGGAACTTCTTAGGTGACCCCAATGGTCAAGTCTGTGTCACTTATTGGCTTAACATTCTTCAGGTTAGCTACCTTGCAAGCCTGATCTACAACAATAACTTTAACCGACACTATGATGGAGGAAGAATTCTGTGCAATGTTTCTTAATCTGGTGTTGTGACTTTTTGGTAATCAGTTTTCTATGGGTAGATATGGTGGAATGGTGGACATGTGCAATGGATCTTAATGATTAGCTTCACCCGGAAGTGTCCGAATTGTCAAAAGTGGTCGCTTCCATATCAATAGGAGTTGAAATGAATTTTTTAAGAAGTTTCACAGAAGATACAAAATTTGCCATTGGAAAGAAGAATTCATTCCCTACATTTTTGAACAAATTTTTTTAATTTTGAAAGCTACTATGATGGACTGTTAGCTTTCTATGTTCAAATGGGACACCTAATGAATCTTCACGAGAATTTGCAGCAGATATTTTCTGTGAATTTGTTACCAAAATGAAGCTTGGAATTGAATGAACTCTTTTGGTTTTTGTTGCACAGAATTTGGGCAACACAGGAAAACCATACCTTGTAACTCTGAATCCTTCGGAAAAACCAAGAGATGTTGTGAACATCTGGAGGACCAGCCATCCCATTCCTTCTCCAGGGGCCACCAAAGCTATCAAAGCGTTTGGAAGTATTCAGGGCAAGCGAGGCATATGGTTCTGCGGAGCCTATCAAGGTGTTGAAAATCTTCCCTTACATTGCAATTCAGCAGCTCATTGTAGAGTTCTTGGAATTGGGTATTCATATTCCTGATTTTGCAATCTTAACATTATTTAGCAATGGAGCCAGGTGTCATTTGAGTTCATGCTGAAAACGATAATTTAATTTGGCCCATACTTCAACACAGATTAAAATATGGTTCACAATGATTTGTGGTCCACTTTGAGATAACATGGTTCAAACACCCTCTTTGAGGTCGATTGGGCATTTTGTCACCTACAATGCATCACAAGGGTTTGAGAATGCAATGTAGTATAGTAAGCTTGTTAGTTCAAATGGAAAGCTTGTTGCTTTGACTTCGGCAATCTAAAGTGATCTTCAGGAGACCGTGGTTTGAGATGGCTGATGATTTGTACGGAGATCTTTTCATCTCGTGTAATGATGAGGTCCTCATGCTGGAGGTTCTTGGATGCAGGGTATGGATTTCACGAAGATGGACTCAAGGTGCTTCATTCTGTCCTGCGCAAATGTCTCTTACATGGAATTGATTTCAATGCAGCAGGTCGATTCGTTGCCTGCATCGTTAGTTACACAATTCTTGGATTTCAAGAATTTCTATCTACCACTGTTGATGGGTTAGGTGCTTGATGTAGGCGGGATTGGAAGCCGCATTTGACTTGCTTGGCACGCCGTTCAAATCACTGCCTCTGGTGAAACAAATGGTGCCCACATATTTGGAATCCGCGGCCCGCACTGTGGTGACAAGTTTCTTGCGCAAATATATCCGGACTGGACATGTGCAGTTAATAAATATTTCCTCATCTCATAGAATCGGCTTGATTGAGATCATTTGCATACTGCACCGAATGCAAGCAAGTTGGGATTCATGCGTTGACTTAAAAGTTTGTTTAGAGTATGGCAATGTCCCATTTCAGGGGATCGCCCGGTACAGCTCCCGCTGGGGTGCATGGCATTGTGCACTGCACGTCAAATGAAACTGCAGGGTGCTCTGCGTAATGAGCACTTTGTCATGTTACCCTCATACTGTGATTTAGAGTCGGTCCCTTTCAAGAATATTTGGACACTCTGTGATGTTCTACATTTAACACCAGACTGACATTCTCAGACTCATGCACCAGATTTTTTGAGGATGGAGGAACAGTTTACAATTTCTTTGGTGAAGAGAAAGGATCTACCCTGCGAACCAGTATACGCGTTCACAATCCCGCCTTCTACTGGAAGGTCAGTCAATACTTCCTGACTTCTTTAATCCGAGTTCCAAAGATGTAATCTGATATTGTTTGAACTTGTGCTATTGTCAATGATAGTGTGACTAGTGTGAAGAATATTCCAGAATCTGGTTTCTGAGAAGGTCATATTAAAGAGTTCTGGGTGTATTAATTGTGAAGCAAGAAACTATGAAATAACCGACGTTTTTCTTTACTAGTGTTTTGAAAGACTTGCTCATTTTACAGTCTTCATCTTCTTCTTGTGATTCGAGATACCAAAGAGTGATTCTACTGCATGTACTGAGCTGCAGTGGTTATTGGCTGCCAGATCTCTACAAGACAAGACCTGGGGCTTGCTGATGCGTATGTAGACGGGGATTTTTCCTTCGTGGATCCAAAAGAGGGTCTCCTCAATTTCTTGCTTGTAAGTTTCTTTATGCCAAGTGACATTGGTACCTGCTGCTGGTTGTAAAGTGTAACGTAGGCAGAAAGACGATTTCCAGTAATATTACATGTAGACAACATCTTTCACATGATATTTGGAGGCGCCATTGCATGATCATTTTGATCACAAGACCTCGCAATGAATCATAGGGAAGATTCTCTTGATGATGTAGTCTAAATCACTCGTGAAAGGGAGGTTCTTTTGGCATCAAGTTACGATATTAGAGATTAGTTCCGTAGGCCCCATATGTGCACCAAGCTGGTACCACATGGGCTTGTAGATCCCGGATTTCATGTCGGTGTCAGAATACCTCTTTTATACAAATGAAGGTATCTAAAATAAATATGACTGAAAATCTTGTTTAGAGTATTGACCATGCGATGGTCACAGGTTGGTGGATCAACCCTAAGCCCTAAACAAGCACAACATGAATGCATTAACAGAGCTGAAATCACGCCTCCATTTGATGCAGATTATAATTGCAAGCCGAGATATTGACCGTTTGTCTGCGAAACAAACTGCAACAAAGTATGTCACTGAGTCACTCGTCTTTCCACATTTGTATTGTTGAGTCTGTGTCCCATTTGCAGTGGAAGTCAGAAGCAGCAGCAGCAGAGATATCTTAAGAGTAGGTGCATCTTATGGCATACTTACGTTGTTGGGATTCCGTGTGTTATTGCAGGGGAACTTGGTGGAGCCCGGTGCTTCTCACATCTGCATTAGGTTCAGCCACATCGTACTTACGGCATGTGTTGCGTGGCAATTCCCTTACCAACACACGCCGCAACATCTCCCAACACTACGACTTGGTCTCTTCTCTTTGCTTGGCTTTTCTTGGTGATTCAGTATGATATGCTGAGTTTATCCGTTTTTCTAAAGCTTGAAACATGCACAAATTACTTCAAAACTAACGCCCTGTTTTTATGCATGTGTTGATTGGGATCAGAGCAATGAGATGTTCGCTTTATTTCTGGACCCGACCATGACTTACTCCTGCGCCATTTTCAAGGTATGTCTCGGAACTGTCATCTCCTCATTTTTGAATATGGTCGCCACACCTAATTGCATCCCTTACTCAAAAGCTACCCCTATTTATATGTACCGAAAATGTCCATGTTCTGAACATGAGAGCATAGGGTTGATTTTAACTACACTTATAATAATCAGTTTAGAAATTCACAATTTATTCTTATGGTGTTTCAAAGTTATATGCGAAGATTTGTTGGAATTGCCTTTCAATTGACAACACGATTGAATTGAAAAAGGTCTAATGATAGTTACGACTCTCATGTACTTATTTGGAAGCTTTTAATTGTACATATCTTAGTATTTCCAGTCATGGTACTCCAAATGTCCAAAGCAGACTTTTGGCACTGAGCGCTTGTGCAGGGACCGGAAGAGCCATTAATTGATGCCCAGATGCGTAAAATCAACCACCTTATTGATAAGGTACTTCTTCCCTTCCATTTGTCAATCATGTCGTTTGAAACAGTTCAGGTGCTTTACACAAGGAGCTTATTTGACAGTTCAATAGAATGGGAACTTAAATAATTTTTTATCTGTGTTGGCAATTTTGTGGTCCACGCCGATTCACTTCATTTTTATTCCATTCATTACAAGAGATTCCGTTTTCATTTAGGGTGCATGTCTCGTAGTTTCTGTATTCTGTCTAGCAAAAGCCCTGGAGAACTTTGGGTTTGTATGATAACAGATGTGTAGTACAATGTTGATTTAGTATTGCATGTGGTACCTTACCACTTGTCGTGGGTGTTGACAAAAGCCATAGAACACATGTAATACTCAATCTAGTAGCATAGCCTACGACAAAAAATATCAGAAATGTAAAACTATACTGCACTAGGGGGTCGTAATCGTTGAGTATGAAGCAAATGACGGTGTGCCACTTGTGGCCCTAAAAAGTTGGAATTGGCTACAAGATGGTAAATGAAAATATACCTTGTTAGCACATACTCTGAATCATGCTAAGTGTATTTTCCGGATGGTGGACTACCCGGAAATGAATCGAATTCAGGGACCAAATCTGCAAAGTTTTCTTATAATGCTACTTCTGTTCCAGGCACGGGTGGAGAGCACACATGAGGTGTTGGAACTTGGCTCAGGATGGGGAGCTCTAGCAATCCAGTTGGTGCGCCGAACCGGATGTCACTACACTGGCATCACGTTATCTCAGGAGCAATTGGAGTATGCCCAAAATGTTGTGAAGGAGGCCCAACTAGAGGTTCGCTGCTCTTCTTCAATCAACATTTAGGGAGTGCCATAGCTTGCAATTTGCGTTGCAAGATTTACCGTTTCTTTCCAAATTTGACCTGATGCCATGTGGAGTCGAAAATCTTGTGTCCTAAATACTTGCCCTTACATACCTCTACTTCCGGAACCGAATGTTTGCAATGTGACTCCCTCTATTACGCCCTATTTTGCATTGAACTTTTTTGATTTGAATTTCAACCTTGCTGATTATATCAGTCCCAGTGCAGGCAGAAAATGGGACGTTTGACGTTCAGTCTTATCTTTGTTGGTTTTGAATATGCTAACTTCATCTTGTGTGTATATATATAGGACAAAATCAAGTTCCAATTAGTCGATTACCGAAATGTACAGGGTTACCACAAGTTCAACCGTATCATATCTTGGTAAATTTCAAGACTTCTAAGTTCGATCATGGATAGATTTTGAAACTAGTGACCTCATGTCGATGAGTATTTTTTTATGATCTAGATTTATGATGGCACACGTTTGGGTACATGCTCAGAATAATCCGATCTTTCCTGAGTTCTCTATTGCATATCCCTCGGATGGTTTTGCACCATGATAGATGTACTGTGTGGCAAAACATCACTGAATCTGACTCTCGACAAATGTATGATTTTGGGACACATGGCTGGTCAATTACTTGGGAAGTGAATGGAACTTGGGGACGAAATCTGCAAAGTTTTCTCCTAATGCAATACTAGTCAACTACTTGAAACTATGACGAAAGAGTGTTCAGGAGCTAAAGACGTTCTCAATGTGCAGTGAGATGCTGGAGGCCGTCGGACACGAGTACTATACTGAGTGGTTCAGATGCTGTGATGACCTTCTCGCCGAGGATGGCCTCGTTGTTGTTCAGGTACCCCAAAGAAAAATAAAATTCTTTCGTTCATTGAGTTCCATGTCAGAATTTCTTTCATTTTTTAATCTGCTGATATTCTATTCACAGGTCTACAAAGGGAGGTGGCAAGTCCGAGTTCAAGTGCTCATTGTGCGTGGTCATTAACTTATGCCTAAACAGCTTTAGTATCTTCTGCCTTATCTGTGGCAGGTAATTTCAATACCAGAGGAGCGATATGATGCCTATCGGCAGAGTTCGGACTTCATTAAAGAGTACATTTTCCCGGGTGGTTGCTTGCCTTCTTTTGCAGCTCTTACTGCAGCTATGGGCTCTGGTTCCTCCTTCTGGTACAGTCCCACACGGCCTTTCTCTAAAATATCAGTTTTCGCAGTTTTCATTTCCTTTCAACCCTTTTAACATTATTAAGCAAGTCAAGACTTTCCCCTCAGTCAATGGTTAGGAGTAGAATATTCTGCAGCTGTCAGGCTCTCAACCTGAAGCAAGTACAGACTAGCTTCAGCTATATATAAGCTACATTGTTCACTAATGACACCCATATGCTCCTTACAAGAACAAATGGGCTTTAAAATGCACCATCGCATTTCTTCACAATTTGAAATGTGGAAATTGTTCAGTCAGATGTGTTTACAACATGGCAGATTCTGAGGCTACTAATACAGGGAATGTGCAGTTGCAGAGTGCATTAGAGAAGGTTGGGGATTGACGTAGCTCGTGATGAACTGACATAAATCATTTTGTGTTCGTTGCTACCAGTGTGGAGCACATGGAGAATATTGGCATCCACTACTGTGAGACGTTACTGAGATGGCAAGACCAATTTCAGAGGAATCGCAAGTGAGTGCTTGTTTCTTCACTTGCTGATCTTCTTTGTGCTTTTGATTTTTGTTCCATCGTACCTACAGTAATTGAAATGCAAAGGAACTACTCTGAACTGTCTCCTGTTGTTGGAGGTGCACCAATTTGTCCTATTAGAGCAAAGACAAAACATAGAGGTTCACCAACAAAATTAGTGTCATTATAAAATTTCATATTTGTGGGAATTAGTACAATACAGAAATATTTCAGCTTACACTGATTTCAATATTTTACAAATGTTCAGCCTTTGGCAAATTAGTGTTACACACACTAATAGGTGAAATTAGTGTAGTTCTACTACTTGTAGAACTACATTCACCAAGATAGAGAGTGATCAGGATATGGAGTGAATACTACACTTGATGCCAAAAACACTAGAAAAAAAGATAAAACTATCCAAATGACTTGAAAAGTTTGAATGACCTATTTAGGGTTTTCACTTGAATTTGAACTCAACTTGTACAAACTCTTGCTTAAAAATTTTCAAAAATTCTAAAACTAGAGATTTTTCTTGGTATGTGTTACCATGGTTACAACACAACATTACGGTGATTGGGTTGTAGCATTGACTTACCCTAGTAATGAGTGTGAGGCTTCTTAATTAAAGTCACACTATTTTAAATTAGTGGAAGTTGAAATATCATTGTATCCACCAATTGCTTTTATGACATTGATTTTGTTGGTGCTACCAATTGTGTGCCCTTGCTAGTAGGAAAAGTCAGTTTAACTTGATGTTCTAGAACAATTTCCTAACCAAGACAAAAATGTGGAAATGGTTGCAGTGAAATCTTGAAATTGGGGTTTGGTGAGAAATTCATCCGTACATGGGATTATTATTTCTTTTATTGTGTTGCTGGGTTCAAGAGTTGTACTCTTGGAGTTCTACAGGTACATCTTGGTTTATTAACCCTTTTTGTTCGTACTGTTCATTTCAATAATCTTAATGTTGCCATTCACTCATTACATTTGAAAATCCTTGATATCTTCTCTTTCAAAGTTAGGTTCAATTTGAATACATGAGTTCATGCCAACCAATCAATGTCTTCTCATGTAAGATGCTCTTGATTAGCTCTAATCTAGTCCAAGTAAGTCTTAAAGTAATTATACCCTTCATTGCTTGTCCCCCCATTTCTTTCAAATAAGTGTCTATTGAAGTGTCACCATTACGACCTCAAATTGTTTGCTTTGAATAACTCCTAAATAAATGGCACTTCATGGTTGTAAAGTAACAAGCTTGTAGTGAATGGATTGGGGTCTTTTAAAAGGACACTTCAAATATACACCTAAGGTTGTCTTGTCAAACATGTTTTGGTCCATGCTTGTCTTGTAGGATGTTTGTCGAACAGTTTTGTACTGAACATGTATCTAGTGTATTAAATGTGCTCATAAAATATTCTCAAGAAATTTAGGTGTATTCTCGAATATATGTAAATATTCCCACATTTTCTTGGTATATTGTAAGAATCTATCTATTGGGTGAATAGGGGGTCTATTAGACATCATGTCATGGTGTTCCATAAAACAACCCTACAGCTATTGAACACTTTAAAGTTTCTTCTAGTCTAAACTTTGAAAATTAACAGAAAATACAAAATATGTTTAAAATTAAATTTTTTTGGAATATTACTAATTTCTGTCTTTATGGAAAAAATAACACCTAGTTGTGATTTTACCTCCATTGTGATTTTGCCTTCATCTATGCACTCGAGCTTGAATGAACGGGCATTGGTAGTTCTGCCATAGTTAGTATTATTCTGGAAAGGAGTCATGCCCTCACTATTGAATGTAAGGCAGAATCTATTGGAAACATGTGAACTGACGTTTTCAATTTTGGGGCTGCAACTGCCTGTTCCTGACCATGTGACCATGTTGCAGATTGTATTCTCAAGGCCTGGGAACGAGGCAGTGCTGGGCAGCCCCTCTATGTCCTTCCCAACTGCATAATGAACAGCCATTCAGCGATTTGTGCAAATGAAGTACTTGTTGATGAGAAAATAGTTACTGTGGACAAACATAGAACATGGATTCAGTCTCTTCGGAGTTGATTTCGCTAAACTGCTCCATGTCGGATTCATCTGCTGTGAGCCCTTTGGAATATTGTTGGATCGTAAATATGATTCAGAATCTCTGACCTTTCAGCAAATTCTCAGACGACACTTTATTTTGTAACCTGACTTATTGATTACCCTAATTGGGATTTACACCTGGAACATCTCTTGAATGGAAAATATATTGAATGAAAGAGTCTGAAAGATAGTTTTACGTACCTTCCAGATGCATGTACATGATGTCTGGAAGTAAAATATGTGCGCAGTTATTGTTCTCTGCCGAAGTGCTCACTGAAATTGAGCAGTGACACATGATTAAATTTCCTGGAATGTACCAGTAACTGGTCTTGAGATATTTGGTATCACTTCTACTGTAATTCAGTAAATGTATTATCTCACTGCCTCAACTACGTATGAAGAACCATGGTAATCGAAATGAGTGAAAAACTACAGCGCCCGTAATTTGCTCACTTTGGTTCAGTTTTAAGATTGCGGAGATAGTCGGCAGCTTTCTCAGGAGCAACGGAATTAATATAACAACCGCTACCCAATTCAAAGCCCCCAGGAGTTGCCAGATGTGGGACGATGTCAAGGTACCAATGATAGTGATCAGAGTTCATGAACTCCTCTCCTAGCGGAGCTGTCTGAAGCGTGTAGTTGTACGGTGGAAAGCCAAAGCCCAGGTCCATTTTCTGTAATATCAACTTCAGCATTCGTGCCATAGATTGAACCTGTAATCAAAAATACCACATCGTTAATAGCAGCCATCGACAAGACACGCACTGACAACGAGGCATGATTTGAAGGAATGTTTAAAATCACAAAACCACATAGCAACGCAGGCAATGACAGTGCATTGACCACTTCTCAAGGTACGACTATGATGATGAGGTCTTGCACTGCAATGCTTCAGATTTCCCTAACAGGTTGAACCACTCGTATTCTATTCTGTAGAGTGTGTTTACCTCGGCTTCTCCGATCGATTCGTAGTTTGAGGAATGGCGCTTGGGCACCAACCAAGTCTCGTAAGGGAACATTGGTGCGTATGGAGCAATGGCGACGAAATGTTCATCCTCGTCGATCAGGCGGCTACGTTGTGATTGTGTATCATGTTGTACAACATCACACAAGAGACAATGCTTATATTTGTTGTAGTAGTTTTGCGCACCTCGGAGTTCAGATATTTTGTTGTGGGTTAAGACTGGAAGTGCAATCATTTGGCTATGTGAATGCGTCATCGACGCCCCTGCTCTATTACCCCTGTTTTTGAACACCTGCCCGAACGCACTCATCAAGATGTGTGAGGTCAAACAACCCAAACTTGTAACCTAGAAATCGAATGCAACAATCTAAAGACGCAGTATATTGTCCTACTTGAGGCTGCAGGCACCAATGTACCAATCCTGATTCGAAATTATGTTGCCAACCAACACCTAGGTCCACTTCTGAGGTTCCAGTAAAGAGGATAATCGAGTGATTCCTAGATCAGAAATAGAGAAGTAGAGAAATAGAAGACAATTTGATATGAATACCTGACAAAATTTGAACCTTGAGTCGCTTTGGAAGAAGTTCATTCGGGATTGATACGTTTTTAACACCTGCACTACAGCAGACTTGCACATCAACTTCAATGACCCAGCACTATGAAGGAGATACGAAAACCTCCACCGTAATTCTCCAGCCATTCAATGTCGTTCAATGTGATTGCCATTCTGGAAATCAGTGTCGGCAGGCTTCATACCTGTCAAATATACAACACAATGAAAACTGAATCATGGCCTGGTTTAGTAGCAAGGATTAGCATGGCTCGATTGAGGTACCTCGGCTACATGAGAAGCTGGAAGCTCGGGTAACGTCAGATCATGGCTGGGTGTTTCGATGACAACTTCGTGGCTCCCGAAACCTGGTAGTCGGCATTCGTCATACACTGTCCCCTCTCCCGTCGGTTGCAAATCTTGGAAGTCCGTGGACACGGCAGGATACTTGTTCACAATTACGCGGACTCGCCAGTCGGGAGCATCGTCTACGTCACTGTCTCGAATTGCAAAAGTCTCGTGCCCATTCACGAGTTCAAACCCAGGACAAAACGCGCACGGACCGGGGTTGGACCTGTCACTGCTCGGGCTTTTCGAAAGCTGGAAATCCGAAGGGCGCTTTCCGCGTTTGTCTGAAATAGCAATCCATCGCTGACGGAGTTGGTCAAGCCTAAGCTCCGCCATAGCCAACCACTATACGGTGCGGGACGGAATAATAAACTACAGGGCTCGTAAAATCCACCCTAAATGAAAAAACGCCAAACGTGATCGAACCTCAGAGAATTTCGCCCCAGCAGTATCGATGTGGCAGTAACTCTTGCGCCGACGATTGCTCAAAGTTTCCTGAATCGCAGATCCAGAATACCGCAATCTCGATCTTTCTTGCGCAGATGTGCAAGAAATTGACGAATGCAACTACAGAAGAGTAAACTCTGAAACCGCTTTCAACTATTCAAAAAGATCTCCGTCCAATACGATCCAACCTCAGAGAATTACGCCTTGGCAATACCGCTGAGGTAGTGAGATGCACCAACAATTGTTCTATTTTCTTGAATCTAAGATACCGAAATACGTGCCTCTCAATGAACTACACTCCGAAGCTCAATCTCGCGCTTTTTGGACCAGATGAGCAAGAAATTGACGAATTTAAACTCCAGAAAACAACCTCTAGAACTGCTTCCAACTGCTTTCAAACAGACGTGCGGTTGCTCGCCAGTGTCCCTCCCACCTCCACTTGAGTTACGACCTCCCGTCTCTACTCTCGCCCCGAAAATGCAGCAGTAGACGGAATGCAACTTCCAGAGTCCAAAGTAAAAAGTGCAGTCCGTCCACGGCACTCCTCTTTCTTACACAACAAGAAGTGCACCACTTGTCATAACGTGTCGTGTCCCAGACGTGCGTAAAGTCAAAAATCCATGCAGCGCCACTTTTTCAAGAAACCTCGGCTCTCGGCTCCTGCGGAAGCGTCACCCACTCTGCTCCGCCGACTCAATCGAAAACTTCAACACAGACACGCACTCCACTAACTGAAAGCGTCCTTCCAAACGGACTAATGAGTGCTTCACTTCCAAACCTAAGTTGCACCTATTACCTAGTCTCCCGGCGTGTGACCGCTTGACCAGCGCATGCATCCAAGGATTTTTCTGCTAATTGAATGACTCATCACGCCGCAGCTTCGTCGCACTGAGCGTTCCGTCTGAAACTGAAACAGAAAACAAAAAACAAAAAAAAGTCAAAAATTCTGTAGTTGGAAGACTATTCTCTTGGAAGAAATCTTTCATACACTTCCTGTACGTATTACTCCGTAAAACGAAGGAGAGAATAGTAGAAACGATCGAGGAAGAATAAAAGTACCTCGGACTAAGAAAGTAAAAAATTCCTTCATAGAATGAATAGCACTATTATAATCAAAGACGTCAAGAATGTCACGCAGGCTGTGTTACTCTTATTAGTCATTGCAATTGAACGTGTTCTAAAGAAACGAAGATAAAAAACATGCAAAAGCAACGGAGAGAATCGTAGAAACAACGGCGTACAAATCAAATAACTACTGTACAGTAGGAGAAGGAATAACTCGTACAGTACTGTAGGAGTTCGAAATATCTTGTTCGGAATCAAAATGAGTAGCAGTAAGCTTCCGTTCTTGAAGAACGTTCCGCAGTTTGCTTCCTATTATTAGTTCCTGCAGTTGAACGCGTTTTGCATGAAGAAACCAAGAAAGAAACATGTAGCAGGCCTAGAATTGCGCGTCTACTCAGCGATGGCAAGGCAACAGAATTGACGTATACCTTGGAATTCGAATAACTTATGCATCCAAACTAAGCTTACTGGAGGAAGTTCTGATGCCTGGAAAGAAGGAAAGGAAGGAAGGAAGGGAGAACAAGTGCACTTAACCGTGAATGCGTCATCTTCCAAACAGGTTGGAATTCGGCATCTTTCGAAACAGCGAAGGAAAGACACTTCCCTAGTAGTTTCGAGCAAGGCACGTCATGTGAAAGACAAAATTAACCCTTGAAGGACGGACTGGTGACCGTGGAAATACTCCCTTTTGGAACCGTGTGACATCATCTACTTTATAAAATCCAAAAATATTCATTGGAAGTCATACTATTGTAGAAGACCTACACTTTTCACACAAAATTTCAAAGATGAATAGTCGAACATAGAGAGATTCTTTGTCATCCATCGGACACAAAAAATCCATGCCCACATTTAAGGGTTAAGGATTTATCCTTCACACAAATGAAGGAACTCAAAATGACAAATCAATTGAAAGAAATCAAAATGGCACAGCAAAACATGGTTGCGGGTTTCATATTGGTTGTGACATGTTAGTTTATCTAGCATGAAATCAACCTCTCTCCCTGATGGAAACCCTTGCGGTGTGTTCTTCAACATGCTCTTGTCAAAAAAAAATTGCACATCAATTGAAAGAGTCACTTCACCCATGATTTGTCAGTGAATTCTACATTTTTTCAATTTTTTAAGTTTTCAAAATCAAAAAGAGTAGAAATGGCTACTACAAAATGAGGAGTTGAGTTTAGGGTTAGAATAAGTTCAGAAGTCCTTTACCTATTCATTTTATCTTCAATGGCATAATGATTATGGTTCAATTCAATTCAATTATGTAGCCCTCGTCTTTTATTCAAATGATGACGGTGACAAGGACAACATGATAGACCAAGGACTCATGAGGATACTTTTGAAATTACTTATGAACAATTAGATCAGCAACATGTGTATGGCCCTAGTATTGGAGTTTATTGAGACAATAAACTTTGAATGTGAGTAGAAGAGTATGTTTGAAGCATGGTAGTTTAGTGGGGCTACTCTTGAGTAGCTTTGGCAAAAGATTTTGGTCATCCTAGCAAGTACTATCATTTGTAAGAGGGTTGTTTTGAAGGAAAATTTCATTGAAAAATCAACTCCATTCTAGGTTTTAAAACTTGAGACCTTAGATGTATCTATGTGAAAGATTAATATTGTGAATATGAATTGGTAAAGGGATTCAAAGTTGTAAAATAGCATGAAAAATAGAAGATTGTTACTTTTGGTTTAAAATTTAAAATCAACTACCTTTGATTTTTTTTATTATTGATTTATGTCAAGTTTTACAATGTCAATTTCAATTTCTATGCATTTTTTGAAAGACAATATTTTTTGATAACATGTCTTCCAAAAGGAGAAATTTTGAAGAATATGTTACTAGAAACTCAACATGACTTGTCAAATTCCACTATTGTTGGCCATGAGGAATTGTGAGGAGTGAGTGCAAGCAAGTTTGAAAGAGAGAGACCAAGATAATCTAAAGCTTGGGAGAGTTGCCAAGAAAAATTGCCTATTGTAGCAATGCTACACTGCATATGGACCATCTACTTGTAAAAATTAAAATCAACAATCCTCTCCATATGAAGGGCTAGAGATGGTGGAAATGTAGAATGGAAGATGGAGGTAGAGAAGAAACTATACCAAAAAGGAGTGGATTGATGATTAACCCTGAAATTATATGACCTATCATCAAAGTATTTCATCAAAGATGGTCTAATTTCTTGACCAATAGGTGCATTTTTTTCATTTCCATAGTAATCTTTCATCCATCATCCACTTTTTGACCTCAACATCCTTAAAGAATTATAAGGAATTTGACAATTTAGAGCCCGCAATTGCAATGGACAAGTTGCACTAGTTGCAAAGCAATTGCAAAAAATTTCAAGGTTGTTTCTCATTTTACAGCCTAATTGAAAGTTCATTGATGAACTCTTCTGATGTGGTTGCTGATGTGGAGGTTATTTGTGTGTGACTGGTTTGCAACTAGCGTACAACTAATTTGCAATTGGTTTGTAAATAGCGTATAACTGGTTTGCAACTAGCTTATGACTAGTTTGCAAATTGTGTATAATTGGTTTGCAACTAGCACACAACTGGTTTGCAACTTATATACAACTTGTCTGTAATTCATAGATTTGTAGATTTTGAAATTTTAATCTCAAAGATTTGTAAATTCAAAATTTCAGATCTATCTTTTTTTTAGATTGCCAAATCCCCAAATTTCTTAAACTTTAAATATTTATAGATTTTTGTAGATTATAAAAATCTACAAAATGTAGAAATATTAGAATTTCATTAGCAAACTTCAATACACGAGAATGTTATAACTTACAATTCTTATATGTCAAACCTAATGGTATTCTTGACAATTGACATGGGACAATTAATTAAAGACTTAATAGTAGTTGCATTTTAGTTGTTTCCTAGTTGCATGCTAGTTGTTTTCTAGTTAAAATCTAGTCATTTTTTAGTCAAACTCTAGTTGAATTGCTAGTTGTATTGTAGTTATAGTTTAGTTGCATTGTAGTTGCATAGCAATTGCACTCTAGTTGCATTGGAGTTGCACTCTAGTTGCACTAGAATTGCTTTCTAATTGAATTGAATTTAGATTAAATGCAATTGTAGATAGACATATTGGACACTACAAAATGTAAAATTGCCCACATCGAAAATTTTGATGAATATTGGATGTAAAATACATCACATCAACTCTTCTGTTCCATTCTTATAACCATAATTGCATTTTGTAACTACTTTGCAACTATTTTGTAGCTACAGTATAACTATGTCAAGGTTGGTGCAAATAAAGAAGATTGTAGTTGCAAGGCACTTGTATAGGACTATAGTTGCATTTCAATTGGTTGTAGCTAACACATTTTTCTTCTAGTATTTTTATAATGACATTTCTATATGTATCTATCTATCAATAAATTTGAAAAAACATTGAAAGCTAGTGTCAACAATGTTACAATGACATTCTCATATGTCAAAAGAAGTTTTACACAAATGTGATACATGGATTTCAACCATCATAGATATAGAGTCTAAAATAATTTTTGGACTTATTAGATCCAAGCATATTTTTCTTGTTATTTTTATATACAACACTACTAATTGTCACAATTCTATAATGCTTTATATAATCATGTATTATTCTTGGTACCTCTAAAACATTCTTCAACATGTTACATATTTTCCCAACTTCATTTCTACTTTCAAAAGAGAGGTAGAAGAATTAATGAATTATCAACTTCTCATTGATGAGAAATGTTTTTCCAAGGTCTCTATCCCTCAAGAAAAATACAAAATAAACAAACATATGACACATCTTACTAGTAATGTCTTTAACCCCTAAATGCGTCAACGTCCATTTTTTGGATGATGAACAAATTGAAACTCCAATTTCATCCTCCTAACTACTTCGATGAAAGTTATTTTAATTTATGAAGATACGTTGTCAAGTTTTTGTCCTATCTAAGTGTCAGATTTGGTGTTACTAGAGTTCATATTTTTCTAAAATTACAAATATGCAAGTATATCAAGTGGTCAAACTACATTGACTTTAATTCAAAATTAGATTAGCCAAAATGAGGTCATAGATAGGAAGAACACAAAAATTTCAAAAAATCACTATGTGAAGAGAACCTCATTTCAAATCCATTCCAAAAAATTTTACACAAAAAATGATAATATTTTACTTGCAATCGAATTTTGAAGGGATTTTGGAATTTCTCTTTCAAAATTTATAAAAAAAGATTGGTGTTAGCATTGGTGAATCTAACCGTATGGATGGAATATACAACTTTTATTTGCGTTTCAATTCCAAAATATGCTTCCAAATTGCACTTTATGATGATTTTCCGCAAATTGTCAATTCTAGAGATGAATCTAGACATTTAGGGGTTAATGCATAATATATAGTGCATAAAAATTTGGATCAAATTAATAACTTTTGATTAAATTTTGCAAACAAAACCTAAATAATGAATCACTTTTTTAGAACTTCAAATTTTTTTGTGAAATCCTCAATATAATTTTAGAGATATTTTTACCTAAAACTATAAGAAGCACTTAAAGAAGATAATTTCACCCTTTCACTTTCTTGACATTGAAGAGCAAGGGGGCTAGGAATATAGAGAGAAAATAGAAAAATGTTTCAAAAAATAGAATTATATTTTCATATTTTCTAAGTTTTTCTTTGATAATGTGGCACTTACTTGGATATTTAAAGAGGTATGTGAAATCTTGTAATTTAACTCCAAGTGATTAAAAGTTAATGTCAAAGCTATCATTTCACTATTCAAGGTTCAAAACAACTAAACTTTCCAAATTTAAGAAACTTATAGATACTTAGTTACTACTTATTATACATTGCAAGTACCTCTCATGCTTGTTTTTGTCTTACATATGCCTTTAATTTTGACATTAGCATCAAAGCACCCCCTTTGCACTTGTTTTTGTCTTATATATGCCTTTGGAGTCTTAACATTAGGCAACAAAGGATCCCTTTTACAATAATTTTGTCCTGCATACATCTTTTGAATCCCCCCTTCACCCTTGTTTTTGTCTTAATATGCATGTCTTTTGAATCTTGACAAAGACACAAAGGACCCCTCCTTTACACCTATATTTGTCTTATATATACCTTTTGAATCTTGAGAGTGGCAATGAAGCACATAGGTGGTCTCCTAGTTGATGACAAAGTGTCTAATTTGGGAGGCATAGGTTTGAAACCTTGGATGCGCTTCAAACATCTTCAACTTATTTCAAGGTGAATTCAAGTTTCTATGATCAAATTGTGGATTTGAAGATACTTAGATCCACTTCTAAATAGATGGGTATTTTTTAGTCAATCATTTCCATTGTTGATCTTTCCAAAATTTCAAAAGAGTGCTTAATTGACCTATTTTACATCCTTTTGTTTTGAACCTATTCCAATTTATTAATCCATTTGATACATTACTTTCAACAACAAAATAGTTTCATTCAGGTTTTCAAAATTCTCTTCTATATTGGTATTGTAAGCACAATTGATCAAACCCCATTTAGAGTACTATTGTACGTCATCCAATTCAAGCTCTCTTACCCTCTTTTCATGCCTTCAAGGTTTGCATCTTGAAATAGACAGAAACTTAGAGTGTCACCTATGACATTTATACAATCTACAAGTATCTTTCATAAATATTTGTAGGTTTTTATATTCAATGACACTTAGAAATATTTAAATGGTTCCTAGTAAAATTTGATTGCAAGCCTAAATGTTTTTTTGAAAATTGGTGTGATTACTTGTGTAGTATAGCAAAGAAGCAATAAAAAGATTTTAAGAAAATCCTTGCTCATCAATCTTGTCTTGCATAGCATCTCCAATTCTCGAACGAAGTAATACTTGTAACATGAACTTCTAGAGTTCTTTAAATCTAAATTGAAAAATTTATAATCGAAAAATCTTTCTCATAGCAACCATGACAAAATTAAAAGTCACGAGGCCAATGAATCAATATTAGATGAATTGAAAGTAGTCGCAAAATCTTTTCTAAGTCACCTAGTTAGGGTAAAAGATTTGTAAACTATCTTTGTAAGCCAAGCTACTTGAATTACAATAAAGATATTTCAAGGAACATGTCACTCATTCCTAAATAGGGGATGCATTTAGAGCCCTAACTATTTATGGACCTCCTACCTTACCGAATGATATCCAAAACCATTTTGATGATAAAACCCCACTATTACCAAAAAGATCACCTCCCTAAATACTAAAAAATAATTCATTAATGAATTGGTTATTACTTCTTAATCCTCAAATGCCTAAGAAGATTATTTGTGTCCTTTCAAAGATTTCAGAGAGACCTCCAAAGGTAGAAGAAAAAAATCATCCAATTTTTTTCAATAAATAGCACCTCTTTGAGATATTTCAAGTGAATTTCCTATTTAAGAAAATAGCAAATCTATGGATTTCCATGTAGTGTAATTTGGCAACTTTGATTTTTTTTTCTTGATTTGAAACTTGGTCATAAAAATGATCATTTTTGAATACGAGAACATATAATAAAATGAACTGTATCAAGTCTAGTTTATACTCCAATATGAAAATTTGAAAAATTCCTAAAATTCCATTTTTTTATTACAATTTGAACTTTGGATCTATATACATAGAGTGCTCATTTTCCAATTTTCTAATAACATAGTAAATTGATTTGCATCACAAAGTTTCATGTTAAAGTGTACTTACATGGAGAAAATTTCAGATTTTTTAAGTATATTTTATATTTGATAAGAATTTATTTCACTTTTTATTCAAAAATTCACAAAAGTTTTTAATTTTGAGAATACAATCTGAAATTTGTATGACATAGAAGACATGCACATGGCTACATCTCTTGAAACTAAATATGAAAAAATTCTTTCATATATGGTTACAAAATGGGAGCTCACAAGGACAAAGACTTTGATGTTTGAAAACGTAGTCATAGGCTTGCCTTTTTAGGGTTAATAATTTGTTTATCCCAAGAAAGCTTTAAATTTCAACAAAGGACCTTGTAAAATATAGAAGAACCTATAATGTGCCTATTTTATTCAAGCGTTTGATCATTTTGGTTGATTGTCTTGGTGACAAGGTAACATTTTCCTAAAGTTAACTAGGGTAGCCAAAAATTATAAAATATCTAGATGAATAGATGCATTAATTCTGTAGTTTTTCTTGAAGTCATTCAACAAGGACTTTTTTTCCTCCACATCTCCACATCAATTCAAGTTAAGTTCTTAAAGAGTTTATTGTGCATCTTGTCTTTCAATTTTCTTAACATGTTTAACACAATCTTTTTTTGAATCTTTGCATACTTTAGCTTATATATTTGTATAATTATGCAATGTACCACAATTTCATCATATTGGTCATAAAGGAAGGTTGTTTTATAGGTTTCAAGCATTACTTTAATTGATTGAGAATTTATTTAGACAAAACATTCCCTTATAGCATTTAGTTTGTTTGGTATCCAAAATTATGGACTTAAGAGCACTTAGGAATTAATTTAGTACCCACACAAATTGTGTAATCATATTTTTTTATTGTAGATCTAAAGAAAGAAGACTTTATATGAAGTAGAAGCTAGTATATCTAAAGTATGTATATCCAAAATTCTCTCTTTTCTAATATTTGTTACATGTCAGTTTGGAAATCTTGGGCAAATGTAAATAGGTGACACGATTAGGGATGGAATTATTTTTGGTGTGTATATTATGGTGAACATGAAGAGTTTTGGTGGACTTTTGTTTGGAATCAGGAATAAACATTCTCATCATTCATGCCAAACTTTCAATAAGATTGAGGCCTTACTCAAAACATAGGTGCTAGAATGTGCTACAAAAAAGATAGCAAAGACACTTGTTTTTTAAATTTATCTCAAGAGGTAAATTTTTTTATCATACTTTGAATTTTCAATATAGAAAACAAGTCTTCAACCAAAACAATGGAGTAAATTTCATCACCTTGAACAAATAGCAAGGTTGCTATGTGATTGTAAGAAATACGGACCTATACTATTTCCTATCATATATATTTTGAAAGCATTCTTTTTTGGTCATAGCTTTTAAATTCAACCTCCAAAAGTTCCAGGATTCATAGATAAAGTTTTCATGACCATATTGCATCTAAAACAAGTCCATTTCTCTCTCAAGAATGTTTTACTATTTATAAAACCTTTGCCAATTAATTGTCTAATTACCTAATTTGGGATCTTTTGTACAATTTTTGGTCCTTGAAAGCAAATTTGGATTTGGAAATTGGAATTTGAAGTCTAATTTGACAATATTAGTAATGAAAAAAAATTCAAAAAAGATAATTCTTTATCTTGAACATGTGTACTTTGAGCACATTTATTGTGAAAGTGTGTTGATCATTGAAATTATTTTTCTTGAGATATTATTAGTAGACAAAAAGGTCCTTTTATTAATAGAAGTTTCATTTTTATTTTCTTCATGTGAATATTTTTTTTATTGAATTCTATGAATATTAACATCATAACATTATTTTTTTAAGATTTCCATTTACCTCTTCTTGTGCCTAACTTTTAGAGAATGTTGTCTACTTGTAGTGTTCTACTAATTTTATTTTATTTTCTAAAAAAAATACTGAAATGTGAAAGTAACTTTTGTTGTGCCTTGAAATGCAATAAAATTAGGAAAATTGGTACTAATTTTCATCATGCATGCATATGAGAATGGTATTTAATCCCTAAAGGACCAAGGTGTATTTTTTGGCAACATAACTTTTTTGGGTAGGTACGTGTGACTAGAGATTTCCATGTTTTTGGCCCAAACTTTAGTAGAAGGTGTGGATGAGGAATATCTTTCATGTGCACTAAATTTCATAACATTTGGAAATATGAGTAAAAAGTTATGGCCTAATGTGTAGTTTGTTTCTCAACTCGGGCAGTCTGGGCAGATCTGAAAAAATCAATTTTTTCAAAAATTAAAATTTGAAATTGATTTTCTAGATTTATATGTACATAGAAAGCTTTGAATCATTTCATTTTGATCAATGAGTCCAAAGTTATGAGATGTTTTAGTTTGCAGGCAAGTATGGATTCTCTACTCTAAAATAAACTTTGAAGTCCTTTATTTAACTCAATTTTCAATATTTTTTGAAAAAAAATAAAAATATTAGTTGTATATTGTTTATTACAACATTACAACCATTGGGATTGGGAATTTTTAATTCCATTAATAAGTTGTTAACAATTTAGTATTTTGAATCATTCCCTACATCTTTCTACTTACTATTTTTTTCCTATATGTTGCACAATTCCAAATGATCTGAAACTTTTCAAGCTTGTAGCCAACTTGCATTGAAGAATGAATCTAAAGAAGCACCACCATTTTGGACATTGTTTCATACAAATGTGACCTTGTGAAGTGCAGCTGCCCGTTTTTTTAGAGGGCCCAAAAAAAGATTTTTGTCACTTCAAATGCTAATATCTTGCAATCTACATGGTGGAATTTTCTTAATTTTTTTTCCACATCTTTCCAATCTTGTGTACTACAAGATCCTATGGTTACATGTGTCCAAAAATGATATTTTTCAAAAATTCGGTACTTGTATTTGAAATGGTAGTTTTTGAGGGTTTTTGGTGATAACATAGTCAAGGAACTTTAGGGGTTAAACAAAAATTTGGGAATAATGATTCATTGTATAGGGAATTCATTACAACTGTGCATTGGAAAATTCTAATCATTCTTCAAGTTTTTTATTTTTGTAATGATTCAATAGGAATTATTGTTTTCTGAAAATATGTCACATAAGCGGTTTTAGAGGTCATGTATTCTATTGAATATCCATTTTGAACTATATATAACTAAAATTTAAAGGAAATGGTCTTATATTATGGAACTATTCCATAAAGTGAAGGAGGTCAAAAATAATTCTAGACATTAGAAAAATCTTCAAAGTAGATGATTGTGCTTTTGCATGCATTTGAAATATTATGAAGTATATTATTTTGGTAGCTCTTTTGATGCACACATTAGATGAAATTTGAGGGCTCCAAGAGCCGATGAGTTATCTTGAGTTCCCAAGCTGTGGGAACTCGCCACAGTCGTAGTATGACGTGGTACAATCATTGCCATGTCAGAAAATAATATATTTTTAATTTTTTTTAAATATTTGAAAAAAAAAAATTCCATTCAGTTTCAAGTTCATCAATAATTTTTAAAAATTTTGGGGAAAAAAATTTAAAATTTCTTTTTTCCAAAATTTCGGAAATTCAGCCCATTATGGGCTGGTTCCCAATTTCTGGCAGCACAAGGAACAATGCAAGGAACAACCCTGAAACGGGCTCTTGGAGCCCTCAAATGTCCTCTAGTGACAGTGCTAATGTGTGAGCATTAGCCCTTTCTTTTTGGCACCATGGGTCCATAATTATTGCACCATTTCAAAATAAATGTCTTCTTTTCGTTAGATAAAAATATACTTTTCTTGCCAGAAATTTTCATTTTTATTTAAAATGTAGATGAAGTTGCCAAATGTGGATGAGAAAGTGTATGAGTATGATTGAAAAGTGTTTTTTGGTCCAAAAGATGCATGATATGTAGAAATGCAATGCTTCACTAAATTTTAAATAATTGTCATCTTGGCACTTTCTCAAAAACTAAAAAAACTAAAAAAGGATTGATGAGAACTGAGAAGGATTGAAATAGGAGCATAGGAACCTTGAGCATATGCATAAGTAGATATACTACAACCATTGAAGGCACTTATAATATTTACTCCTATAATATAGATATCCATAACATAGTTACACTATAATCATAGAAAGTTTCTATAATATAGACACCTATAACACAAGTGTATAGTCTTCAAGGCTCATTCTCCTAGGCTCACATAATCGCAATCCTCTTATGATGCATAACCAATTAAATATTTTCATAGGATTTTTATAAATTTCTATTTTTTATTTTATTTTTCAATTATTTTCTACTTTATATGTATTAGAAAATAAAAATATCTATTTTCTGGAGATTTTCCACTCTCTCATTTTTCCTATTTAAAAAATGATTCTATACTTTATTTTTGTAGGATACATTCTTTTTAAAGGTTCAAACAATGGCCATATATTTAAAATATTTCTTAGATTTATTTTCTATTTTTAAGCATTGTGGAAGAAATCACCAATACATTATTAGAACACAACAAATAGTACAAGTCTTGCAATTATAGGGATGCTTCTTGCAATTTTCCTCCAACTAATCTAATATGATATATATTTCACTTTCTTTTTCATGCAAATTGCAATGTAGTATGAACTTTGCATGTGCTTTCAAACTCCATATTTCATACTCTATTCATTTAATGATCATTCAATCCAATTTATATATTCATCAATTTTCTAAATTTCTACCATTTCTTTACAACGAGGAATGACCTCATCGGGCATTTCCAAAAGTAAGGGGTGCACTCATTAAGCATTGCACTCTTCAAAAGGCAACTTATATATGTATATTCCCATCTACAAATTGTCACCACAAGAGGCATGTCTCACAATTAGCTAAGAGTGCCAAAATTATAAACATTCCTTGATTGTTTTCATAGTGTATGATCTTTGAAGAGCTATGAAATCAAGATTTCCAACTACTCAAGTGATTTTGTTTAACTTGTGGTCATCCATCCAACAAGTAATTCCAAAGTCTCTAAGCTCGGCTTTGAAATGTGCACATTGCTTGACTTTATATGGTTTGGAAGAAAATGCACTATTTCAATCATTTATCTTGCAAGTATTTCAAAACTCCATCCACCCTTCAAATATGGAATGTTATATTTCCAATGACAATACTTGAAGTCCAAAATGGCCATCACTTTTGTCTCAATATTTTGCCAAACCCCATGACAAAACGACATCTTAAACAACACTTCAATGTCATTAGAACCATAATTTTTAAAATAAGGAAGTTTGAAATGATATTCGAATGTTAGTTAAGGCTATTGAAATGACATTTGGGTATTGTTATTTCAACTACCTAGATTTCTAATTTTAATTCTACTCAATATGTAGAAATTAGATCTAGAAATTTATTAGAAAATATTTATAAATTTTATAAATCTATCTTCTATGAAGATTTTTGAAGTTATTGGAATCTATCCATTTCATAGGATTGTGAAGTTTTTGAAATCTTCTAATCCATGTATGTTGCATGTATATAAATTTCTATATTGCATAATCTTTCAAAAGAAAATATACAAGGTACAAAGTTGTGCTTCACATATACTATTGATTTTTCAAAACCATCTTCTATTTGACAATCATTATGAAAATTTGTTTTTTCTAAAATTTATTGAATTTGTTGGTTGAAACAACATTGGCCTAGGAATATTATTTAAGCGGGTAGTTGAAATGATGTCATTTCAATCTATACTTTTCCACTTTGGTATGGAAAGTTGTAAGCCTCTAATTCATCGCCAAGGATTTATTGTTTTCTTTTTTGTATTTTGTAGTTTTAAATGAAGTTTTATATACAAAAGCCTCCAAAAGAGTGTAGAATCAAAATAGGTATGTTACATACCAACATAACATTTGGTTTGAAAATAGAATATTGTAGCTAGAATATCCCCAATAACCACTTGTATGTAGGTTAGAACCTGACTATTGGTGTACATTGGAAGGATTATGTGATATTGGCAAAATAGGCTCAAACCACAAATGCATGTGACACATTAAGTCTAAAATTGTTCAAGGGAATTCCTAGGAGATCCTCAGGTCAATTCTCAAATATAGGTTCCAATTTTTCCATCACATCGACAAAATAGTGGAATCCTAGTTGTTGGCCTACAAAAATTAACTACCTCAAGATGCATCCATAGAGGACTCTACGGCCAAAGTATGGTGACTTAGGATTGAGATCACGGTTGGGACTCAAATGCAAAGTTGATTGACTAAGATTCCCTCCAATGTCAAAGATTCTTTGGTTATGGATATTTTAACAAGAGGACGGATTTTATTCCCCCTAGGTGAATGTGTAGAGTAAGAATATGAGCCTACACATGTTTTGTGGGATTTCATGAGAGGTTCTACAACAAGTTTTGAAATCTTCTGATAGTCAAAAGATGCTCTTCTAGACAGTCAACCGTCGAAATCTATAATGGAAAATTCCTTAAAATATCCCATGTGGAAGTAAAATCTCTCTAATAATTAGACTAGTTTCTTTTATGTTAGTAAAATTCTTTGAAAAATTTCGGAACACTTCGACAAGTTTCAAAAGTGCTTGAACTTGAGAGATTCCCTGACAACTAGTAAAATGAAAAGATGACAGTAGAGTTGACTAGTGGATCGGGAGCATACAAAAGTGGAATGAAGTCAAAGATAGGTCTTTTCTTATTCCCCCTATACCTACTAAAGAGCCTGGACTGATTACTTTATACATAAAAGTCAAACTCCCAAAGTTGGATTTTTATTTGATTTTGGTATTAAGTTGGCACTAGGTTTCGACGAGATTTTGGAGTTAGGAATAGGGGGAGGGTTTTGTTTGAATAAAAAATGACCTTTCAAAGCCAATGGCGTAATCCTTTTGTGATTTGGAGTTCATCTCCAAAAGTTAAATTTTGGACCAACGTAAAAAGTGAAAATCTTTGAAGATTAGGATGAAAATCTTAAATGATAGGGTTACCATAGGAATAAAGAGAGGATGTGGGTGCTTGGGGAAGGATACAAAGGGCACCCCTTTTCCTCTCAACTTACCCCATTTGTTGTATTTGGATCCATTGAATCCAACTTATGTTGGAGATTTTGGCGTTTAAACCAAAAACCTTAAATGGTATTTTTGGTGCACTTTGGTCCATTTGTTGTTTGTCAAGCTCGTGAAGGTCTTTCGGGTCCCTTGTCACATGGTGTTTTTGTTGTACACTTGTTTTAAATTGCTTTGAGCTTGAGTGACTAGCTAATTCTACTAACATTGGCAAGAGTAACGTGGTTTTGTTCGATTCTTTTGGGGTCTTGAGTCTCCATTGGTCATTGTACTAACCCTAAAGCAATCCCCCACCGTACCTTGGCAATGCCACTTTGGGAAGCCTTTAGTGCGGAGTGTTGAGTTGTATACTGATGAACCATTGTGATAACTTGGCTATTTCACATATCTTGAGTACATTCTTCTTACCATAGGCAACTAACTTTGTTCAAAGCTTGCACATGTTCTTATAAAATTTTCCAAGATGGTGGAAATTTGAATCTTGAGGGTTCTCAAAGTCTTAGATTGGGTGTTAAAGCCGAATTCATGATGGGACTTTGAAATCCCCTACTGGTTAACTCCAAATTTTAGTTTCCAAAATGCAATTAGAAACAAACAAAGTTTAGCCTCCAAATACAATAGTAAGGGTCAATTACATTAAAACTGATAGTATGTAGTGAAGAGTAGCAAGAATAACATCTTATTACCTCTAGTCACCCAAAACAAAAACAAAAAACCCTTAGTGCTAGCACAAGTTAGTCCAATTAAGAAGAAAAAAAATCCACCAGCGATAGCTAGCGGCAACCAGCTAGCCAAGTATTAGCACTAGCCAGCAACTAATTTGGCAGTCTAGGGGTGCTTGGTAGCCATGGGTGTCCAATTAGTCCAAAAATGTTTAGATAGAGACTAGGAGTGTTTTGGGCATACATTAGGGGTTTGGGAGTCCAATGAACAAGGCTTAGGTGGGAAATTCAACTCTCCAACATTCACAAATAAGAGGAATAGAAGAGAGAAGTAAAAAAGCAAGCCCAAGGGAGAGTGGAGAGTGTTTCCACTTGCTGCCTCAAAGCAAGTAGAAGGAGAAAGAAAAAGCTAAACTAAGGCTTCTACAACACTTAAGCCACTATCATCTCAACTCAATTGCAACAAACTTCGTTCTAAGCTAGTAGAAAGGATGAAAAAGAATGACAAATAGGGAGTGAGGAGGGGGTTTAAATAGAGAGAGCTAAGAAAAAGAAGATTGGAAGAGAATCTCACCAGTTCTCCTCTACCATTCGATTCGGGTAAAGTAGTATTGGGAATAGTGAGTGCAAGAAGTAGTTCAAGGTGTAAAAAGAAATGATGCATTTTAAAGTGGCCTCAAGACTAGGAACTAGGGTGGTTGAGCTACATTAAGAACGTAAGAGGAATAGTTTAGAAAGGAAAGGAAAGGAAAGGAAGGGGAATGAAATAGAGATCAACTAAAGGGGAGTTAGAAGTAGAACAACTATAGTTATATTAACTCACAAATCTATTAAAACAATGACCAATTGCTTAACTTGCCGAGAATCTATGGCGGTAGAAGAAGAGTATGGGGAAGTCATGTGTCACACCCCTATCTCCTTGGGGTGCTTGAAGTGCCTTAGTGAGCAAGGGGGACCTTGGGGGTGACTTCCCAAGCCTTGCAATAGGCTAAGAAGGGAGAAATGAGAGACTCCCGAGCAAACAGGGCGCAATAGCGCCTTGGTAATGAAGGGCATAGTGTCATGTCATACATTCTTGGAAAGCTCTTGAGAATAAGCTTATAACCGTCTAAAGAACGCATGATTTGGACTAGTAGGCTAAAAGTTATGGCCGTTCAAAGTTGGGGGTGTCCTAGTGGTGCCGAGACACTCAAAGGCTAGGTGTGAGGGGTTCTTAAGGAATAACTCAACAAAGCATGACATGTAGCATATCATTGAAAAGATACAAAGACAAAGAACCTAGAATGCCAAGCATTACGAGGTTCCAATACATGATCCAAAAGTTATGGCCAAGAGAACGGCCGTGGTGAAGGCGTGACGTCACTCCCAATGAACCCGAATCTTTGGAGAGCCATAACTTTGTGAGAACTTGTGCAAATGGGACAAGTGAATAGTCCATCGACATCTACTCGTTACTTAGATATCCAAAATGGGCTCGTGTGTGGGATATGAATCCTGGACAACAAAGTTACGCCATTTGGAAGTTCGGGAGTCCAAACAGAGTAAGAACTTGGAGATTTCGGTTGGAAACGGGTGGTCTTCCAAAACCCAAGGGGGTTTGGGAAGTCCCTTTGACCCATAAGGGGGGGGGCTACCGAAGACTACAGAGAGTACTATAGGAGGGGTTGGTCTCCCTCCTCCCTCCCTCTTGAAGCCTTGGTGAGTCCCGGTGACTCATGGGTGGTGATGTAACTTCACCACTGGCTTCAAGGCTCCTTGGGACACTTGTGTGTGTGTGTCCCGGGGCATCAGTTGGTTGAAGTCCCATTCCTTGCTAGGCTTGTGGTAATATGTCTCGATTTGTGAGTCCCGATTAGTGTTGGTGTGAAAGTAACAAATGCACAACGGGCCTAGTATGAAGTGGGGTGACAATCAAGAGCGGTTAGGACCGTGGTGAGTAGTGCCACCATAGGTCCTAGCATAGAAAGATGGAAGTTATGCCCCATGTCACATAGTAACATGCCAAGTGCCACAAGTGG
The DNA here is from genome assembly GCA_963920665.1 of Straminergon stramineum. Lineage (NCBI taxonomy): Eukaryota > Viridiplantae > Streptophyta > Bryopsida > Hypnales > Calliergonaceae > Straminergon > Straminergon stramineum. The sequence continues at coordinate 12,112,522 of OY987267.1, read as the reverse complement.
GGTGCGTACTAGAAGTCCTAGGCACCAAGATTTAGCAATGTGAGTTGGAAATGGAAACTAATGTTGTAAGTGCATGGCATGTGCAGTGTTAGTTAGTTGGACCTAAGTGATACCAGTATTGAAATGTGGTGAGCCCTGAAAGTTGTAAAGGGCTCTTGAAGTTTGATTAGAGTTGTAAGGTGCTACTAGGGCCGCAACATCATAGATAGCAGCATCAACAACATTACATATGAGGTATGACAATCAAAACCCTCCTTTTCCATTCCAACTCATCATAATTAGTAGGTACTATTTCAGGTTGAGGCCAAGGAAGAAGTTGCAACCTCAAGATGGAAAGTCAGGTCTAGTCACAGGAACAAAAAGTAGAAGTTGAGAGAATTCTAATAATATAAAATACGTCATGAACTGATATAAAACAATGAAGATATCAATGGATGTAGTTTAGGAGTTAGATTGGATGAAATTTAGTTAATTTCATCCAAGAGGAATACTACAGTAAACCTAGATAGGGGTAAAAATACAAAGGGCCAAAGTGAAAAGAAAAGTTCATTTTTGAATTATAAATTGGTAGAAAATAGCAGATGAAGTTTAAAGTACCAATTAGTAGTCAAACTTCATCCACTCATAATATTCACTAGGGAAGTCCAAAACTAAAGGTTTTTAGCAATTTGGATAGTTAATTTTAGATTCTACAAGAAACAAAGGACCAAGACTCAAAAATAGTAAATTAATAGAAGGGGTTCTAAACCATTGGACCAAGGTAGGAAGTACAATAGAATCTTTCGAAGACAATCAAGTGGAAACTTAGATTTAGAATTAGATATAAGGAACTGAGAGGAGTCTTGAACTAGTTTACACTTAAGAAAATATCCAAAACTCCCAAAGTTAATGAAGGATGAAGTTTAGGCTAAAAAATAGATGAAGTTAGTTGAAAATCATCCATCGAAGTCCAAAATTAATTAGAACTTAAGAAGAAGTTAGTAATTTAAGGCTAAAGTTTAAAGTTCAAGGTCATTTGAAATAGGGAAGGCGTCTAAAAGGATGGATGAAGTTTAGGTAGTCTCATAAAGGTTGAAACTTCATCTGGCCGTAACTCTTTGTAAGAATATCCAAACTTCGCAAGTCTTATGTTTTTGGAAATGGCATGATCTAAAATACAACCTAGAATTGATAAATCTAGACTATAACTACTTCTATTAGACAACCTCAACGGCTTAAGGAATTCGGGTTGGTTGGTTTAGTCTTTATAATTGGGCTAGGTTGATGACTTCTTTGTGAAATTGCATAACCTTAAGAATTTAGAAAAGATCCATTTCTTGAAAGGCGTAAATGGACAACACTCAAACATCCAATGTAGGAATAGTTTTGACCAAAAACTAAGAACCTAGTTGTGCTCACAAATCTACCAAGGGTAGGTAAATTAGTACTAACAAAGGCACACTTCACATGCTCTAATTTAGAGAATTTCATTCATTTCATAGCCACCAACTTCCAAAGAGCATCTAAAAGCAAATCGTGATCTACTACTTCTACTAGAAGAAATTCATGTTCATCTCCTTGAAGTGTATTTGATAAGTAACACAGAACTGTGTTGAAAAACCCGTTGTTTAGCAATATTTTAGTCACAATTATGTAAATCTACATTATTTCCAACATAGTTTTGTGCTACTTAAGCAAATTTTTTTATAAAAATTTTGAATTTCCTTCTAAAGCTCATTATGTGAAGACTTGTGCAATCCATGACATAGTATTCAATAGTGTAATTCAAAATCAACAATAGAGGGTGCAAGAAATTTTCACACTAGTTTAGAAGCCTTAGGGCGCAATTGTTTTTTGCAACGGTTATGCAATGACTACCAAAAATCTATTAACGAGTTTGTAATTGTTTAGTACATTCCCTGCATTTGCAAATATTTGAGATATTTTTTGCAACAATTTAGGCAAAATATGCATATGTTTTTTGCCCATGACTTCTACCACAAGTTTGCAACATTTTTTGCCATGGTTGGTAATTGACCATGAGTTTAAGGCAAGTAAGGTTCAACAACTACAAAACCATTGCAAGATATTTTATGATGTATTGCAACTCCTACTTCCTATTGTAGTGAACTACACTAATAATTAAATTTAGTGTTTGCAACACTAATTACAAACTCTAACACTAATGTTGCCAATACTACATGGTAACAAGAAAACCAATTGTCAATTAAATTTTCACCAAAAAAACTAAATTAGGGCTAAGAAATTTCATCTTGCACAAAATTAGTATCAAATATGAATACTAAATGTTAATTACATGAGGAGTAGAGTGAATTGCATGATAGGCCAGATAAATAATACTTTAGGTACCATTACAACACTAAATTTCATTACTAGTATTGTGATATCACGTTATGATTGGACACATTTGTAGGGGTATTTCTAGGTCTTTAACCTTCAAACATTATTAAAGATGCTAAACATTGTTACATAAAAAAAAATTGAAAGTCACTTGAATGCATTTTCCATGAGTAGTTATTCAAATTTCCTCATTATGGTATTATTGACTTTTCTAAAGAAGAAATTGTTTAATCCCTAGATAATCTTTATAGTGAATTTGGCCATTTCTTCCTATTTACTCTTGATGTGAATTTTATATATGAAAATAAGATTTTATGAATTGGATTTCGACTAATGAAATAGACCTTGTTTCTACTACGATTAGAAATTTGAAAAATTTATAAATTTCAATGTTTTATAGCAATATAAACTTTGGATAGTTTGTTGATTTTATAATTTTATAGTGATATGATAACTTTGGTTTCTACCATAATGTTCACTATTATATACATATATGGTGAAAATTTCAGATTTTTTAAGTATATTTTGTATTTGATATCATTTTTTTTCAAGGAAATTCATAGTAATTTCAAATTTCTCCCCCCCAAATTGAAATTCTTAAGGCTTTTATTATACAAAAAAATCATTTTTGAAAAATAAATATAACAATTTTCATTGATACTTAAGCCCTCATTGTCCAAGGCCTAAATAGATTCAAAAACAACATTTCTTTTGAAGTGTTATAGATATAATTTTCATTGAGTTATAGAGATCTCAACTACACAATCTTGTAGTGCACTTGTTGTAGATGACGTGCATCAAATTTGATGTCATTTGACCACATAGATTGGAAGATTATAATGTTTTAGTGTTGAAAAAGGATGCTGGAATTTTCCAAAAAACACATTTGGAGATGAAATTCGGTTTCTAAATCTACTTAAATGAAGAAACTTTAAATAGTAAAGTGATTCAAAATCAACATACAAACTCATTGATGAAAAAAAATATTGTTCAATTGACTCATTGTGTCTACAAAATGGCTTTGAAATGTCAAAAAATAGCTAGAAAAGTTGCAAAAAATACATCAAAAATTGAACCTCCTTCTACTAAAATGCTTCTTAGTCACTCATAACTTCTTGGATTGATATGAAATTTTATACAAAGTTCATTGTAATCCCCAAATGTTAGAATTTTAAACTTCGAATTGCTCCCAGATATTCAAAAAAACTTGGATTGATATGAAAATTCTACCACAATAACTAGACTTCAAGGGGAACATAACCCAACAAAATTTTCTTGAAAACTAACTTTGGATGAAGGAGATACAAGCCCCTGAAGTTGCAGCCATCAAATGCAGTTTGGTGAACTCAAATTGAACTTGTGAACTTCGATTGGCTTCTAAAATTTCAGAAAACCTTGTATTCATCTGAAAATTTTACCACACAAACTAGAAGAGAGAGCGCAAAATTTCCAACAAGTTTTTATTGAATTCGGACATCGGATGCAAAAGTTACAACACTTTAAATTTGACTTGAGGACACTTTTGGTCCCCTTGGCTAGTGATGGGTTAAGGTAAATCAACCTATGATAGGTAGAATGATTGGTTTGCCATGTTGTCATTGATTTGTAGATAATTTCTAATTTTTTTTCCATATAGGACAAATGGGAGAAATGGGAGAAATGGGAAGTGCAATTGAATTTTATTTTGTTTTGACAAAGTAGGAATTTTTTATGAATTTTTGAAGTGTGTTGTCCAATTGGCCCAATAGAGTCTTTAGACTACCCCAAAACCAACAAAAAGTGTATCCATAATCATCCTCTCACCCATCTAATACAATCACAATATTTCCTAATATAGCCACAATATGAAGTCCTAAAAATTAATGCATTGATGAAATTACTTGGGGAGATCACTGTCAATTTTTTAGAATACTATGTGAGTTAAAAGATAGGGTTGCTAATATGTGAGCATAGGAACATAAGCCCATCAGCCTATAATACTACACACCTATGTTATAAGTATATATACTACAAAATACAATCCTTGATTATAAGGTATGTATGTTACAAATACCCATATTATAGGTGTTTATGATACACACACCTTCTATAGTGTGCTGGGGGGGGGGGGGGGGAAGATGTTAAAGAAATAAGGATATAGGTGTGAACAACCACTATTTTATAGAGGGGTATGACTTTCTTTTCTTTTCCACATACTATCATTATGTAATTTTCTAATGGGACCTATTATTCCATACTCTATAGTACTTTAAAGATGTCCAATGCCATTTTCGATACCCTATATTACTCTAAACCTATTCATAAGTTTTTGCCCCCATGTTTTTAAAATACCCTATCACTTATTCGCACGCATGTTGCTACTCCGACCACTCACTATCCCCTGAGATAATGTGTGGTATCCATATTATAGGTACCTATAATGTAGGTTCACTACTTACAAGCTTGCGTTTCTGAGCTCACATACTAGCATCATTGGGACTACATAAGGTCAATGAAATGCTACATACTCTAATATATATAAAGTAAGCTATGTAAAAACATTATGTAGTAGGTATATTTATTAATAAGTTAGCCCCAACAGATAGAGGCCCATGCAAATTTTTCATAGTACAATGAATATAGATAAGGACAAATTATTTCAAACAGATGAAAAATGGACATCGTTAAGAAAATTTACAATGAAGGTAGTTGTCTCAAATTGTGACAATACATAGTACTAATAGTGTATATATCCAAAAAAATAATTGTAAATGTAAGACCTTGATTACAAGTAGCAAAAATTGTCACATTGCATGAAAAGGGAGGTTTACCATAGTGTGTTCAATGAACTGAAAATTGTACAACAAAAAGATAGAGCTTGTAGTCCATTTAACTTCAATCCTTGAAGCAATGTATTTTAAATACACTCTCATAATGAATGGGATGTTTATGGGATAGATTCAGTAGGGATTTTGAAGTGTTTAGTGATAAATTTTTTATTAAAAATTGCCACTTAGTCAATGGAAGTTGAATTGATTGTTATTGGTTTGAAAGTGTATATTCTATACATGTATGTAGTAGAAAAAAGGGAAAGTTTGTGAAGAAAGGTGGAGGTGGGAAAAAAAATTAGACACCTATATTTTATATGTAAGATATCTGAATTTTAAAAACAACAAGAATGAATTTATAAAAAACCACAAGGTATTGGAAATACACCCCTCGTAGCTTTTATGTAAAACTATGTTTATCTTAAAATAATACAATTTTTAAGGTAAATAGACTAACATCAAATATCCTCTTAACTCAATTGTATACCTTAAATTACAAGGAGTGATCTCCTTGAGTGAAATGATTCATTAACCCCTAGAGGACCAAATGTCCATTCAACGTAAGCAAGAAATCTTGGGTAGGTTCCTACGAAGTCATTTTTGGTCATATGTTCATGAAATTTGGACATGATTTGTAACTATGTACCTCCTTCCTGAAAATCTAATTTTTTTCTCGATTGGATGCCTAGATCAAAAGTTATGCTACCTTAAACTTTGCGGGCAGATCGAGCAACTCCGGGTAGCATGTGCAAAATTCTACTTGTGATTTTGAAATTTGACGGGTGTGTAGCTTACATGATGCAAGATGAAAATGTAAAAAAAATAACCATGTTTAGTATAAGAATCTCATTCTAGGAGTTAAAGTTTGCAGGCCCTATCGGGCAAGGTTGTAAAAAAAGATTTCACCTAACTTCAAACATCATAATCTTTCAATCCTTGAGGTCAAAGTTAATAAATCTTTTGCCACATATTCCCAAAGAAGTCTAGTACAAATTTGTACAGTTGAATATTGAAAAAACAACTATTTTTATTTTATTCTTACTGCCCTAAAAAGTGGCATTTTTTGACAATTTCTGCCCGAAATGTGCCTCAGTCCTTTAGGGGTTAATGCATTAGTGAATTATTGGATTTCAATTCAAAGCACTTCTTTAGAATAATTCAAAATTTTGTTATCATTTTGTTGTTGTCCAATCATAGTAAATCAACTACAATCCAAACAAATGTACTATACACAACCTTTACAAACTAATATGTTGCATTCAAAAAGATTTTGGTGAAAATAATTATTTTGGTTGCTAAATAAAAATTATATTGATTTGTATTAATTGTGTATAAAGAAAAATATCTTCAAATCTTTTCAAAGTAGATGAAACAATGGTTGAAATTGGAACCTATAGATCATCTATGACTGCAAATTAAATCTCAAGTCTTTGATTCATTAAGAATCTTCAAATTTCATTCAAATTAATATTATCTAGATTTTTCTATATATAATCTTTTTTGAAGCACATGCATGTCAAATTTTTTATAATACCAATGAGGGTGGGTCTTAAATCGTGTACAACAACATGTAGTATAATATTCAAGCCATCAAGGTTCAAAAAAGAAGCATAGGCAAGTTTGGGATTGATTATGAAACCTGCTTCAACAATTGAGTCTTTAGGGTCGTTAGCTTTGGAATTCCTTTGCTTCCAAACCGTAATTGTTTTTTGCTTTAGGTCTTTTTAGGATTGTAGTACACAAAGGATACTACAACATTCATGTTTACTAATTTGGATTTTGTCCAATCATTCTCAACAAAAGCCATATTCTTTATATTGAGACTTTTCGCAGATTTTGATACAAAATGCTAGTTATGAAAAAATTCATTAAAAAAAATAGTCATTGAAACCAAAAATAATTTATGCTTAAATAGTGATCCTATAATGAAATCCTAAAATTTGGTGTTGTTACCTATTTATAACAAAATACGAGTAAAGAGATAAAGTGATATATCTTTGAGTTGAGAATAAAAACGAGATTGCAAAAAGTCTCAATATAATGAATATGGCCTTAACATATGGCTCATGGAGTGAAACTGAACAAAGCATAGACTTAGTTTTTAAAGTGACTGTATAAACTTGTATGTTGTATTTTAGGATTTTACATGGTGTGTCAGACAATGCATCCTGTGCGGGAAATGTGATTGCCTCAAGTAAGGTAGGAGGCTTATCAATGGACCATCTAAGGGATGGTTTGCCTTTTTCATGTGGTATATTGGATGGGATTATTTTTAGCTCATTTTTGAGACTAAAAGAAATAGATTCTCATCATAACACAAGTCGTTTTGTATTTTTTGATGCATTTTTAATTACTTATGAATTTTAAAACAAGATGAGTCATAGGTTACTATTTATGACCCTAGGTCTTCCATAAACAACACAATATTCATTATTTTGAGAGAATTCTCAGAATTTGAGACATGGAAGAACATGAAATAAATTGACAATGAAAAAAAATTGTTGAAAAAATAGCAATTTCTATTAAAATGAAAGTGAGAATGTTTTTAAAATTTAGACTATTTAGATCGAATTGACCTAAATAGTTTGAAGAGACTAGTTGGATTGAAATATTTAGGTCAAATTGACCTAAATAGTTTGAAAAGACTAGCTAGATTTAACTATTTAGGTCGAATTGACCTAAATAGTTTGGAAAGACAAGCTGGATTTGACTATTTAGGTCAAATCGACCTAAATAGTTTGTTTGTCTTTTCAATTGATTTGACCTAAATAGTCACATCAAGCTTGTCTTTTTAAACTATTTAGGTCGATTTGACCTAAATAGTCTCAATTTTAAAAACATTCTCACTCTCATTTGAATGGAAATTGTTGTTTTATCAATGATGACACCTAAATCAACCTAAATGGACATGATTAATTTGAGAAGTCCCTAATCTCTCAAAACAATGAATATTATGTTTAACCATTCATTTGCAACTTCTAAAGAGAAATGGGAGAAACAAAGAGAATGATTGGCTCTTACAATAAATAATATTTTTTTATCGATCCATTCAATGACTATAGAAGGTCCATTTGTAGACCACCTCACTTCCATTTTAGGCGAGCCTATATGGGCGGTTCTAAATGCCCACTTGCTTTCAAAGCCTCCTACTTTAGTGACCAATGGCAGGGGATGGTGACATTTTACATGGATTGCACTGCAATAATTTGAAGGATAGGGGGGGGGGTGTTAAATTGGTTGTGGGTAAATTGCCTCAACATGTAGGTAAAACATCCCATTGTGGTCAAATGACCCATAGTTGACACCTAATGGTCCCATGACAATTTTTCACACCATATTCAATGTCTAACTTGACACCTTTGGATTAATTAGTGATCTCATTAGGAGCACCCTACTTTTTGAGTGTAAGCTTAAATCATCATTGGAAGTGACTTTTCAGTGCCTTCTACATTATAAATTATTGTGACTGCTTTAAATAGGTGATTAAGATGAGCATATTGGATATAGTTTTTATTGGTTATCAGGGAGCCTACCAATTCTTTTGGACAAATCAGTTCAAAAATCCATAACAAATTCATACTTTGTCTGAAAAATAGAATTTCAATTGCTCTCACGATTTCTCACACTTGTCTTCACGTGGGAAAAAAATTGAAAAATTTCAGCAATGGCATGAGGGCAGACTCCAAATTCTGACCACAACGGGCTGTTTCACCTTATAGGATTCAGTTGAATTTCTGGAGTTGCTCAATCGAATTCATGAAGGCTCTACCAAGGATGGAAAACTGACAGAGAACATTCTTCTCATTGGCCAGTCAACTTGTAGGCGACCGGGAAACGTGCCATCCCCGCCTCTGTTGGCACCCTAACTTGCACGTTAACTATTCTCGAAGACTATTGCCGTTTCATTGCCACCAAGGAATTAGAACATCAAAATATTGCACCCATTCAAATGATTTCAGCATGCTCCTTATAACAGTGCTTTTGCCTATATATTGCATCCATTTTCAAGCAAATTTCCTGCGTTTTAATTTCATGACTGCTGCAAACCTTCTAAATGCGGGAAATAATCTCTGTTGCGATCAGATGATACGTTTTCACAATTGATATCAACGAGGCAGTGCAGTCAGCCAGCGCTGCAGGATTCAATGCAGAGCATCCCAGTGTTGTATGTCGATTGAAACTAGTCCTCTAAAAGGAGTCTCTGTGGCTGCACAGCATGATGTCGTACTTGGCTACTGATTTGAACAGATGTTACCTTCTCGGGTCCATTAATATAGAATTAATTCCGCTTGGCATCAGCCTCTAGAAATGCCACGGTAAGTATAGAATTCTTCTCATTTGATTTTAAGGTTCCTCCGGACTGCCTGCTACACATGAAAACTTCCGAGTCACCGAGCTCTGATTTTCATTGGTCTGTTTGAGGTAAGCATTTGGGGAGAACAGAAGCAATGCCTCTCTATGTTCGCACCTTATGACGAAAATGCTTTGGATGCCGCGTCCTATATATCAGATCGTCAACATAGTTCAGACCGGCAGTTTGTGATGATCGTGGTATTTCCCTACTCTAATTCGATGCAATATACAAGCACGGCATTATGATTTGAAGTTGCAGAAAGCGTAAGGAAAACCATTAGCTGCTCAAGATATTTTTTTTATCAGATATTCAATTTTTCTTGTTGCTCGAGGCTCTTGTTGTCAGTCACTCTGTTTCAGGAGTTGTTTAGAAGAGGTTTTTTAGTTACTGATGCTCTACCATTTACTGCTGCAGGGGCCTTTGAATCCGGGTTTGAATCAAAGTTGAAAACAGTGGACACTTGATCGATGAACTTTCCTCCAAATCTGGTCAAGGCGTACAGAAATGCAGGTGAGACCCTACAATGTTTGCCTCTGATCTACCCTGATCGTTCAAGCTATGCGTGACTAGACGATCTAATGCTCTCGCTCTGATACCATGCAACGTACCCGTAGCCATACTCGTCCACAACCCTCCCACCAGGTACATTTGACCGAAGTCGACGAAGTTGAAGACTACCACTCAAACTCGGCGCCGCAACATGTACACGAGTGCATTGACGCCTTCCACAACGACCAAGACCCACCGGATGAGGTCATTAATGTCTGCGTCACTCCAGCCGCCATTGAAGAAGACTGGTTTCTTGATTCTGGAGCATCCTCCCATGTCACAGGAAATCCCCAGCTTCTTAGCTCCATTACTCCGTCCAGAATCCCACACATTAGGACTGCAAGCAGTCAGATTGTAACAGTCGCTGGACAAGGCTCTGTAAGCACCGTTGATGCATCTGGATCAATAAAAAGTATCCACAATGTTCTCTATGTTCTTGATGTACGTACAAATTTATTTTCACTGGGCAAGTTAACAGACGCCGGCTATAGGGTCCTGTTTGAATCAAGGACTTCCATCATTTATGACAAAAACCAAACTAGCATCTTTCTGCGAGGCACCCGTGATGACCGTAACAATCTCTATCGAGTAGACCAGAGTTTCGGCCACATGGGAATTGCTGCCCACAACGCCACCTTACCATAGCCAGTTCCAATGTCATCATCTATGACTCGCTCTATCGCTCTAGTGCAGTACTTCGGCTATGACAAACCGAGACAGTCACTCCTCCAGGCCATTTACTGCCTCAACGCTCCAACAGTCTCTCAGGCCGATACTACGACGACAGACAGCAACCCATGCCCGCACGACTATCCCACTTCACAGTCTCATCCTACACAAAACCCTCGGCACCCCAGTCGACACTACAACAGAGTGCAGAGTTAGCAATAGTTTTTGCAATGGTTTAGCAATGCCCGCAATTTAGTTTTGAATAATTTTGCAATGGTTTTTAGTATTGTATTGCACTGTATTTGCAATGGTTTTACAATGTCCATAGTTTTTATTAGAATAACTTTGCAATAGTTTTAGTCTAAGTTTTGCACTATATTTCCCATGGTTTTGCAATGTCCATAGTTTTTATTTGAATAACTTTGCAATGGTTTTAATTTAAGTATTGCACTATATTTGCCATGGTTTTGCACTGTCCACAATTCAATTTGAATGAGTTTGCTGTGGTTTTTATTTTATAATTTCACACGCTTTGCATTGGTTTTGAAATTTCTATAATTTCTGTTTGAATAACTTTGAATTGATTTTAATTAGAGTGTTGGATTGTATTTGCGATGGTTTTGCAGTGCTTGAATTTTTTTTTTGGCATAACTTTGCAATGGTTTTAATTACTACATTATTTCGTACTCACAATGATTTTGCAATGCTTAAAATTTTCTTTTGAATGACTTCGTCATGTTTTCAATAGAGTATAGCTCTGTAGTCAAAATGGTTTTGCATTGCTTGCAATTTTTGCTTAAATGACTTTGCAATGGTTACAAATAGAGTATAATTTTGTGTACACAATGTTTTATCTATGCTTGAAGATTTCATTTAAAATAATTTTGCAACAATTTTAATTACAGTTTTTCTATGTATTTTCTATGTTTTTGCTGTGCTTGCAATTTTTAATTTGTTTGAAAAACTTTGCAATGCTTTCAATCACAATATTGCATTGTATTTTCAATGCCACTACATTGATACTACTAGACTACAACTTGCAATGGAATGTAAAAAAATTTAATACCACCAATTGCAATGCTTTTTCCTCTATATTATTGCACTTTTGTTGAAGCCACGTGAACCTAGAACGTACTGTTTATAAAAGCAAATTTGTATTTTTTCTGTTCCTAATATTATCTTATTTTCATATTTACTTTCAATTGTTTCTTTCATGGTCCTATAAAGTATTTGCTATTTAATGGTTGCTAGCACTCTATAATTATTCTTTGCTGAATTACATTCATTTGAGAATTACATTCACTTTGCCATTCTTTAGTCTCTTCATTGAAGTGATTCCTATAATCTTTGGAATACAATACATTTGGACGACTTTGTCTTCTACTTCATTAAGCTTCAATGAATTTATAGACATTATACTTGAGAGCTAAGAACTTTTGCAACTCCAGGGAAGTTATAAATGTAAAGTGTTTTATATGGGTTCATCATGAGTCTTTACTGAAAAAATGAAAACAAATTCCAAAGGGCACTTACCTATATATTCCCAAGGTCATTCCATAATTTTCTCTTCATATTGAAGAAAAAGTGACTCCCCTAAAATAGCACTACAACATTTGAAAATCATTTTAGGAAAGCACTACAACACCATGAACATTCCAAATGGCATGTTGTTGTACTCTATTCCTAGGTACGCAACTCTTGTATTTTGTGTCCTAGGGGTTGTCGGCATTAAAATGGCTTAGAGGACAACTTCAGTAAAAATTATATCAAATTAAAAAGATCAAAAACTTTGGTGAAGACCAAATTTTTAAAAATTAAGTATTGAAATGTTGGGTTACATATGTATTAGAAAAAATTCACAATGTATATGAAGAATTTTAACACTTATGCATAATTTTCAAAAATCCATACAAAAAGTTCCCTCCAATTACAATTTGAATTCACTCATAGTGTTTTATTTATAATAATAAAAACTTAAATTTTTATTAAAAAGTCCCAAAAGTTGGGTAGCTTGTCCCACAATACATGTATTCAAAATTTCTTATAATTAGATTTCTAATGCTTTTATTATTCCCAAATCATATTCATTTCATGTATATAATTACATTTTTGGATTCCTTGTCAAGAGGGCTACAAGAGTTTTCTACATAAAAACAAATTAAATATCTTGAAATTGGATAAGAATGCACTATAAATAGTTATAACCGAGCGCATATAATATGGGAGTTATGTACTTGGGACTCTTTTGGAATGAAAATGAACAATTGATCTATGCATGAATCTAATTGTAATATTCAATGGCTGATTACAAATGAAAAATACTTTAAAAATGAATGACTTTGCAAATTCAGATGGATGAAAACCAATTAAAACTTGCATTTTGAAAAACTGAATTTGCAATTTGCAATGCACGAATATAAATGACAAATGGCTTTAAGGATAGACAAATTTCCAATTTCCAATATAAATTGTTAGAAAAAAAAATCCATTACAAATTTCAATCTATAACAAATGAAGATGAATGAAAATTTACACTCACCTTCCATAAAAAAAACTTGTGTAAGCATGAAACTTAGCATACCTCTAACTAATTTCAATTCTAAGCTTAAATCTGATATTCTCATCCAAGCAAAACTCTGTAGTTGTTTCCACTGCTTGCATGATTCTTGAACCCCTTAAGTTCGTCCACTATGTTTTCACAAAAAACGCTCCAAAACTGCTATTTCTAATATAAGTACCAAATTTCTGAATTTTTTTTTACTCATATAATCATAGGATCTTATATTATGCTGACTTGAGAATATGTGGTTAAAAATTCAGAAATTTGCACTACGTGGATTGTAAGATATAAGCATTCTAATTCATTGAAATCTTTTTTTTGGCCATGCAAAAAATATGGTTGATGTACTTTATAAGCTCACTATTCAATGAAAAAATGTCCAAAGCGGTGGTGCTTTCTTGGATTCCTTTTCCTAGACAACTTACCTACATGCTTAAAAAATTTCACATCATTTTGAATTGTAAAACATATAGGAAACAAATAAAAAATGATTCAAAATACAAAATTGTTAAGAATTTAGTTATGGAATTTGAAAATGCCAATTCCAATGGTTAAAATGTTATACGAAAACAATCTACATCCTATGATTTCATTTTTTCCAAAAATATTGAAAAATGAGTAAGATAAAGGACTTCAAAGTTAATTTTACAATAATGAATCCATAACTTCCCACAAACTACAACTCATAAACTCTAACTAATTGATCAAAATGGAATTATTCAAAGCTTTCCATGTATATATAACTCAAGAAAACCAATATCAAATTTTTGTTTTTGAAAAAAGTGATTTCACTTGATCATCTTGGATTGCCCGATCAGCTCGGATTGCCCACCTAAGAAAAAGTAACATATTAGGCCATAACTTTTGACTCATATTTCCAAAAGTCATGAAATTTAGTGCATAGGAAATATATTCCTTGTCCCCACCTCCTATGAAAATTTCAACCTACAAAATGCAAATCTCCAACCACACGTACCTGATCAAAATTTCAATGTTGCCAAGAACCACATGTTGGTCCTTTAGGGTTAACCCCTAAAGGACCAAGCGGTGTTTTTTGGCAACATTGCGATTTCGGGTAGCTCACTACAGATGGAATTTTTATTTTTTTTCTTTGAAATTTTCACACAACATGTGCCCAAGGAGTAGCTCTAAGACCCAAAAATTTTCATAACTTTTGAATACATGGTTAAAAAGTTATTGTATGATATGTTGTTTTCATTACTCGGAGGGCAGTCCGGGTAACAAAAAAAACTTCTTGAAAAATCACTTTTTTTAAAAATAAAAATTTGAAATTGATTTTTTAAATTTATATATACATGAAAAGCTTTGAATCATTCCATTTTGATTTATGAGATGAAAGTTCTGAAGAGTTTTAGTTGTGGGTAGTTTGTGGGTACTAATGGAATCTCCACTCTAAAATAAACTTCGAACACCTTTATTTCACTCAGTTTTTAATATTTTTGGAAAAAAATAAAAATGTAAGGTGTAGATTGTTTATTACAAAAATTCAACCATTGGGATTGATATTTTTCAATTCCATAAATAAATTATTAACAATTTAGTATTTTGAATCATTCTCTACTTCTTTCAACTTACTATTTTTTTCCTATATGTTGTACAATTCCAAATGATCTAAATTTTTTCAAGAATGTAGCCAACATGACTTGAAGAATGAATCCAAAGAGTTACAACCATTTTGGACATTTTTTCATAATGATCTAGCCTTGTGGAGTGCATCTGCCCGGATTTTTGTAGGGCCCAAAAATGGCTTTTTGTCACTTCAAATGCTAATATCTTGCAATCCAGACGGTGGAAATTTCTGAAATTTTTTCCACATATTCCCAAAACAGCTTACTACAAGATCCTACGGTTACATTTGTACAAAAATGTTTTTAAAAAAACATTTGGTACTTGTAATAGAGATGACAGTTTTGGAGCGTTTTTGCTGAAAACATAGTCAAATACCTTTAGGGGTTAATTACCTAAATCTCTCCTAATAGCACTCTAGTTTTGTGGCATTCTGTCCCTTCAGGAAGTCACTTCTAAGGCCCACTACATGTTTTGACATGAAACTCATCAACTAGTAAGCCTAACTACATAGGTATTATGCTTCTGTTGATGCCACAATTTCACCTCAATCTTGACAAATTCCTGTTACATACATAGAAAACAAATGTTTAATTTCCTTCCACATATCATGCTTTAAAAAAAGAATAAGCATGTATTGTACAACCAAAATGCCTACAAGTTAAGAGAAAGGGCTTAGCATATTTACCTTGTTTTCCTACGTTTGTAGTCAGAATCCTCTTGTTCGTCCAAAGTCATGTCTCTGAGGCTATCTCCTGTCAAAAAAAATCATCATCGAACTGACTATTCTCTCTTTGTACACTATCCACATCTTCATCACTAATTTCTTGTATTGATGCATCTAACATTATTGATTCCCTTTCGTATACTGATACATCTTCTTCAGCCTCAGAGGACTCAACCTCTTGGCCATAAAGCAATCCAGTAACATGTCTTCCATCGTCATATACATTGGCCTCCAAATACTCAAAAACATTGAATGTTTTTGGTCTGTGCTGCAAGACAAAATACCAATTGTCTTCATAACGGTCCGTAGCAAAGAACACCTTTTCAACATCTTTTGGAAAGATGAAAGGTTGATCACGAGAAGAATTCATTTCGTAAGTTTGGGAAGTGTCTATTGCATGAAACAAACACTCATCAAAACGTACATTATTTTTGTACCACTCAACAAAGAATAGAACAACCTTGTTCTTATTTTCTTTGCCTAAGGTTGGATATTCCACCTCAAGAATGTCCACTAGTAATCCAATGTAATCGACTTTTCCATCCCCCTCTTCAAAACGTCCAGCAATTCCTGAATCACATTGTTTCAAGTGTTTATCTATCTCGTTCACTCGAAAATAACGTCCGTATGCCCACATTGCATTGTATGATCTTGCCTCATAAAAATATCCAGCTGCACATATGAAAATTTTATTTAGAGATTAAAAATTTGAAAAATTCACATATTGAATTCTCCCAAAGCCACTCAAACTTTTATAAATTTTTTCTAACTTCCTCATGCAAAAACGGTTCCATTTCACTACCATATCATTAGACAATCACAAATGCTTCCTAATTCTCTACAATCAATATTTTGTTAAAATACTATTATTCCACGAACTAGCAAAATTTCTATTTATACCATCACATACAAAATGTATACTAGTCCTAAAAATTAGGGTTACAAAAAATAATTTTGGGAAATAGGTGGATTTCATTCTATAGTTCATCAAAATCTCCCATTCATGTAGACACAAACTTTACCATCTACGTATTTTTTTTCTGACTCTTTCTACATTGTTCTTATATTCAAATGAAATTCATCACTATAATATTTTACAAAATTCATAGACTCTTATGAAACAAAGTTTTCAAACATTCAATATGATGACAAGAAGGTACCATCCTGTGGAATTTGAGCGCATTTTTAGAAAATCCAAGCTCAAAGATTGATCACACCTTTTCAATTTCTCCCTATTTGTCATTTGCAGTTGCAAACATCTACCTAAATTACTTGAACATTCACAGTTCTGTACCATATGTAGCACATCATAACCTTTGGAGAGTTCACACAAATATTATTTTGCCAACTAAAATAACCACCTCCTCAATACTTCATTTTATATTCCAAATGCAAAGTGAAATAGAAATCCACTTCCCATTTCGATAAGTTTGTGTATTTTTTTTATGCCCTTTATTCCTTATTTCAATTAAACATAAACACTTTGTCACTCTTCTTGCTTTATTGTTAATCAATTGATTAAAAATTAATAAAAATCAAATTCATACAAAGCAACTTACTTTGTACTAATAGTCTATCAAAAAATCTTTAGGCATTGAAATGTAGTACCTTCCAAATTCAATACCTCTTCTCCAATTCCCCCTTCACTTTCGTCAAATTTCTCTTGGATCGACTGGATGATGCCCTCGCATCCGTTCATCTTTAATTGCCCTCCATGAGGCAACATCTTCTTCATATACTCGTTTAACTTCGTTGTATTTTTCAACCCAAGGAGTCATAGCAAGAGAGGTCGTGACCATATGACTATTAATTTGTCTATATTGAACATCATGTGGGCTAGAAAAACGCTTATTCCTTCCATTTCCCACCAACACCTCACCTATAACAACATGACAACAAAGAACAATCACTAATAACATAGACTATTGCCTTATGGATTCTAATTACTATTATATGCAAATATTGAAGCTAACAATTACGAAGTAATTTTTCTTGCAACCTAATCATCCACTTTATTTCTCTTCTTCCTCTCCCCTCCCCCCCAAAAACTCTCAACTTATTCATAACTTTAAAACATAAAGAATCCCAACCTGTTTCTTTCGGATCATCTTCATCTTTCCATATCCCTGATGTGTATTCCTCCAACCCTTCCATTACTTCTTTGTGTCTTCCTGTAGCTTCTTGTGTAATATATCCTTCAACCATACTCCCCTTAGGTCTCGCTCGTTGTCGAACAAAACTTTTCAAATTTTTCAAGAATCGCTCTACAAAAAACATATTCCTATTTTCTATTGGTCCAGCTATTTGTATTTCTTGAACAACATGATACAATGAATGGACTTGTGAATCAAAAAATGATGTGGGAAATTGCATTTCTAACAAGCTCAAAACAACAACTGTCTCCTTCAACATTCTCATAGAATCTGCTTTACAAATTTTTTTGGATGTAATCCATCGAACCAATCTTGACAAACGGGATATGGCTTCTAGTACACCCGGGGGCACAAAGTGCCTCAATGCAATTGGCACAAAATACCTCAAAATATTCACATAGTCATGCGACTTCAATCCACTGAATTGGTCTTTTTTGTTTAGGGAATTCGATAATTCTGCTCCCAAGCCTGTTGGAGTCTTGATTGAGTTTATGAAGGCAAAAAATTGTATTTGTTGTTCACGGTTATGTACCCATGGTGCTGCTTCATATTCACCCCGCTCATTTGACTCCCACAATTCCATCTTGGAATTATCAAGTCTCATGTCTTCTCTGGATCGAGGAGTATCCTTCTCCCTAATAATGTATAGTAGAAGTGAACATGACACATTCTTAATGACATGCATGCTATCCACTAAGTGATGCAATTGTAGTTGGATCCAATATGAAAGTTCAAAAAACCCTGCAAGGTAATGCATTCCAGGAATTCTATTTCCTTGCCCCAAATTCCACTTCGTTTGCCACTCCTCCATAGTATGCTTTCTTGGAATAGGAGTCAAGTCAGATCTCCCATTAAAAAAATAACTCAAAGATGTTCGAAATGGATGGTCCATTGGCAAGAACTTCCGAAATCCCGTGTACACCATTTTTCTCAAGGGAATTGAATAACGAGGAATCAACTCTTCATCACAATTAAAGCATGCATTCTTTCCTTTAGTTGCAAATCCTACAATCCAATCAAAACAAAAAATATGACATTACAACATTTAATAACTCCCATTTTCATTTGTGAAATTTCTATAACTAGTACAAAACATATTTCTATTCCTTGGCTTTGCCTTTTTGGGAACTAGAATTACAGAGTCCTTTGCATGTGGAAGTCAATTATGAATAATAAACCTAAAAAGAAGAAGTTCCTTGCACAAACAAGGTTGTTAGAAACAGTGTTCCACCATTATAAGGCACATTGCTACCATTAGAAGAAATTTAGACTTTTAAAGATACTTGTACAATGGCCTTGATTGAGGACCTTAATTGGATTTGCATGTGTACTTCTCAAGGGAGGAATGATATTTTACCCCTACTTCAACCTACTTTTGAGACCATAATGTTTCCAAAATGCAATGCTTCTTATCGAAAAAAAAGACATTAGGTACTTTTTTTCATTTGAGTCTTTGATACTACAAATGAATTCTTTATGTTTATAAAGATCATTATTACATGATACTTATGATGTTTGTACTTTGAAATGCGTTTTATTGGACAATAAGCCATTAGGTACATTTTCCATTAAATTCCTTAATACTATAAGTGAATTTTTTATTTTGACAAGTTCATGGGTACTTGATGAAATCTTTACAAGGTAGCTACACAATATTTTACATATTTCTGTACTTAGGCTATCATTTCTAACCCTCAATAAATAGCTTTGCATGTCAATTCTTGAGGTGCTCTTCTATGGTTCAAAATTTTTCTACGTCATCCATTGAACTGTTGGGGTTCTTGTCATTAATGGGTAAACTTTGACTCTATTTTATAAAGCTATTTTCAAATAGTCATGAAACTTTGAACTCACCTGAGCACAATTGAAGACCTGGGCTATCTATAATAGTCCATAAATTCACCACCTTCACTTGAAGGAACTATCTTCCAGGTTTTGATGAATCATGCACTCCAACACCAACTGTCCACAATATGTTAAGCTCTTCTAGCAACGGTTGCAAATATACCTTCATGTTTGTTGGTTGATGTTTTCCAGGAATAATCATAGTGAGAATCAAGTTCCCCTTCTTTGTTTGCATGGCCGGGGGTAAATTGTAATTGACCATGAAAACCGGGCAAACACTATAACATGTATTCTGTAGTGAATATGGATTCACGGGATCTATACACATTCCCAATCGAATATTATGAGGTTGCAATTGCAGAATTTCCTCTGAATGTCTCCAAACCTCAGAATCATGAATAGATTTCATTTCATCTTTGTTTCGATTGTTTACATGAAATTTCATCAATGACGCAATATTTGGATTTGCAAACATATTGACAATCCTTGGCGATAATGGCATATATCAAAGTATCTATAAAGTGCACACATGAACAAACACATTAGAAATTCTATAGATTAAAGATGTTGAATAATAAACAAATTTTTATGACAAAAATCAAAGAATAATATAAATTTTAGTACCTTTCGGGCAATTAATGATCCTTGCAAGTCTTCACGATACCGGGGTTCATTGCATTTGGGACATGAATTCAAATTTCCATACTCTTCTCCACGAAACAAAATGCAATCCCCAATGCATGCGTCAATGTGTTCCACTTCTAGCCCTACTTTAGATACTGCCTTCTTCATTTCCCAAGTTGTTGCAGGCATGTTATTCTTCTCTGGAAGCACTTTGTCTTTGAGGAGTCTGCATTACAGAAATCATCATCTAAACAAACAACAAACATGCTATGATTTAAATATTAAATTGCTTGATAGATTAATTACATGTCCTATGAAATTAGTTGCCATTTTATACAATCTTTCTGCATTAGAGAAAATTTGGACTCTTGATAAGACTTCTTCGAGAGCATGTAGGAGACCCATTGTACATTTAAATTCGTAGTTTTATAAGAATGAAGACATGCTTATCCCCTATATCTGCCTATGTACCTTGTGTAAAGAATGATCCTAGTTTTACAAATGTCTTACTCCATTGGTTGTAGAAGAGGTTGTATTATATTGCTATATTATTCTCTATATGTTTATTGAGGTCAATAATATTTGATCTAATTATATTCTATCACGTGATAAAGACCTTGATACAACAATTTTTAGGACAACTTCTGAAGGTGCATGGTAGTGATGGTATCCTAATAGTATATGTTGTAATAAGACATTGGTCTATCCTTTATTGTTTATTTGTAAACTTAGTGATTGGAGTGCTAAGTAATATGAAATATGTACAATGTGCCTATGTACTTTTTTAGACCATTTGGAACATCCTCATTGACATCTTTACCATACTTAATGAAAAATTAAAGTACTTTGATTAAACAAAGCATTATGCAAGTTGTATGAGTTCGCACATGTGATGTACATCACTCTGGGTAGTGACATTTTTTTAGTAATTTCCTAAGTGTAGGGACCTTCTTAAGAGTCCAAATTTTTCTAATGATTTCACTGCATACTTGTTGGTGCTTCATATTTCAACAATAACTTGGATTGAGTGTTCTCCATGCATGGAAGGTTGGTTTTGATAGACAAGTAATTATTTATGGTTTAGCAATATTGTTTTAGAATGTAAGTCTTCTTCCAAATTTCTCTAAATGTTCACACATAACTAATGTTGTAGAGAAGAATGCTTACCTTAGCAACATATTGACACTTGCATCACTCTAGTGACATGTGGTTTTCATATTTTGGAGCAAAAAGATAAAAGATAATCGCCCGATCTTGCATCCGTCATATAACTTCAAATCTTCATGTAATTGATTTTCTCCGCTTGTCGCGTTGCTACATACCTCATAAATTATATTGTACAAATTTTCTTGATCATTGACAAGATCTTCTTGAGCAAGATCTAGTAGTGTTCGATTTTCAGAATCAAATGTAAAGTCCTGTTGAAAATGAGGAAGACTGCCACCCGATTGAGTTCTTTCTTCAAGACAAGGGGCATTCGAAGGCCCATCTAGCAAACTTATTTCTTGTTGACGATGCACATGACGATTTGTTTCATTCTGACTTGTGCTGCCTGGACACTGTAATAGTGAAGATGACCTAGTAGGTAAGGGAATACATAATTATTCAGTCTTCAATAATTATTCATAAGCCAGTGCAACAACCATGGGATTACTTGCTTCAGCTGAAAATGATGTAACTTCTATCTGACCTTCCAATTTCAGGACTTTGATACTATCGAATACTTTGGTCAACAATAATTGAGTGCATATTGACATGTGAGCCATCAGACAAAAACCTAGTAGAGAAAGAACTCAAAACTGGAGTGGCACAATCGCATCGTAGACTCTTCCAAAGGAAATAAACAATTGTCGAGGAAATTACATCTAATTAGTATGATGAGCGTTTTTTAAAAAGTCATGCAATTTTCAATTACTATTGGTGGTATTGTACATGGACAATGCATACATTAATCTATTTCAACAAGTAAATGAAATGCTCTTATGTGAAATTTTGTGAAAATGGCGGTATTCCATCTGCTATTTTCCTATTCATTTCCAGGACATGTGTAGATTCAAGAACGCTCAGTCTAAACATGAAAGTGCCAAGTTTGTGGAATTTCCACAATTTCAATGAACATCACTATCGTGAATATTAAGACATTGCACAACGGATGCCAATTAAGAAACTTAGGAGAGGTTCCTCCCCTCAAATTCTGGAAGTTTTGCTCACTACCAAAAATTCCAATCGAACCCAAACTCCTACTCTGAAAATGTGAGTTTTCATTTCCACTGAAATTTGAGTGCCCTCCATTTTGTCATTGGGCCCTCCGCTAACTAGCTCTCACACAAGCACGCACCCACCCACATCTAAGAACGCATGATAAGCCACATGAGACCATGCCCCAATTACTAGAACGCTACTTTATTGAAATTACACCACAAGAATGTTATTTCTTCAAAATAGAGGGAGTGGACAACGTCATAGGAACTCATTCGTCATGGAGTGCAACATAAACAATGCTTCGAAGCTTGCTTTGTCCATGCATTCTCAAATGAGTGACTTCTGTAGCACGTTCAAATAAATGAATAATAACCAGAAATTCATACCTGACGTTTCCTTGGAGGTCCGTACAAAATCATATGCTTTTTAATGGTGCTACTTGCTCTTAAAGCTCCTCCTTCCTGTACACACTTTGAACATCCACAAGGCCGAAGTTGCAGTTGACGATGCATTTTGCTCTGAATCGAAACATGTGAGAAGAAACGTTGTGTTGAAGGAGATCATGTTCCGATGTTCACGACGGTATGGTAGACGACAACTAAGGTGTCCCAAGTTGCACTTACAATTGAAACAACAAAGTCTAAATATGAGAAGTTCAAATAGCTCAGGTTGAAGCTGGGAAGTTGAAGTAGGCAAAAGTTGTTTAAAAGGGAATCCTTTCCCACAAAGTGGACAATTGACAATGTGGACTCCATCGCCTGGTTTGACTAGTGTAGCCGTGTCGAGGTGTAATTAGAAGTATGACAGAAGTAGTTCACAAGTTGTCCACTACAAACATGAAGACTTAACATAGAATGTAGGACGTCCACTTGCCTGCTAGGCCGCACGTCATGCCACAAAGTGGAGCAATACGTCAGTTACATTGAAAGTATTTTAGTGTCTAGAATAAGAACTTCAAGTCTACAGTCTCTTTATTAAGAGACCAAGCTCGTCAATCACCCTTCACCGACCTAAATGAATATGCAACTTAGAGACCAAAAAACTACAGAATTGATGATTCCAGTAACCTCTATTTGTCTGATGTATTTTTCTGAATATTTCCGTAAGATGTGGATTGCGGAGGCCCTTGTGTTGTTTCACCGTGGTGGGAGACTAGGAGGTATGTACAACTCCCGAGGTACGTGCATACAAGTCCAGTGTCAGTGAAGTCTGTTGCTTGCTTGAATTTCAGGCTTTTCCCAGCATGGGTTGTCATGAAGACGAGGGGACATGCCGCATCAAATTCAGATAGGTGGACATGCCGCATTGGACTTGAAGTCAACTCCTATTTAATGGCAAAACATGAACAACTTGCAAATTTCCCAGAATAGGACTTTAAATGGGTTGCATTAATGAAAGGAGGCGGCGGGAGATGCCAAGTCCAGATCCTTGCATGGTGTTACATGGACTTGTTGCAAAAGAATTCAGATGGCATGCTAGGAGGAAATTAAACTTCAATGAAGCGATTGCTTTGGATTTCTAACCCGTGCGTACTACAGGAATTGAAGGTGAGTAGTTGACGTCTGTGTTTCCATGATAAGGATTTGATTGGTGTCCTTCAAGCAGTCCTCGTTTCATTATGCAAAGAATTTGTGTAGACATGTTCATCATCTAGTAATTGTAACCAAGGAATTTAGGATGTCATTTGAATTGGAGAAATGCAATTAAAAAACTGTTCATGTTCACTTCACAAGCCCCACATCAAAGAGTGTTGTGTCTTGAGGATTGTAAGAGGTAGTGCTAGTTATTAGTTTTTGCAGACACTTCCACTTCAAGTCTATGAAGTATAGCTAAAGATAGATTAGTCCCTAGAGTACTTCAAAGATGATTTTAGTCATGCATGATTCTTATAGAGAAATAGTCATCAAAAGTGTGGTTTCATTTTTGTGTTAACAAGAAGAGATTGTGTTTGTAGAAGTTGAAAGCATTATTTTCATGATTTTGTAGAAGTTTAGTTTGAAGTTTTCACAAATTTACAATCAAAGAGAGAACACAGAAGAAACGGGATACGAACTTGCTAATTAGTAGGTACTAATAACAAATTGTGGATCCCATTGATGCTGAGTATAGTTTTAGAGCAACCTTAGGAAAAAACTCACAGATCAATTTTCAAGGAACAATTTTAAGAAGACGATAACATTCATTTTTCAAGTATATTTGTTTCGAGTGAACGACTGATTGGAAGATACATACAATGGTTTGACATGCTACAAAATAATAAGTTGTTTTAATTTCGAGACCAAGTCAATTTCTTCAATAGCGTTGCAATCATTCATTACTAAGTTAGACTTACTTCAATTGTTTTCATTGAAAATAAGAGTGTGCAGTATAGCACTTCGCAGTACCTTGTCGATATTCAAGAGTTTTTACTATGGTGAGGGTGAGCTATTGCTATGCACATCGAGGTTAGGCAGCATATGGGTTGCAAACCTACCGATGGCAGTACGTTGTCGGGTAGAGAGGAGCACGCTTAAGGAACACACAGGGTGTCTGGCTGCAAATTGCTGAGTGTAGATGAAGACTCTCGAATCTTGAATCTTCACTCGGTCTTCAAAGTCTTCAAAGTCTTCAAAGTCTTCACATTCGAATCTTCATTCAATCTTCAACCATCCTATCTTGGGGTGGCTCTAAAAGGGTTAAGGGTAAAGGTGGGTGATAAGAAACAAGTTCTCGGACAGGTAAAACGGGACAGTCAAACACGAGCTGACTGTCCGGATGATGGGCTCCTAAACCTCAAACCTATGGTGATCAGGAAGCGCCTTTTACCGATGGGAACAACATATAAGATCGACCATGTGGGCCATTAACCCCACTTCATCGCCACAAACCCTAAATGGAGCGCTTATTGGATAACCACGGCTTGCAACAGGTTTATAATACAAAATTTGAACAACAACGAGCCTCCCAATCGGCTAGGAATAACAAATAAAGACAACGAGCCTCCAAATCCGGCTAGGAATAACAAGCCACAAGCCACAAGCCACAACACACGAGTCTTCAATCTTCTCACTCTTGAACCCCAAATCTTGAATCTTGAATCTTAGAGCCTTCTTTCATTTGTCAATTCTTAAAACCTTAATGGAAGATAAGGGAAATAAGTTCTACGCTAGCTGCGGCCTTCAAACTAGCACCACAGATGCTCTAGGAAACCAAAAGATTAGTGCTATAGCAATTTAGAAAGCTAATAGCACAAACTAATCACTTTGAAAATTTCAATCCATTTCAAACTACTGTCCAAAAGTTATTAGAAGGCAAAATAGAGGTCCTCTTCTCCTTCCTCAAACTAACCACTGCCTCTTCAATCTTCAATATCTTTTGATCTAGAACTCCAAATGACAAGTTTGATATTAATTTGAAAATATCTCATACTTATCTATAACTTGTAAAAGTTTCACAAGATTCTAAGGTACTATCCAAAAGTTATGAAAGGTAGAGCCTCGGCCTCCCCATTAAGAAGTCCAAACCTCACTCTAGATTTTAGCACCCTATAGCTTCTTGCTATAAACTCCAAATAAGACATGTGATATCTTCTTAGAAAGATATTAAGAACAAAAACACACCCTTCAAATCTCAAAGCAAGAAAATAGACACACCAAAAATTATAGCTTGAAGAAGCCTCTAACCTCTCAATGGAGGTCCTTGGGTCTTCACAATTTCAAACCTTCATAACTTTTGAATCCCAACTTCAAATTTTACTTGCAAACACTCTTTGGAAAGCTATAAGCACAAAAAATCTGATGCCAAATTTTCATTTCTCAATAATCCATGCTCCATGAGCTACATCAATCTGAAATTCAACCTTTTCTCCCTTCAAAACTCACACACACACACACTCCTTTTTCACTCTCTCCAACTCTCCAATTCAAGGTAGAAGATGCTGACCTACCTCCTAGACCCCTAAGGTAGGAGGAATCAGCCCATGATACATCACATGGGCCTCCTTACCTCCCCATTGGCCCTAGGAAACCACCAAAAGTAAGTTCCTATTCATTTTTTTAAAGCCAATGAACCTCAAAGGTTTAAACTAGAAGGCAAAACACTTTTATACTCCTATCTTGTAACTTCTAACAAAAACAAAACAAAACACTAAAATTTAAATCAACTAAAGATTTTCAACTCAAACTAAACGGAGGTAAAAACTAAAGTCAAAGAAGAATGCTATTCCATCTGCAAGAATTTGAAGATGCGCCTGATAGTATTAGCCACATAATCTGCACGTTCGGCTTTAGTTAGAGGATTCACTAGCCCTTTCAACCAACGTTGATGGCCAATGCCTTCTCTATCTGGCCTTATTATACAAAAATACTGGTCTTCATTTAGGCCTTCATAACTCGCCTCAAATGTCACATCTCGTGTACTTCACTCAATACATCCTACTTGAAATAGGATCACCAAAGCATGAGCATTCATGTCAAGATTTCCATATCAACGTTGCTCTACACAAGGTGTCTTTAGCGGGCGAGAAGGCCCAGCTTCATCTCGTGGATGGAAAAACAATGGTGAAGAAATTGCTGGCTGAGATGGTTGATTTGGCAACTGAGACAAGGAAAGTTCTGACTCTGCTTCCAAATCAGCCTCTTGATCTTACAACTCCATAAAAACCCTCCAATTCGACATTCTAACTCTAAACTAAGAAACAAATCCACTATTGAAATTCAATAAAGCTTTAAGGCAAATCGTCCGCTTAAATAGATGTCATACACCTCTTGGAACGGCGTCACCTTGAAGCTACTCAATAAAACATATTATAATATGTTTTTATACTATGTACAAATAAACAACAAGACAACATATGTGCAAATAATTGAGGACTAACCTTAATTGAGGAGTTTCCTATTCTCAACTTGAAAATGTTGTTAGTGTAATTGCAACATACGTGCATAGAAGAATCTTTTGCAGTAACTTTCTAATGATGTGTTCCTGGTCTTTATGGATACGTTCTCTGTCTTCATGGAATAATAGTAAGCAACAATAAAAAGAGAATTGCATTATAGAGCACATAGGCCTAACACAGAGGTAGACATGAACTAAGTTCTACATTGTACCATGAACATCTGAAGTACAAAATTTTTATATTAACCCCTCACCGCCGGAGGGGACGAAAAGTGTCCTCTCATAGTCTGGCAGTAAAATTCAAAGTGCTGTAACTTTTGCATCCAATGTCCGAATTCAATAAAACTTGTTGGGAAAGTTGCGCATATTAGTCTAGTTTCAGTGGTATAATTTTCAGATCAATCCAAGATTTACTGAGTTTTTGAGAGCCATTCGAAGTTCACAGGTTCAATTTGAGTTCACCTCACTACATTCTGATGGCTACAACTTCGGGGGTTTGTATCTTTCTCATCAAATGTTAGTTTTAAATAAAAATTGTTGTGTTTTGTTCCCAATAAATACTAGTTATTGTGGTAAAATTTTCATGTCAATCCAAGTTGTTTTGAATGTTTGGGAGCAATTCGAAGTTCAAAATCCAGACATTTTTGCATTACAATGAACTTCGGCGGCTTATAACTTCTTCATACATGGTCCGTTTTCAATAATTTTTGTTGGAAAAGTTGCGCATACTAGTCTTGTCTATAAGATTAAAATTTCATATGAATCCAAGAGGTTATGAGTGACTGAGAAGCATTTTAGTAGAGGGAGGTTCAGACATAGATGTGATTTTTTGCTACTTTTTTCACTGTTTTTTGACATTTCAAAACAATTTTGCAGACACAATGAGTCAATGGAATGAGATTTTTTTCACCAAAGTGTTTGTCTTTTGGTTTGAATCACTTTTTAGTTTAAAATTTTTTCATTTGAGTAGGTTTAGAAATCGAATTTCACCTCCAAATGTGTTTTTAAGAAAATTTCAGCATCTTTTTTCAACACTAAAACATTATGATCTTTTAATCTATACAGTCAAATGACCCCAAATTTTTTTCACACCATCTACAACATGCACACTACAATATTTTACAGTTGAGATTTTTATACCTCAGTGAGATTTAGACTTATAGGACTTGAAAAGCAAGTCAGCTTTTACACATGTTTGGACTTCAGGCGACGTGGGGTTAATCCTACGTGGTTTTATAGCATGTCAATAGCGGAAGGGGATTTGATGATGGACGACAGAGAAGAAGGATCCATAGGAGGCCAACAAAGAGAAGTACTTCATGACGAGCCTAGCAGAGCAAACCATGTGAAAAAGACAACACAACGAAGGATTAGAATGTAGTTGGATCCATTGGGCTTCCCCTCTGGACAAGACGGGAATCGATTCATAAGAAGAGCAAAATAATTATATTGCATCCACTGCTCGGATTGCCATCTATCCTGGGTGAAGGAGAAACACAGAAAACATGTAAAGCGAATGTTCAAAACTTTACATGAACAATTTCCTTGTGTGTGGGATGATGGCTTGTTACATTTGAGCTTTTCAAACATGCATCAAACGAGGCGGTGTAGGTTCAAAAAATTAGCTCGAGTAGGTCGTCATTTACGAGGTGAGATTGCAAGAATTTCAATTTAGTCTAGTATAAACTCAAGGAAGTACATTCATCACTATAATTCTATGTGTGTGTGTCATGCAATTCCCAATGTACTTATTCTTTTTTGCTTTTGTATGGATGTGATCACCTTTAGTTGTAAGGAAATAGCATGTACATTGCTTCATGTAAATTGAAAATGTCATGCACAATCCAAGAACGAAATTTCTAACTTTAGTTTAGTCATACTCCTTGTAAGTATTGAAGTTGTGAAGAATGTGGTAAATTGGTGATTGTCTTTATGTTTTTAAATCAATTTGTAACATAATTCTAGTTGTGTAAGTATTTTATAACATCCTAAGCAACAAGTTCTATCAGAGTCTCAGATTTCAGTTCTTTCCAAAGTTTAAGTGAACTCCACACTTGGTAGGGTGTTCAAGGCAACCATGTCATAGGTTCTTAATACGGTAACCAACATAAGTTAATCACTCTCCTAATTTTAACCCCTTGACCCAACAAAAAAGAGAAATTGATAATCATACATTGATTAGAACAACATAGCACAATGTCTGATACTCTGAAGTTTCCCAATTCTCAAGCACTATTCTAATTAATCCTTGGAGAAGCTTTCTTGAACATGAAGACAATACAGAATCTCAATATAATATTACTACACCGAAGGAATTACCCTTGAAGTTAAACCTCAATCTGAAGTACAAGGCAGAGAAAACGACAATTTCACCAAAGATTTAGCACTGGGCTCTTAGTGAACCATTAGTAATATAGTAGGAAAGAATCATTTAGACCCATAGAACTCGAAGGTGGCACATAGTAGTGATTGTGACGTGCATAGTGGATTTCATTGTTGTATACTAATTGTTGAATTTGTGAATTTATTTTTCCTTTAGCACCTGAACCTCCTATGGGGTGTTCCATGAAGAGTTGGAAGATTTTTCTGGAAGCGGCTTCTAGTGCTGGAGAACAACCGCATCGTAAAAATGTCATACCTAGACATTCCAGCCACACCGGTAGTGGAGGGCTCAGATCATTTATGAGTGCATTTGTGAGTTCTTTAACTATTTTTATTTGAAAAGTATGTATTTAATTTAGAGCTTGCATGGGATGCTAGAATATGTATGGAAAGAAAAAAAAGTAACACAATAATTGTATGAATGAGTGACATGTTGGTGAAGAAATGTATGATTATAGTGTATTGAGTAAATATTTTGCAAGGGTCATTTTGTAGAGGTATTTGCTAATCCACAAGTGTGAATGAGTAGAGAAGTGAAAGTTCGGTGCACATTGTTTCTTAATCGTTGACACTCAAGTAGAGAAGAATTCCCATAACAATGTGTTTTACAATGTATTTATTTTTGTATTGGTATTAGTAACAAATAGGTTATTATTTATTATTGATTCTTGTGAATTATGAACAAAAGAAAAATTAGGTCATTTTATATAAGGAAATGAAGTCCTTTACTTCTGTTCTTGTTGTTGATGCAACTAGAAGATTAATTTCTGAAGGAACAGTTTTTCCTTCATTAGGTACTTTCAAAAAGAGTATAGATAGGGCTTACATCTGTTTGAATGTTTCCTATTCCTATTTTAAACCTCTTCAACTTCTACTTCTTCATTCCAATTTTTTTTTCTAAATGCCAAATTGGATACATAATGTATCCTATTTTGATTTTGAATTGAAGGCCTTTGAAAAAATTATGATTTATAACAAGATTTTATGAAGAAATTTTTTTACATGTATGTAGAGTTTGTATTAAATAGTGTTTTAAGAGTGATGGCAGGACATCATTTTATGCAACAATTGGGTTTTAATATAAAACATTGTGGAATGAATTGTGGGATGTAGAAAGCTAAATATGGCAGGTGGCCTGTAGCAGAAGAAAACCAATACTGCATTCAAAACGGTCGTCAG
The DNA here is from genome assembly GCA_963920665.1 of Straminergon stramineum. Classification (NCBI taxonomy): domain Eukaryota; kingdom Viridiplantae; phylum Streptophyta; class Bryopsida; order Hypnales; family Calliergonaceae; genus Straminergon; species Straminergon stramineum. The sequence continues at coordinate 12,081,672 of OY987267.1, read as the reverse complement.
AAATTGTTTGCAGACATTACGAATGGGTCGTTCATTACGAATGCAGAAACAATTGGAGGAACGAATGAAGAAAATAGTGACAGTGACAGTGAGAGCAGTAGTACCGAAGAAGACAATTGAAAACCACAACCCTTGCAATGCTAGTGTTTTTGTGCTGCTCTGAAGGTGAGTATTAGCATGCATTGAAGCATGGGACGCCATCCAAGCAATTCCTTAGTTTTAGAAAAAATGATCAATATATTTCAAAGACTTTGAGAAGACCTATTGAACATTTAGTAACCCGGTAAAGAAATGTTTCATTCAGAATAGTATTCGAAATTCTATCTTACTTTGAAGTATAGTTGAAGATTGGACTGGTCACTGAGCATTCTTTCAGTTCTGAATATATGGAAGTACTGCATCATTAAATGCTGGAATGACTTGTGTTCATTGAACTATGCAACAGTGCATGAAGTCTAGCAGAAAATGTCTTGACGTCCTAGAGTAGTGCCAATGGGAAGTTCAATATGCTCCTCATAGCTTGGAAGTTTCACTTATGATGGATCATCTACTTCCCAAGAATTGACTCTGGTATTCGTGGAAAGTGCAAATTACAAGAAGGGCACCTCCAGGACAAACCTCGAATTTTGTGTTTCTGAAGGAATGAAAAATCATAGTGAACTCCAATTTTTAAGGTCTTTTTGTGGTGATGATAGCACATAGATATGTGTTAGAATGTGCTAGGAATGTGCTAGTCAATTTTGTTGTAAATTTATTGGACCAATAATGGAGTAGGAGATGTATCATTCGAGATTGTTGTTGTTTTTATTCATGAAGGTATTACTTAACATCAATCCTTCATGAAGTTGTTTTTAACATATTTTGGGAACTAGTTAAATTGTTTGACAAATGTATTGAATGATTTGATGGAATCCTTTGTTAAACAGCAAAAAGGGTGCAACAAAGAATTAGAGTATTTGATTATTGAGAACCAAGCTAAAATGCCTATTTGGATTATTTCGGTGCAGCATCGTTGCATCGCTGCATGGAATATTATGTTTTTTGTGAACATTACATCGAATATATGTCATAGAAGTGAACTTTGCTGATATATTTCTGATCATGTTTATTGTTTGCAAACTTCGACCTGGAGTTCACAGTTCAATGAGAGAATTTTTAAATGAGCGAGGGGGAATTACTAGACAAGGTTCAAGATCTGCCACGTTCGGTGGTTCTTTTCAAGATAGGACATGTTGATTCATCCATTTCTCGTAGAGAAGCTGCTCTTAGCATCTACTTTATAATGTGGGGATGCTTTGATGCACGTAGCATGTTTTATGGTGTAACTGTAGTCTATGTAGTTATAGACCATGTTTATTATGTTTTCATGTATTTGTTTTTAAACGTAAGTAGTGTATTGTAATATATTTCCAAATTTTAGTGCATGAGTATGAAGTTTCTTGTGTTAGTACATGTTCCCTGCATTTCAGAAGGTCACTATAGTGGACTTTGTTGCATATTACCTTATTCATTTTTGATTGTATATGAAGAGATATACAGGGGCTGCTTTTCCAGCTGGATGCAATAAAGAAGTGCTTCTCCCTAATGCTGGTGTCATCTCGACTAACAAGATTCATTTGGAGCGTCTACACCAACTCTTAGTGGGAACGAATTAGTAGATGAGCACATTATTGATGAGGTATGATATGATATCAATGACTTATAGGGCTCATTCCTTGTGTTCCTTCGCCAATCTGATGTCTTTGATTATTTTCTGAAGGTGTTTGTCTGCAAGGCATTTATCTGGTAGTCCAAAACCAGGTTGTTCAAAGGAAAAATTTGTTTTTCTCAGAAGTTGGTATTTTGATTCCCTATTTGAGCGCATTGGTTTCCTGAGTTTGTGTATATGTAAAAGCGGATAGCACAAATGAAATGTCCTTTCAAAACAGATGTAGGAAATTTGATTTACGAATGGAAGGACGGTATTTGATTTACTAATGTGGTCTTCTCAATTCCTTCCCACCTGTGTTGGTGTAGTTTGTTTTTTTCCAACTAGATGCTCTTTGAAAAGGTTTGTAACGATTCCTCCAATGTGGTCAAGAATATAAGGTCTCGACTAGTCAATGAACAGTTATGTCTTCTCAATCTACAACTGCTAGTTTTTGCCCTTCATATGCATGTAGTCTTGGACGACGTATTGCACCGTAAGCATTGTCCAATATAGTGGTAAAATCGTGGCATCAGAACATCGAAATTCTTGAGTTCTCTGCTCTAAGGCAGAAAAGAATGACCTCATATCTTTTGCCATGAAGAGATATTATGTCTCTTTCAGAAATTATAATTTTTTCACTATGTTAGGCTAGCTAATACAAGTGGATCGAATGTAGATCACATGATTGGTCTTGTGTGGGTGCATTAATTTTGACATGTTCAATTTTGGTGGATTGAGAATTAGAGATGTTTGTCTTTTATGCTCATAGTCATCAGGTATGCGCTTCTAGTGATACTAACTACAAGTTTCCTTTGGCAAGTGCATACCAATCGAATGAGTGAAGGGATTTTCCAACATCATGTGCGTGAGGCTCTACTGTGGGTAAGTAAATTTCAATAGTTGCTTTGACATTTTTGAGAGATTTTCCCATGTGGAATTTGAGATTTCTTTGATACTGTACAAAGCCCTGTTATTGCTTCATCAATGTTTCTGATATTGGGTTTATAAGGTAAATCAGATCTTTCCTTCTTTCGGAGCTATTGGTTTCTTTTTTTGTAGCTAAGTACATGTTTTGAAGGCAAAGTATAATAGAAAATTGAGGCAATGCGACAACTGAGAAAGGGAAAACCAAGTATAATTATTTGGCTTCAAGTCTCTCTTATTGTCTTGCTATGTGATCTATGGATTTGAGAATGTGAGTTCTGTGATCATTAGCTTCTACTGCAATCCCATCTTTCTTTCTTGTTTTGGAGCATGTAGAGAAATATGTGTATGTGGACCGAGGTAAAGCACCGAGCCTAAAGCAACGAAAATAGGGTTGAACAAGTTTGTCTTAATCTTGGGCTTCTCCTTGTTTTCTCTGAAATGTCAAATGTTTACCTTATTAGATGGCTTAGAATCATTATAGTACAATATGAATTCAAATGTCTTGTGGTACAGGCTTAATTATCAAAGTCACAATAGCTTGATAAAATAAGTCTGGTTTAGGTGCGATCATGACTTGGGTGCATTTCAGTGTGATGAGAGATGCTATTATAGTGCTTTCCAATGACATTTGCGTTTTTCAATCCAATGCCTGGTTTTCGAGATGGAGTGCTCATACAAATTTTTGTAACTCACTAAATTTTTGTTATCGTTTGAAAGAGCAGATTAGAGTCATTCATTGTAGAGGATTGGTATTATGGGGAGATTGGACCTCTTTGGCCAACATCTGAAGTTGGCATTGTTGGCACTACTAAAGGTTTAGCATCTTATACTTATTCAAAACGTGGGAGTAAGTTTTGTTGATTGGTTTCATTTTTTGATGGTTTTATGGATACAAGCTTCAAAGTCATGTTGTTTTACGATTCAAATGTAGTTATGGGTACTCAAATATTTATCAAGTTATGAGAGGATTATTGAGTACTTCCCTTTCTACAGTGGCATGTGTTTATGAGTGGAACTCGAGAATGATGGAGAATTAGTAGGTTTAGCTGAAGTTGAGGATAGAGCTAGAAATTATGGTTTCCTTTTAAAGGATGCAATTAAGTTTAGCTACAGATAGACGTATTTTTAGGATACCATAGTGTCATCAGGATATCATTAATTTCTGCAATAAAATGTGCAATGTTGAGCAACCAGTTTGTCCTTGCAATTGACCTTTTTCATCCATTTTGATGTCTATAATTCCATCCAATGTACAAGTTCCCACCCACTCCATCAATATCCACACATTCATCCATTTTACTTGGTTTCATCCAAATACATGATGATATTCATCCAATTCACATAATGAATTGCATGCACTTCGTCTATGGCATTCATCCAAAATGGATAAAATATTCATCTGAAATAGACTTAAAATTGATCCCACACATGTACTTGTGTTCTTTTTTTGCAATGGTTTTTCATTGTTTTGAAAATTTATCATCAATGGTTTTGCAATGCAATGCCAAGCGTAGTTGACATGATATTGAATATAATAGTTTGAAATGAATTTGCAATTATAATTTGCTATTTGTTTGCAATGCAATGGCAATTATAATTGCTTGCAATGGATTTTCAGTACTTTCCTATTAATTCTACAAAATTATTGTATTGCTGTATTGATGTTTTTGTAGCATCAAAGTATGAACTGATTTGCAGCATATTACATATGTTTTTGCAATGAGTTTGCAATGATAGTATTGCACTGTCTTTGCAATGTAATGGCAATTGAAGATGATTGCAATGGAATTTCAGTATTTCTCTATTATTTCTACAAGGTTATTGAATTGTTGTATTGATTGTATTTGTAGCATCAGAATATTAAATGATTTGCAAGGTAATCACATATGTCTTTGCAATGAATATAGCAAGTACTTTTGCACTGAACACTTAGGTGTTTTACATGATTTTGCATTTTAAATTCCATGGATTTGCAACAGTTTAGAAATGAAATAGCATGGATTCTTTGTCCAAGACTTTTACATTCAATCAATCACAATTTTGCAATACTTTTGCAATGCATTATTTATTTTCTGAGATCCAAACTAAGTTTCGTTACACATCGTTCTAGTGCAGAACCATTGCAAATGAGTTGCTACTGTGTTGCAATCATTGCTTTGTGTTGTAGTGCGACCACTTGATCAAGACATACATCTGTGGCACCGAAGACTCGGACACGTCAACTACCAAAGTCTTTACCACATGACCTCAAGGAACCTCGTCGCCGGCATCCTTGCAATTCCTTTCATCAAACATATTTGCTCTTCATGCATGCTTGGGAAACTACCCCGTGACCGGTTCCCCAAAACCCGGCGTACCTACACCACTCGGCCTCTCCAACTTGTTCACATCTACTTAAGGTAGAACTGCCCAATTCCGTCTACATCCTAGTTCCGTCACTCTATAATTGGCCCCAATTCCATCCGTTTAAGCATCTAAATCTGTCCAGAAATTAGTCAAATCTGCTCCAGATTTTGACAAAATCAGAGAATTAATGTCATTTGGGATATCGTGTCACTCCTTTATTGGTCAATTTCCAAATGCTAATAGATACAAGAAATGGCGGTTTTAGGTTGTTTCTAAGACATTTATGACTCTAGTCTACAAACGGTTTTGTCATTTCAGGGTAGACCACTTCAGAAATTCATAGAAATTACAATTTTGATCAGAAAATTATAATTCCACTTGGGTTCAACTCATGAAACAAGCACACATCTATGAAAAATATTTGACCTTCTTGGAAATGGCCCCAACATAGTCAGATTGCAAATCAGGGTGGTAATAGGCTTGTCTACCTTATGTGGATCCATGCCTCTACCTTCCAAGAACGGCAACCGCTACATACTCACCTTCATAGACGATTATTCTAGGAAAACTTGGCTCTATTTCCTCAAAACCAAATCATAGGCCCTCAATAGCTTCAAATAGTTTCGAACTCTTGTCGAAACCCTACTTCTGCAAATCGGCACTTTTCGAACCAATTGAGGTGGCGAGTATATATCTTCGGAATTCCTCTCCTACTGCACCACCCACGGTATCACGCGGCAGCTTACAGTAGGTCACTCCCCTCATCAAAATGGTGTGGCGGAACGGAAAAACCGCACTCTTCTAGAGGGAATACACAACGTTGTGACTAGCACCCTGATTTTGAGAATCCTTTGGGATGAGATTTCCACCACCATTAACTATATTCAAAACCGGTGTCCCACAAAAGCCCTAAAACTTCATACACTAGAGGAAGCATTCACTAGAAGTATATCCCACCTTGGACACCTTCAAGTCATTGGTTGCCTAGCCTATTGTCATGTACTTGACATCAAACGCAAGAAGCTCAATCCTAAGGCCATTCCAACCATCCTACTTGGATATGATACGCACAACAAAGCCTATAGGTGCTACAATCCTCGCACTCGTCAGATTCACGTTAGCAGAGATGTACAATTTGATGAACTAAATTTTGATATTCCTGGAACAGAAACCACATAATCGCTGGAACAATCTAATTTCCTTGACAAACTCCTTACACCTACCCCAATTCTCTCTCCACTGATTCCTAGTCCCATCCTACCTCCAGTTTTTCCCTCTTCCCCCACTGCCAATCCAGATACCCCTCCTGCAACATCAACCCCTTTCCCTGACACGTTAATTTCTTCTATCCCTATGCTGCCACCCACCGCAACTCCACCACCTCGCCGGTCTCAACACCCCCACTGCCATAATATCAGGTTGGACGGCTACGAACTTAGTCTCTCCATCAAAGACTTCAACGTCTACATGTTGGTCTCGACCCCTCTAAAACTTGTCTCTCTCCCTGTCAACAGCGACAACATAACCTTCAAACAAGCTCGCCACGATCCTGGTTGGCGCCTCGCGATGCAACAAGAGATGGAGTCAATCTAGAAAAACCAAACCTGGGACTTAAAACCTCTTCCTCCTGGCCACCGAGCGATCACCTATAAGTAGATTTTTAAACTCAAACCTAGTACCAATAGACAACCATCCATCAAGAAAACAAGACTTGTGGCTTGAGGATTTGAGTAACGACACAGAATTGTTTTTGACGAAACATTTGCACCTGTGATCAAATGGGCGACCATCCACATAGCTATCACCCTAGCAGTTGCCAAACACTGGGATATCCACCATATGGATGTTCGAACGGCCTTCTTAAATAGACTCCTCAAGGAACAGGTATATATGACACAACCTCCTGGATTTCGCGCCTAGGGCAAAGAACGCCTAGTGTGCCACCTCAACAAATCTCTGTATGACCTCAAGTAGAGCCTCTGCAATTGGTACGAAAAAATCGATGTTGCCTTTCACCACATTGGCCTCCATCACAACAAATCTGACCCCAATATGTACTACATGCACCACGACGGTGAAACACTACTTTTGATGCTCTATGTTGATGACCTGTTCATTACTAGTAGCTCTAATCGTCTCATCTCCTGGCTGAAGAGTTTCCTGCACAATGAATTCAAAATGATAGACCTTGGGAAAGTGAAACGCTACCTCAGCATTTCCTTCGAACAAGTTATCTTGGGGATCTTCCTTCACCAACACAACTACACCAAATCCATACTTACAGAATTTGGGATGGCTAATTGCAAACCAACTGCTGCCCCCTTCCCCGAAGGCCAGGTCTTGGTTACAAACATGCAGTCACCATACATCGACTACACACACTACCAGCGATTGGTCGGCAAGCTCATCTTCCTTACCGTAACTCACCCCGATATTGCGTACGCAATCAATAGATTGAGCAGCTACATGGTGAACCCACAGGCAACTCATCTCAATGCCGCCAAACACATTTTGCGGTATCTCCATAGTACACTGGATTTCGGCATCCTCTACAAGTTTGGCACCCTGATTCAAATTTCCGGCTACACCGATGCTAATTGGGGGTCCTGCCCCAGAAACTCACCGCTCTATGGGCGTGTATGTTTTTTCCCTACTTGGTGGCCTTATCACTTGGCAATCTAAGAGACAATTCATGATATCTCGCTCGTCAACCGAATCAGAATATCGAGCATTAAGTGACGGCGCGCAAGAAGCTGTGTGGCTACATCGACTTCTCCACGAAATTCACCCTCCCCCATAGGCCACCACTGCCACTCAAGGTTTGCTCGCCCACGACCCAACTCACCAATCTAGCATTACGATCTATTGTGACAATCAAGGAGCGATGAAGCTTTCACACAATCCTGTATTTCATTTAAGATCCAAGCATACTGAAATTCACTACCATTTTATCAAAGAGTGGGTTTTAGGGGGGGAAATCAAGTTATAGTATATTCATACCCACAATCAACCCACGGATACTCTTACAAAACTTCTAGGTAGAGTGAAATTCCACCAGCACAGGACTACACTAGGAATGCACAGTCTAACTAGTTTCAAAATAGACTAGCAACCCTCACTCTCTACATTGGAAACTATACAGCACAACTACAGAAACCTATAACCCTAGCAGATAATTCTCTACTTCCACTAGCGAGCCAAAACTCTTGTGCTCCGCACCGTTATATCGTGTATCCTCACGGGAACAATCCTCCCACGAGAAGTATAGTCCTGGTGTGTGTCCACGTCTGATAGCATAAAATCTCTACTTTGTCGTTGAATCCCCACGGCCCCTCTCGCACCACCGCTGACAGCAATCGTCACTGGACATGCGGGTCCCATTGTTCACCAACGACTTCTCTGCACCAACACTCTCCTCGCCTGTTCTCTCGACCTCACCATTGGCTCGCGTGCCCATAGCACCACTCCCCTATTTGCGAAACGAACGCACACCCTATCCACACCAACACTCCCGCAAACCCAGCCAAGGATATACCACAGATACATTCTCTCAACAACTGCACTCTCCGGCTCTCAACTCGCACCATCTTCCTCGCTCACAGTCCAGGATTGACACACTTCGTAGGTAGGAAATGAAACTACCACCTCTCGATTGACAGGGGTGTGTGGAACAAACGAGTAGGAGTTAGGGTTTCATCCCTTGCTATTAGCCACCGGATGACACTCATCCTTAGTCAACGGTCAAGTTGGACCGAGATCCACCTTCATTGTATAAATACCAGGCTTCGCCCTGGTGTGAGCATCTGAGATAGCTCTTTCAGTGAATAGACCAATTGTTACTGGTTCTACACTTCAGTTTCAATAAATTCTACCTCTGTTTGGCTACCGATGCTTCAGTCGTAGTCTGTAGCACCATGTTTTGCTTGGCTACTGATGCTTCTGGTCAATACTTAACCGACAACCGGTGTAGATGTGTCATGTGCAATGTCTTTTCTTCCATCTTCTCCAGTTTGGTACAGTATTGTAAACTTCGTAAACTTGGGACCCATCACGGCCATCTTTACTCACGAATTTCTCGCAGAGCACAGATTCCTTTCTAATTGCGGAATTGTGTGGCACAATTACAAGCGCTCATTGTGAAAAAATCCCACCCTAAAAAGACGAGTACTAGCTTAAAATCTTGGACTGCTGTAGATAGGTGTAGCAATTAGGAGTGTCACTTTGAGGTGCACATGCCTTATAAAGCTTATATGCTGGGATACCATGCTCATTGCCATAGTTTCGGCTGTTTTGGATGTTGTTGCTACTGCTTTGCTCATACATTGTGACAAGGACCATAATCAATGATAATATTGTGACCAAGGGAAACCTGGAGGGTTCAATACCCGCTTGAAATAGGCCATTTGCAGTTTGGGTACTTACAGTATGCAACTTTGGAACTATCCTGGCTAATCGCATTCCGCATTAGTCATATGCTGCATTTTGGCCTAAAATGAGATCTTTGCGAAGAAATATGTCACACTTCTTGGCGCATGGAATATCGTCAAATTAACGGGATCAATGAGTTCATTTGTCCAGATTCAAAATTGGAGTTTTCCTGTGGTGGCTAGAGGGATTGAAGTTTCTGTCATATAATATGCAAAGCCACACCATTCTGTTCTTAACCCGGGGTTACGGTACTATAGGAAGGTTGCCAATGAAGAAGCACATTTCAATTCTGGACCATGCACCAAGCATAGTTCACTTCACTTGCAAATTCTAGCTAGTGGACGATGAAGGGATAGTGCTCGGTGAATGGGATGCCTACGCCTAAATAATATTCTCCCAAGGCAACCCGAGAGTGATCGAATGGTGAATGAAAATGAGAAAGACGTGAACTCTTTGATTCCCCACAAAACAAACTCTTAATTCACAACAGTCTCTCGAGTGCATCCCTTAACCGAGTTCGACGTTGAATCCATTTCCGGAATTGTATGCCTGATTGCTTCTCCAAATCCGACAATTTTCTTGTTTTCAGCTGGGAAGGAGTGAACACTCCTGATGATGTCAATTTTGCTAAATTGGTGATATTCAATTCCATTACTTACTTTGGCGTGGTTCAGGTCGCATGCCGTGAAACCAAAGTCTATACAGGTCTTAGTTTGTGGCCTGAAAATGAAACCTCCGTGAAAATGTATGTCACCATTTTTGGATTGTGGGATATCGTCAATTTAATGAAATTGATATTTGATCGATATAATGAACACTTGTGATTGATATATTAACCTGTTCCAATATGTTCAAAGGCAATTGGTCCTCTCTCTGTGTAATCTACTGCGTTAAGCAGTGGATGGGGTGCAAATAATCGTGCCAAGCACGATAATCCCACAAGCCCTGCAAATTGGGCGATTGTACAGTATGAGGGGCATGATTTTCTAAAGGGTTCCAAGCGGTCAATGCTTAACGGAACTAAGTTAACTGGTAGCCCACTGGTCAAACTTTTGGTAAACTCTGTGCAGCCCAACTCCTTGTCTATGAGAGGTTGTGCTCAGAAATCTCATGTTATTCACAATGTTGAATAAACATTATATTGACGCGATTCCGAACGCCACAAATTGTGTCATTAATTCCGCCAATGCAAGAAAATTGTGTTATCCATGATGGAAAAAGCTCCCTGTGACAATTTTCCATGACACTGAACTACAATGTCTGTATTTTATGAATTCCTAGTGATGTTTGAAGGCTCCCTGCGCTCTCATTCTATGACTTGGAATTCCTCCTCAAAAACTATAGTTGTATTTGAGTACATGATAGAAATCCAAATGTGTGGTTTGCTTTGTGATTTATGAAAAATCATTTGTGGAAACGATCCATTGACTACGCTAATGAAATTTTTGCAGTCAGAATAATCCGTTGTTTGTAAGGTCAAGTTTTGGTTAGCCTCAAAAAAAAAGAAGTCGCAAGCCTCGTACATGATGTTTAATTTCATGAATTCGGAGAAGAAATGTGTAATTTGGTCCCATAGAAATTCTTCTGTAACCTCTCAATACAACCAACTGAATTCACAAAGGTTTATCTTTGCTCCTATTCCCTGGTTGTCATTCCCAAGCTCTTCAAGTTCTCAAATTTTGATTGAATTTTTTTTGGTTCTATTTCTTCGACTCAGTCACTATTCGGTAACTAAGCCTGTGGCTTTGGTTGATGGCATGTTGTTTGAAACTTTGGAGCAGGGTTCCAGGGTTTGGGGTTTGAGCATTGACATGAAGAATGAGTTTAAGATATGGTAGATGGTGATAATTCTATGCATGTTCTAACAATTGTCCTATAGGTAGAACAAAAAGTGTTCTTTTGACATTGTTAAAACAGTGCCTCTAATGATGTCCTTGATATATGGACATGATTTGAAATGGTGTTGGACACTTTTGGAGTTGAGAATGGTGAAATTTTAAACCATACCTGGAGAATTTATAAATGCAATCTTAGAGTTAATGAGGCTCTTATAATATTTTCATTTTAAGTTTAGGAGTTGTCAGAGCCTGATCAACAAACCTTCATATCTAATTTTATAATCTAATTTTTGAAAGTTGGCATGTGTGCCAAGTTTTGTATCCTCCTAGGACCATACATGAATTGAAGGGAGGCCACCTAAAATTAAGGCACTCACATGTGATAGGTCTAATTGCACCATTCAAGGACAAATGCTTCACTTTTATTGATGTCCTCTATGAACATAAATAGCACCCTATGGCAATTGTGTTTAAAAAATCATATTTAATTTAGCACACTAGCAAAAATTATGAAAAAAATTGCTTCTCAATTCATTTTCTCTTTCTTTACTCTTTAAAATTCATAAAAATTGTTCATACCACAATTTTGGACTGTGGAAGCAAAAACGCTCTTAAATGAGCAGTTTCTGCACCATCTACCTTAGAGGATGTTGCTCTGTCAGTTTAACCTTGCAACGGTGTTGAGGATGCAAAACTTACATCCTTTGGATGACTTCACCAAAGTCTATAGGATGGAACTAAATAAATAAATTGTTTCATCCAAATTGGTTTTGGAAGTTGTTTTTGTACATTTTGATTGCTTAGTATAGCAAATTCTCTCATTATGGTATTCTTGACTTTTTTTTTAAGAAGAAGATGCTTAATCCACAAATCACCCTTGTCAATAGTGTATTTTGGCCACTTCTTGCTATTTACTCTTCATGTGAATTTTATCCATAAAAATGAAATTTATTGAATTTGATTCCAACTAATGAAATGAAGCTTGTATATTTTAGTTTCTACTCCAATTGGAAATTTTGAAAAAATTCAGAAATTTCAATATTTTATGTGAAATTCCAATATTTTAATATGAAGTTTGGGCCTAAAAGCAAGGGTTGTTGATTTCCTAATTTTAGATTGACAAGGTAACTTTGGTTCATACCATGATGTTATATACTATGATGTACATCCATGGTAAAAATTTCAGATTTTTTGCTTATATTTTATAGTTGATATGTATTTTCTTCATTTTTTTCTTAAACAATTTACAATAATTTCAAAATTATCCCCAATAAGTTTTATGACTTGTAATAGACATACGATTTCATCTCTGAAAAATAAATATAAATTTTTTCATTCACATCTAGTTGCAAAATGGCAACAAACTAAGTGATGGACATGGAGGCTTGAAATCAATGATCATAAACTTGTCCTTCTAGGGTTAAGTGCTTATTGACTTTGCATACTTGGTGATTTTTTCCCTTGCTCCAAATGGCCTAACACTATGGCTATGGTGCTCTAAGTTCAATTGTATTTGCAATTCCAACATAGGAACATGCACCACCTCCTAAAACTTTTAAGAACATAATTTTCAAGCCACATTGTGTCATTTTTTCATAGGCATAGCGTAATCTTTTCTAAGTAAAAATTGTTGTGGTAAAGCTCCTGTAGAAGCTAGAGAAAACTCACAAATGTAAAATAGTGAAGTCTTCATTGTTCTTAACCCCTTAAGTTTCTTGACTATGTTTTCACCAAAAACACTCCAAAACTGCCATTTCTAGTACAAGTATCAAATTTTTGAAAAAAAACTTTATTGGGCATATAAAACCATAGGATCTTGTATTATGTTGACTTGAGAACACATGGTAAAAATTTCAAAAATTTCCACCACGTTGATTGCAAGATATAAACATTCAAATTCACTAAAATCATTTTTTGGGCCCTACAAAAAAAGGGCAACTGCATTTCACAAGCTTACTTTTCTAAGAAAAAATGTCCAAAATGATGGTGATTCTTTGGATTCCTTTTCCTAGAAAATTTATCTATGTACTTAAAAAATTTCACATCAATTGGAATTGTACAACATATAGGGAAAAAAATAATAAGTAGAAAGAAGTAGAGAGTGATTCAAAATACAAAATTGTTATGAATTTTGTTATGGAATTGAAAAATTCCAATCCTAGTGGTGGAAATGTTATAATAATCAATCTACATCCTATCATTTTCTTTTTTTCCAAAAATATTGAAAATTGAGTAAGATTAAGGACTTCAAAGTTTATTTTAGAGTAGAGAATCTGTAACTACTTGCAAACTAAAACTCCTTGTAACTTTTGACTTATTGATCAAAATGGAATGATTCAAAGCTTTTCAAATATGTTTAAGTCTATATAAACAATTCCAAATTTTTGTTTTTGAAAAAAGTGATTTTTTTGGATCTGCCTGGACTATCCGCCTAGATAAGAAAGTAACATATTAGACCATAATTTTTTGACTCATATTTCCAAATGTCATGAAATTTAGTGCATATGAAAGATATTCCTCATCCCCACCTTCAATTCAAACTTCAACCTAAAATATGCAAATCTCCATCTACACATACCTGCCCAAAATTTCTATGTTTTTTAAAAACAAATGTACTGGTCTTTTAGGGTTAAAGAAAGTGGACATGTTGGGATGAAGCTATGAGGAAACTCATAATGTGAGATTTTATTAAAGGATATGGTTAATATGAGTCTTTTAGCCCAAGGGATCCCTAGAACTATGATGAAGCCCATTTTTATTTTTAATGAACTTAACTACAATTCTAGTGAATTCAAAACTTATGCACATTTTCTAGCAACTATGGTTGTCAAAAAAGTCATCTACATCATTCTCTCCCTTGGCCATAAAATTTTGAGTATAAAGTTACATTCCTTAATCTTCTCAGTTTTGAAAGCTTTCATTGATTCAAAATTTGTTTTCTATGCCATTGCACCTATAGTATAAAGAAGCTCGAGTGCAATGATCATTGATTTCATCTAATTATTTTTCAATTTTGTTTCCACTTTTACTTTGAGTTGTTTCACTTCTACAACTTTATGTGCCAAAAATAATCCTAAGAATGCACAGAGGTCCATTGTACTTCCTTTTGCTTTTTTACTTTTGCTTTTTGCTTTTGCTTTTAAATCTCTTCTGATTACATGATCAAAAACTCATATAAATAGACTAGATAATAGTTCATAATATATTTCATTTCTTCGCCAAACTAAAGTGGTTGAGCAATTGATTGAGTTCCCATCAATTTGCAATCAATTGAGAGACTTGTCCATTAGTAATCAAAATACCTATTTCTAAATTGTTATTTTTTATTCTTTGCTTAGTACCGCATTCACCATAAAAATGAAGATATTTGTTCAAATCCTTCTTGGCAAGATGATAATGTTGGATGTGGAGCCACTAGATACCATCTATATGGTCAAGACCCAAATCCAACATGAAGTGGGAATTGACATACATTGTCTACGGTTGATATTCCATAACGTCATTCTGCAAAATCAAAACACTTTGAAAGATTATAAAATTTACAGTGCAAGTATCCTATACTTGTACTATGTTAGAAAAGCGGGCACAATCCGAGAGCATTATGTATTGCAAACGGAGGATGAAAAATATGACTTGTGGGTGGATATTTCGGAACCAAAGACGGGGTATACAAAACTCCTCATTTGTGGGGAGAATGAGTCATATGGGCCATATTTGAACACAGGAGATTATTCTGCATGGAAATGGTTAGGTTGTCCAACGTCTCCATATTCCTTAACCATGGTGTCCCGGGTTACCCTTGAGTCAAGTCAGTTTGAAACTTCATTAAATCAAACTACTGATGACATATTTAACTCCATAACCTAAAAAAAATTTGGAGTACTACATGGCAAGTTTCGAAAGGGTTATGTGTTTAATATGTGGATATTTATTATTTCTTAGAACCATGATCATTTCTCAGAATTAGTGTCCAAAATTGATCATAATTCATGTTATAACAATTTCAAGATTTTTTTCAAGATGGAATATAAAATTCACAATAGAAGGATATGGTGACAGTGACCTTCGGACCGATATTGTAGACTAGACATCAAGAATTCATATAATTTGGCACACTGAATAATGCAATAAGGTGGGAATTCAATGTTCCTAATCCATAGAAGTTCAAATACCAATGTATAGCCAAATGATATTCATAGTAATATTACATACATTACTATTTACAAAGTATGTATTGTGTGCAAAAGATTTGTATAGCTTGCTATTGATACCTTGGAAATATACTAATATGTATGCCTTTGTATAGTTGTGATATTGAATTTTTCACTTTATTTAGATTAGGTGTGTAATTGTTTTATCAATAAACCAATATTAGATACATGTTGAGTTGTCTACCTAATCAATATATACATGGGCCTCATTTAATATAATCACTTGGATATCATGTATAATCATCAACATAAATTCAACATTCTTGAATCCCCAACCTTGAATACAAGTTATTTTTCTAATTTTTATCTATTTTATGTACCCTTTTATATATATTGAGTCATATTTCCATATTTTGTATCTTATACTCCCAAATCAAGATTTGAATGATGAAATCAATCTAGCACGTTTGGAGGAATCAACCTTAAAAATTTGCCACGAACAGACTATCACATATCTAAAATTGACACCACCACTTCTCATGAATTGGTTGTAGATTCAACAATGCAAAAGACTTTTAAATCTAAGTATAACACTCTTATAGAAGAGTTCGATATTGCTTTTTAGTTATTGAAATTCAATAGTTACAATTGTGCCTTTTGCTGGTCCAAATTCACCATTTCATTCTTGCCCTTGAGAGACTTTTCTACTACAGATTACTTCTCTCATATACCTTTTGACATTTTTGCAATTTACTTCCATTCCATGTCTTTGGGTGCTAAGGAAGGATATTCTAAAAGTAACCTACTCCGAAAGTGACCTCCACTACAAAGACATATTTTGCTTTCTTCAATGTACCAATGGTGTACATTTTAGGAGGTGGTTGCTTTTAGTAACCACTCCATTTCAACTTCAAAAATTTGTAACTAATTCCACGAAGGTCCAAAAAATATGAAACGACTTGCGTTAGATGTCAATTCCATTTTCATTCCTATGAAAATTTCCTGAAAATTGTTTCAAGAAGTTTACCTTCCCCCCAAAGCAATCAATCAACTCTTAAAAGGGCACTTTTAGAGCGAACTACCTTACTTAGTTCTCAATTGGCACTAGAGATCCTAGAATGGTTTTAGAGAAATTAATCAAATGTTCATTTTTGAAAGATTTTTTGAATTTAACACCGAGGACATGAAGAAATTAAGTAGCAACCGAAGCGAAATTTAGCCAGTTTGGGGATCGCTGATTGGCACTCTCTGTCTTCTCCTGTTTTCATTCAAAGCCTTTGCGGACGTGTATCCGCATGTTTATCAATAATAAAAAGAGTCAACTTTCGAATGTTTTTTTTTCTTCCCTTGGTCCACAAGGTGTGAAGAGACTTGCCTTTGACCACTGCTCTTCAATCATGTGATGAAGCGGTTGACCAAAATAGTGTGTACAAAATTGGGGTCCAAAATTATATTGCTCCTTTTTTCTGGTTTGGTAGTCTAAAAGTAGATCACTTTAATTCGTGCACGGTGACGTGTATTTGTATTTGTATTTGTCAAATTCTTCAAGAATATGCTATCGTTCAGTTGCAGAAATTTCTGTTGTGACTTGTGAGCAAGAACGTGTGCTGCTCACTGTCAATGGTACTACAAGTGATCACAGACACCTTTATTGTGTAGTCAATGATCTACAGTAAAGATGTGGGCACGAGGAAAGTTTCAATTTGATTAGGGTGGCAGCTGCTCTCACATTGACCGACTAGCTCGGAGTTAATTAAGTTAGTTATCTTCATAATGCGATACTAGCAGAAATGTTTCAGTTGTGATGTTTTCGATTAGGGTGGCAGCTGCTCTCACATTGACCAACTAGCTCGGAGTTAATTAAGTTAGTTATCTTCATAATGCGGGTACTAGCAGAAATGTTTCAGTTGTGATGTTTTGTTCAAATAATTTCCAAAGTAATGACTCATCTAAAGTGATACCTAAACCGTTAGAAAACAACCAAATTCAATGAAACAATTTGAGGAAATTGAGGAAAATAATAGACTTTATTCAAATGATACAGGCAAAGACACTCAAGAAACTCAAAAAAGAGATTTGCCGTGACTATTCGGTACTACCTTAAGCGGCGGAGTTGACTATGCGTACAGTGAGATCCACTCCGTCTTCAAATGTATACAATCAAAGACATCCAAATTTTCGATAAAAATTTTCGATTTTTTCACTACTTTGACACGCTTCACGGCAATCATGCAACCTGGAATCAGAAATCGATACCTATCCTAATTTTTTTAAAGTATTGTGCACTCAGATGTATGTCACAATTTTTTTGACTTCAGAATTAATTGCGCCAATTTTTAACCGTAATTAGCAAATGAAACACTGACTGAGAGGAATCAAATTGTCAAGATCGGGGTGTTTGTTCTCCTGGACTACAAGCTACCTTTCTAGAACCAGGTGCTACCTTTCTAAGTTAAACACCCGCCGGCCATGGTCTATGGTCCACAGTCCACAGACGATGACAGTGAAATTCTGCCGGGCCCGGCACTCGTCGGAGACTCGGGAGACTGGCGGAGACTGGCGGAGACTCCAGAGGTGCCGTGCCTTTCATGCTGGACTTGTGGAATTGGAAAGCGGCCGGAGACTCGGGCTTGAACCACTGTCTACTGATTAGTTATAATTGTGCACTGTAGGTCGTTTAGCATGCTGACTTCAATGATGAGAGTAGGTTCCAAATTAGATTGTAAAACAGCCTAATTGTGGTCAGAATTAGGAGTTTGCCCTCATGCCATGGCTGAAAAATTTTTCCCTGGATGAAGACATGTGTGAGAAACAGTGAGAGCGATTGAAATTATATTTTTTCGACAAAGTATGAATTTGCTATAAATTTTTGAAGCACTCAGCCCCTGGCATGGCCCAAAAAAGTCTCTAGAAAGACTACCCTAGAACCAACCAAATTTGGATCCATTATGCTCATCTTAATTACACACCTAAAGCAGTCACAATAATTTATAATGTGGGAGGCCTAAGGTGGTCACTTCCTACAATGAAATTACATTGAAAAGTTAGAAATTCTCAATGAGGTCACTAATCACTTGATTATTGTTTAGGTGAGACATTGATTGTGGCCCAAATCTCAACTATTGAAAAAACCTATAATGGGGGCATTCCTTGGGTGTTTACCATGGGGGCTTCTAACTGCAATAGGTTGTTCTACCTAACACATTATTCAAGCTAGGCTAATTGTTCCCATGAATCAAATAAAGAGGCAAAATAAGGAAGGAAAGGAAGGTCCATTCCAAACATTCTTTTTGTTCATTTTGGGAAGTTAAGAATGGTCTATTATAGTTGTGCAAAGAACCTAAAATTGTTGTTCTTGGATAAATTAAATGAGATTTGGATCACCACCACAGGATGAGTTAGTAGCCACAATAGGACCCTCTATCTTCGGAGTGTAAAATCATTGCAAAGAAGTGATTGTTTTAGGACCTTGATGTTGTGGTTGTTTAAGGAAATTATTGTGACCATTGTGTGTGAGTAACATGACTATTGTAGGTGCATGCACATTTTGTTGGTCCAATTTCTTAATGAATAGGTGCATTCATTATTTCTACAACTTTTGTGAAAGTCACTCATCAAACACTCTTTAACCTCTATGTCCTCACTAATTTAATTCAATAAGAGTGCACCACAAGAATAACACTAACTTGGGAACCATATGAAAATTTGCAAGGCTTGATAATATGGAAGTCTATAGTATTTTAGATCAAACACTAGAAGAAACCCCCATTTTTTGTGACACAATTTAGGTGACATCCATGGTGATCCAACTGTTTTTATGTTCACAATGACATCAAACATAACATCTTGATGTCATCTTTAATGTCATTGTGAACATAAAATCAATTGAATCTCTGTAGATGTCACCTAAAACACATTACAAAAAATGCGGATTCCTTCTAGTGAAATCAATATAATGTGATGTAGATTATTTGCATACTATCTCATATAGTATGAAATCACTCCATTTTCATCTAAATGTTCACATTAAATAGACTACATTCATCCATCCATCTATAATTGGTGCACACTACTTTTGTTCTAGCATGATTTCACTCGACTTTCATCTACATGTTCACAATAAATAATCTACATTCATCCCAATCCTTACCTTCAGTTAAGTTATTTATTTTGTTTGATATAATGAAATCTCTAGAGTCCAAACCCATGTGTCCCTTGGTTGCATTCTTTGTACCATTAGAAAACTCTCTATTGTAAGAAGAGGGGTGCATGGACATTGTTTCATAGCAGTTGGACAAATGGTGTGAAAGTTATGGATTTTTGAGTTATTTTTGGATTAAAAGAAATGGAAAATTACTTATATTTTATTTTTATAATATTGTGGCAACAACATAGAACATACTAGTGAGTGTGAATAATTGTTTTTTCTTGAGCTAATTATGAAAATCACATTTAGAACCCTCAGTATGACCTTGACTCACCTACATTTGGTACTCACTAATGAGCATATTATGAGGGAGATTTCATTAGAGGCCGAAGTCCTTCATCCACAACTTTCATCCACATGTTCACAATAAATAACCTACATTCATCCAAATCCATACTTTAAGTTAAATTGTTCATTTTGTTTTGTTTGATACAATAAGATCTCTAGACCCGTGTGTCCCCTAGTCACATTCTTGGTATTGTTAGAAAACTCTCTAGGAGAAGGGGTGTATGGATATTGTTTGTGGCAATTGGACATATGGTGTGATAATTATGGACTAGTGTGCCTTGTGCCATTGCCACAACCAAAACCAAAGTAAAAACATTTTCCTAATTTTTTTCATTTGAAATAACTTTGAAATTCAATAACTTTCACACTGTAAGTCCAAACATCGTGAAACAAAGCCCATGCACCCCTCCTCGCCATGGACTTTCCCACAATACCAAGCACACGGCCTGAAGACACATGGTCTAGGAGATCTCAACATAACAAACAAAATAAAATAGCCTAACTTAAGGTATGGATTTTTTGAGTTGTTTTTGGATTAAAAAAACTAGAAAATTACTTTTAGTTTACTTTCATTATGTTGTGGCAATAGTGCAAGGCATACTACAGTAGTTAGTGTGAACAGTTGTTTTTTCTTGAGCTAATTATGAAAACCACATTACATTTACAACAGAACCCCCTGTACGACCCTGACTCACCTTCACCTGGCACCCACCCACTGATATGAGCATATTCTTAGGGATTTCATTAGAGACTGAAATCCTTGCCACTTGAACTCCCTACACTAAAACCGTAGAAGAATAAAGCTCAAGCAAAGCAAAGCCAAAGGACTGCCGTGCCTCACCCAGGATAACGCTTAGGGCAACTAGGGGTCAGCAACAACAGGCACGGGCACAGGCTCCCGACCCCCCAAATGGCCACCACTCATTTACCAGCAAAGAGAGCCCTATCCTGTCCCTGCGCACCCACGGCCCCTTTGCCGCGACGCCCCGTTCAGTCCCCTTCCTCGTCTTCGTCACCTTGGGTCCCCCCCCCTCTTCCACCATCGCCTTATAAACCTTCGCAACGTCACTCGACTCTCCCGATCCCCCACATCGTCTCCCGAGGTCCTGTCGATCCCCAATTCTCGTCTCGTCTCGTTTTTGCACGAGGATTTTGAACGAGGATTTTGCACTAGGATTGGGATTAGTGAGACAGGGGCGATGGCGGCAGTGGGGTGCAATGTGGCCGTGGTCTCTGGCGCCGTGGCGGTGCGAGGCGCGGCACAGGTGGAGCGTCTGGGCGGAGGCTCCGTGCAAGGGTTGGGGATGAGCAAGTTCGCGGGCTTGCGGATGGTTAGTAGTAGTACGAAGGGTGTGGGGGGTAGTGGTATGACCCCCGTTGCCGTGGGGCAGAATGGGCGCATGAGCAAGGTGGTGGTGCGTGCGACGGCCGCCGTCGAGACCGCGCAGAAGACGGACAATGCGGTGGTGGACTTGTCGGTGAACACCATTCGGTTCTTGGCGATTGATGCTGTGGAGAAGGCGAATTCGGGACACCCGGGGTTGCCGATGGGGTGTGCGCCCATGGGACATATCTTGTATGACGAGGTGATGAAGTACAACCCGAAGAATCCGTACTGGTTCAACAGGGATCGCTTCGTGTTGTCCGCCGGTCACGGTAAGCGAATTTGCATTCCGGTTTTAAAAAATAATATTGATACAGTAACCTGTTTTGGCTGATGATCATGGCGTGTTTCCGAGTGGTGTTTGAAGCTCTAATAAACTAGGTAGGTGTAGAGATGAAGTTTTTGTAGGGAACTGTAACTGTGTGGCAATGTCACTGATATCCGCCATTTTAACGGATATGAGGTTTCAGATTCTGATTCTGAGGGATCGTTAGCTTGAATTATTGTTCTGGACCGGTACTTCAGCGCGGGGATTAATTGAAAACTTACAAGAGCGAGGTGGCATTGTTTGTGTTTCACAGGATGCATGCTTCAGTACGCGCTTTTGCACTTGGCAGGATACGAGAGTGTGAAGGTATGTTTCTTGATCGTATTAAGAATCTTATTTGAAATTCGGAGATGGAGCACTACGGTCACTTTGATCTTTAATTGGCCTCGACGTTGTTGAAATGGCAACTTTGGATGCTCCCTAGAACGGGTCAATTGAGGCCCTTAGTTTGGAGTGTGATCTGGTTGACAATTTTGACTTTTTGAGTTGACTTTGGGAATATTAGTCGTTTCCTGGAGTTTTGACTGGGAGGTTACAAGTCGAGGGTTTGGGGAAAAGCGCTTTTTGAAGACCTGGCTCGGTTGATGAACTTCTGTTGCTGTTCATGTGTGCAGGAAGAGGATTTGAAGCAGTTCAGGCAGTGGGGAAGCAAGACACCTGGTCACCCCGAGAATTTCGAGACGCCCGGTATTGAGGTCACAACCGGTCCTCTGGGACAAGGTATTGCCAACGCTGTGGGTTTGGCTTTGGCCGAAGCCCATTTGGCTGCCCGATTCAACAAGCCCGACGCTAAGATTGTGGACCACTACACGTAAGTCACATTTATCCCTGGCTGCATGGAATGTCGTGTTAAGCTTAAGAATGTCTAGGGATCCCCCGGGCGTTGACATATCTGGCAAATTGATTGAAGTACCCGAGATTGCGTTGTGTGTAACCAGGGGTTTAGTAATCTCAGGTTGTGTGAATGTGGTCGAATGCAGATACTGCATTGTGGGAGATGGATGCAACATGGAGGGAATCTCCAACGAGGCCGCCTCGCTTGCAGGTCACTGGGGCTTGGGAAAGCTCATCTGCTTCTATGATGACAACCACATTTCCATCGACGGAGACACGGAGATTGCCTTCACCGAGAGCGTGGACGACCGCTTCGCTGCTCTGGGATGGCACACGATTTGGGTGAAGAACGGCAATACTGGATACGACGAGATTCGCGCCGCCATTGAGGAGGCCAAGTCCGTGACGGACAAGCCCACCATGATCAAGGTGACCACCACCATCGGCTTCGGATCGCCCAACAAGGCTAACTCGTATTCTGTGCACGGTGCTGCTTTGGGTGGCAAGGAGGTTGAAGCCACGAGGCAGAACCTGGGCTGGCCTTATGAGCCCTTCCACGTCCCCGACGAAGTTAAGAGGTGAGGTCCTATCTTTCTCAAAATCAATGAGATTGTTTTGCCCAATGTACGGGGGGAGCGACCCTAGTCTGAAGTTTGCCAGCTTTCACTTTCGATTGAAGGCTCGTTGCAATTCCTTTTAGTCGGGAATGACCGAGTTGGTGTCTAATTTTGCCCTTGGATTCTTGTGATAGCCACTGGAGCCGCCACATCGACTTGGGAGCCAAGTACCAAAGTGACTGGGAATCTGATGTTGAGGCGTACGCTCAGAAGTACCCTGAGGAGGCTGCCGAATTCAAGCAGTTGATCAGCGGTGAATTGCCTGACGGCTGGGACACGGCACTTCCCGTAAGTGAATTGGATGCCGTGTTGTTAACCTGTTTCAGGTGGAGGTTTTTGTGATAGATGTGTTGCAGGGGGGGGGTTTAGAGGTGCATTGTCGTAGTTTGCTAATAGAGTGTTGGTGATTTTGGACAATGCAGAGCTTCACTCCCGAGGATGCCGGTGACGCCACCCGCAACTTGTCTCAGAGATGTCTGAACGCTTTGGCACGGACACTCCCCGGATTGATCGGAGGCAGTGCCGATCTGGCCTCGTCGAACATGACCTTGATGAAGATGTTCGGAGACTTCCAGAAGAGCACACCCGCGGAGCGGAACGTGAGGTTCGGAGTGAGGGAGCACGCCATGGGAGCCATCTCTAACGGAATTCAGCAGCACTTGAGCGGTCTGATCCCGTACTGCGCCACCTTCTTCATCTTCACGGATTACTTGAGGGCAGCGATGCGCATTTCCGCGCTGTCCGAGACTGGAGTGATTTACGTGATGACCCACGACTCGATCGGTCTGGGTGAGGATGGTCCCACGCATCAGCCCATTGAGCACCTAGCGAGTTTCAGGGCCATGCCCAATATGTTGATGTTCAGGCCTGCTGACGGAAACGAAACCTCTGGCTCGTACAAGGTAGCTGTCCTGAACAGGAAGAGACCGTCTACCTTGGCTCTGTCCAGACAAAAGTTGCCCAACTTGCCCGGCACTTCCATTGACAACGTCTCGCTTGGGGCGTATGCGATCTCTGATGATTCCTCCAACAACAAGCCAGACCTGATCCTCATGGCCTCAGGTTCGGAGGTGGAGATCATCGCAAAGGCCGCAGAGGCCATCAGGAAGGAAGGCAAGACTGTGAGGGTAGTGTCGTTCCCGTGCTGGGAGCTCTACGAGGAGCAGAGCGCTGAGTACAAGGAAGGTTTGTTGCCGTCTTCTGTGACGGCCCGTGTTTCTCTTGAGGCTGGTGCCACGTTCGGTTGGGAGAGGTACGTTGGCCTGAACGGCAAGGCCATTGGAGTGGACCACTTTGGTGCGAGTGCTCCTGCCAACATCCTGTACAAGGAGTTCGGAATCACCGCTGACAATGTGATCGCCAAGGCGAAGGAAGTGATGGCTTGAACGACAGGAATTGGGGAACAAAGGTAGTGGTAATAGTGTCAGCTTTTGAGCAGAGCTCAAAAGTTTTAGTGTAAGCTAGCGGTATCTGTATCCAGCAGAGGGAAATTCTCATTTTTGGAGCAATTAGGGGTGTCTGATTACATACACTCTCGACTCTGGTTGCGTTACGGCATTTGGCCTTGATTTCGAAAAGGTAGGATTGCTCAGTGGCTGTTTCGACAGCGCTGCGGAGTGAGAAGGTGAGCATTGTTTTCCGCATTGGACAGGGCCAGACCTGGGAGTTCATCCTTGGCCTACTTGCCCACCTGCAAGCTGAGGTTTGCATGGTGCTGACAAGCGGGGTCTGCTAGCATACCACTTTGCGAAATTAGAATCCCAAAGCAGGTGCATTTTGTAGTAAAATGTGTGAAATATACGTCTGCCTCACTGAAGTCGATCTCTTGTCTGCTTCATCGGGGCTGTGCTGATTTTCATTCCCCAATGGCGATCTGATTGAGCAAATTAGATCGTGTACGTACGACTCGTAATTGTTATGTTTTCAGAGATTCTGAAACAATCCCCTCGCGATCACAAGTATGGGCTAGTACTGCGCAGTGGGCTAATACACATCTACACTTTCAGACCATTCTGGTCTTTCAAAACGTTTTGTCTTTGAATTTGAGAATCTACTGCACGTACTGAGTAAAGGTCTTCACGTCTATACTTCTCTTCTAGAATAACATTCAAGTCTTAGGAAGCACTTTCTCCTTGCAAGAGATTGTGCAGAGTTTACAATCATATGCGTTGATTATATAAACGGATCTAAGGTTCCCGTTTCAGGCAGTTGTGTCACTCTCACACATTAACCCTTAAAGGACGGACTGCTGACCGTGGAAATCATGGCTTTTGGAACCGTGTGACATCATCTACTTTAATAAAACCAAAAATATTCATTGGAGGTCAAACTACTGTAGAAGATCTTCCCTTTCCACCCCTAATTCCGAGGATGAATAGTTGCACTTCTATCCTACAGAGGAAAATTCTTTGTCATCCATCGGACACCAAACGTCTGCATCGGCGTTTAAGGTTAAGGTAGAAGCACCTAAATGTAACATGATCCGTTTGATGACACCTAAAAAAACAATCTAAATCCAAATGCTTGTGAACCCAAAGTAGACAAGTGAGGTTCCAAAGTAGACATGTGGGGTTCCAAGAAGTTTTCACTCTTCCAAGGAGCAACCAATCACCTACACTAGATCCAATTTTAGAGAGTGTTGCTTTTGGATGTTTTTGTACCCACTTTGGTGTTAGTCAAGTGTCCACAATAGGTGCATCTACAAAGTACTTTTCAAAAATTTGTATAATATTCATATAAGCTTGGAAAAATATGAAATCAATTTTGTTGGTCTCCTCAACCATTTCCTAACACAAGTACATCATTCTTTCTTGTATGCACCCTCTATATGAGGAGATCCAAAACAAGTGTCACATTTAGGTGCTTCTACCTTAGCTCAAATCTCTCCTAACTTCTTTGTGAGCCTTTCAATATATATTTTTTTTAAGAAACTTACATATTGGAGATGAACTTGACATTTTTTTTAAAATTCTTCCTTTTTTCTTCTTGAAACACATGAATAAAGAACTTGACATTTCATCCCATATACTTGGTTGCAGCTTGATGATCCAAGATTTGTAGTCCATAACCTTGGTGACCACCAATCAAAGAGTAAAATCTGTTAACGCCAATCATAGTACATCAAGAGCTATGAATTGCTTGAATGGAATGCTGGTTTGGTAGTAGAAATCATGGTACATCACAACATTAGTAATGAAATTCAGTGTTAACCACACTAATTTATTTTGAAATGCTTTAGGTTTTTACTTTTGATAAAAAAATTTAACAACTATGTTGAAAGAGGGATCCTCCTCTTTGAATAGTATTGATATCTATATTCTTTGTAAAAATCTTCATGAAGAGTAAAAATTTATAGTATTTTCAAATCAATTAGCTTGGTAATATGAAAATTCAATATTAGTGTAGTCTTGAATGACACAAGCCATAGTTGTCTTTTTTTACAAGGTTGAACACAAGCTCATGTTCATAGCTATCCAACTGTTAGATTACTTGTACACATAGACACACAAAATTGTTATCAAATTTCTAAATGTTTTTGGATATGTATGATTTGGATAGATTTGTTAGGGAAAGAATTTACTTTCCTTGAGACAAAAGAAAAAAGAATAAGGATTCAAACTTTTTTTCCATGAATTGTATAGAGTTTCAAAAATTAATCCAAAGCATTAGAAGGGATTTGAGGGCATTAGAAGATTGTGAGTTTGGAAGATGTTCTCATAAGCCTACCTTTGTTGGAGGTTGTTGTGGAAACAAATCCAATGTGGTCAGGACCCTACCACATCAAACGAGGAACTTATTGTAAGTATATAGCAACATTAGCATAAATTAATTAAAAATGAAGGACAATATAGAAAATCCATGGACAACCCATTGAGTCAATTTCCTATATTTCATTTGACCATCAACCATCAAGAAGTTTTTTTATGGCTAAATGATGAAAATAATTCTATGAAACTTTGAGTGGTTGAAGGGTGGAGAGGTTGTTTTAATAGTGAAATGAATTGTCCATCATGAATCTTCAAAGGCTATAGGATAATTTGAAGATGAGAGCTTGACCATTCATTGTCAAAATATAGGAATTGTATTTGAAGTGGAATTTTAGACCTCATATAATCATAGTAAATAACTTTTTTCAAAAGAATTTGAACTAAGATAATTTGGTAAATAAGTTTAAGTTTTATCTTTAAAAATCTATTTGTGATTTTGAGCTTCCAAAAAAAGTTATGCACAAAATTCAAAGAAGATATTTTAAAATGTCCCAAAAAATTGTTCCTTCTAACCGCTTTGAATTTTGTCTATAATTTTTTCTTAGAGGCTTGAAATCACAATCGAATTTTTGGAGATGAAACTTAAATTCATTTATCAAATTTTCTTAGTCGAATTTAAAAAAACAAACTATTCTACTATACTTAAGAGAGGTGTGAAATTCCGCATTGAACAAAATTTCTTTATTTGAGATAATTATGAGCAGTTTATTCCAATTTACATAATCCACATGGGTTGTTTTACCTACTAGTATTCCATTTATATAAAAAATTTGTCTTTGCCTCTCTAGTCACTTCTAATGGGATGCCCTTGAATCTATAGTTCTATACTTCATAGTTATCAAAATTGACTAATTTCTTTGACAAAATTTAATTAAATGGCATTTTAGGAATAACATGGCAATCCTGGATCAGTAGCCCACCTGTTGCGCCCCTAAGTGACACTTACCACCTTAAGCTCACCTCCTAGTGCTTCCCAGGCACTTCACTTTTTAGTGGCACCAAAGGTCACACTCTCCTAACACTGCATATGTCATGTACTCACGATGTTAGGTTTGAGTTATAGGGTTCTCCATTCCTCCATGACTATTAATACTTTCATTCCAACTCTCAACACTTTCATTCCAACACTTAACTCCCACAAGACACTGAGCATGTCATTTAATGACATGGGGCAGAACTACCATTGATGTCCAAACACTCGGTGAAGGTACTACTCCCCACTGGTGCTAACCGCCCTTGAATGGAAGCCAACTCCCCACTAGGCCCAACCCAACTCATCTCGCGACTCACCTCGAGACTCATTAATCGGGATTTACACAATGGCCTAGTATGGAGTGGGACACCACCCAACCAGTATCAAGGAGTGCACAAGCACTCTACAGTAACACAGAAGTGGTGGTGAGGCTCTAATACCAACCTCACCACCCAAGGCCATTTTGCCTCACTTACAACACCATCTGAGAGTGAGAAAGGAGACCACCCCTCCTCATAGTACTCTTTACAAGGTTAAGCACCTACCCACCCCAATGCTAGAGGTCACCAGGAACCCCCAAAATACTCTCCATCTTAGAAGACCACCCAATTCCAAGTGGTTTCCCCAAAATTGGACCCCAAAAGACTCATGATCTTTCCATCATGATAACTTTTAGCTCAAAGCTCCAAATCCCAAGTGCAAGCCTATTTTTGTCATTTATATTTTTTGAGGATCACCATGGACTATTTACTTCTTTCAATACAACAATTATTGATGTAGTTATGACCCTCCAAAGGTACGAGTCCCTAAGAGGTGTAGTTCTTTGGAACTCCACCCTCTTTGGATACCCATAACTTTTAGCAGACAGATTATCTCTTAATGAACCTTAGCATTCTAGAAATTTTGTCCTCTTAGCTTTCCAATGATATGTGGCATGCCCGATTTGGCTCAAACAATTCCTCCTAAACCTTGTTTTCCACGTCCCCATGCTTCTAGACGCGATTGGGACACTACCAACTTTGAGAAGCCATAACTTTTGACTCACAATTTAAATTCTTGCATTCTTTGAACCCATGAACGCATCTTCTCACAAGCTTTCCAAACATGTGTGACACACCTTCCAATTTGTCCCAAGCAAAGTGCTACAATGCTCTGATCACTTAGGACTCTTAGTCCCATTCATTCCATCTCTTGTAAGGCTTGGGGAGTCACCCCCAACATCCCTTTTGCTCACCAAGGTGGCATGGGCACACCCCTTGATGAGGGTCATGACACCACCACTCATCAATGTGCATGCAACCCATACTTAAGCTTCCACAAAGAATCCAAAAAGTGGTAGCTTTTGGATTTAATCTAATGCAAAACAATATTATCATATACAAAATCCAAATGCTTTATACTCATGAATGCAAGTAATTTAAAACCATCCCCCATAGCACATATCCTAGCATGGTTATACCCTTATCATTGCCCTAATTCCATAAAGTATAAATGTGATGCTTGTATATGCCAAAATATGCTCTGATTTCAATCAATATCTTTCCAAAATAATCCCCAAATAATCCCATCACAACAACACAAACTTCAATTTATCAAATTCACATATTGCAATGATAGAATGTACAACCACCAACGGTAATTCCTATGCACAAGTCCCCATAGCACAATTTATATAGTTGTATGCTTGTATGCATATGCCATCCATACAACCACTTTCTTGACATCTTGAAATCCATATTTCAACTATGAAAAACACTTTTTAACATTACTAATATTGCCATTAAACATGACACATACATACTAATATACAAGTGAAAGTTAGAAAACAATTAAAAACTTTCTAATGTACATGAATTACCCTAAAACAAGTAATGTTCTTTACACCACTTCTACTTCAACCCTACGCTCATTGCACCCCTTTTCACAATTCTAACAAATTACACAACTCTCAACATGCTCTCCCTCCCTTCTCAAATTGACATTAGTTAGTATAGAGTTTCCTTTTTAAAAAGATACATAGTCTAGATGTCACTTAGAACAACTTTTTAGAGCCCAACATGAAACCCTAAACAAACAAACTTTTCATGTATGATACCTATTTAGAGTAATTGAAATTATTTTCTCTTTCTTCCCCTTGCTCGTATGGAAATGATTGACAATGATTTATAATCACCAATTTAACAATTGAAAATACTCCCTCTATCCTTAAATAAATTTGTGGTTTCCTAGAAAAGGCTAAATTAAAGCATATGGTGTTCCTATTTGCACAAAAATGTGTAGTTTTATAGTTTCTTGTCAAACCTAGTAGGAGTGAAAGTTTTGAAGTTAAA
This sequence comes from Straminergon stramineum, assembly GCA_963920665.1. NCBI lineage: Eukaryota > Viridiplantae > Streptophyta > Bryopsida > Hypnales > Calliergonaceae > Straminergon > Straminergon stramineum. The sequence goes on along the minus strand of OY987267.1, from coordinate 12,051,564 downwards.
AGTCAAGGATAACATATTGAAAGTAGGTGCTAGAATTGTCACTTTTTTCCTACTTTGCAACTAGCTTTGGTGTAATGGATTCCAATCAATTTGTTACCTACTCCAATGCAGTGAATTGCGATAAGATCTTGTGCATTCAACTTCAAGGGTTTCATGTGATTCAACTTAGAGGATCTTGTATTAATCAACTTCGATTAGCTACTTCTAATGAACTTTGATGAGTTCATGTTATAAAACTACTTACTATTCTAATGCAATCAACTCTTACAATTCAACTACTATTCAACTTCAACTCAACTTTGGTGATCCAAGGTTTGATCATGCATTTCATTTTAGTGAACCATTGACATTTCAAATTTAATTTGGGACAAGGAATATTTGGAAACCCTGAATTTATTTCAGGACAAAAAGAATGTTCTTTAAAGTTGCAACCAAGATTTTTATTTTCAGCAATCATTTGTTTATAAATGATACAAAATAATTTTGGATGGCCAAAAAATTTGACAGGAGATTCTTGATTCTTACACTAGTAGAAAACTATGTTGCCTTCAACAAAATCTAGGTGACGCAATTTTCCATTTTCTGCCCCCAAACGCAAAATTTGTGTTAACTATTACGCAGTTTTCTAAAAATTGCATTACGGTTAACGTAGATTTTGCATTTGGGGGTAGAAAATGGAAAATTGCGTCCCCTAGATATTGTTGAAGGCAATGTAGTTTCCTACTAGTGTTAGTGGATTAAATTGTTGAAATAGCTCATTATTTACATGAATATATGATGAGATGAATACTTCACTTTCATTAGTATTTTTCATTTTTCTTTTAATGGACATGAATGTAAAATGACTCCATCAATCAATGAAGATCTCCCTTTCCTCATTGCCCAAAATATATGAAACAAACAATTGTACTATAAGAAGCTTTGATCTACACCAAATACTCAGACACATGTCATTAGATTACCCCACACTATTTTCTTGAGATTCCATACTAAGTTTATGTTATCAATAAGATGATGAATAAGATACTTTCGAGTTTCTAATATAAACTAGATTTGTAAATTTGAAATCTGATATGTTCCATTGGGCATCCAAAAAAGTAGAAGGGCAACCCAATGAGAGTATTTAATGTACACTAAATAGTGAAATTAGGTTGCCTCACACTAATTTTTCAACATTTGACACTACATAAATATTTACTTTTATTCTACAAGAATGCACTACTTTTGAATTAGATATTGTTGTAATTGGGACTCATGACCCAGCATGTGTACAAATGGAAATATATGTAGAAATTTTTGTTGACTTTGATGGCTTATAAAGTAACTTTCTTGGGGTAAGGCAACCGAATTGTTAAGGCAACCTAATTTCACTATTTAGTGTAGAGCCAATGGTTCCAACCAACCCTGGAAGCCTCGCAACTTCCTGGAGCTTTCAGTGCCGTACAGACAATCCATTGAACCCAAGTCTCCGACTATCCCGCTCTGTAGTGTCTGTAAGACTTTCACATGTCTGCACGAATGCTGCTTTCGCGTTATGAGAATTTGAGTTTCTCCGCCGATTCTGAAACTCAACTTCATAGAATTTTATGAAATGTAAAGATTCTTCTCTTTTGGGGGTCTCGCACTTAATTTGATTTATGTAGCTAGAGTATCAGTTTTGAATTAATGTCGATCGATGTGTTGGAACTCCACCTATCTCCATTGTTTCGTTTTGCGAGTGCACAGAAGCTTTCGATTGATTAGGTTCTGCAGTTGGAAGGATGCACTTGCCTTTTACTGGTTTCACAGGGATTCAATATCAGTGAATTTCAATCCATAGGACTAGACTGTCGCCAGTATAATGCTCATAAATGCAAGAATGGGTCTTGCCATCCACGGTGTAAGAATTTTTCTTGATCGAGCTTGGCTCATTTTTTTGTAATCTGTCCAAGGGAGATTAGCCTATCTCTGGTTCCTTGAATTTCCATTTCCATTGTTTGCTGCTTTTCACTGTTTTCCCTCGTTCCTAGTGCAACAGACGGATTATCTACTAGCTAGTGAGTTACCGATAGGTGGAATTGAAGGATTATGTCGATACGGTGTGAAATTTCGATACTTTGGACCAGATCGCATGAGAAGACGAAGCACTTGCTCTCCAACGCTCATTATTGCAACCCAACAAGAAGCATTAAGGAGAACAAGAAGCGTAAACAAGAAGCGATGAAGGCTGCTACTGGTAAGGAGCTCTTCAGTTCATGAATCAGCTAGCCCTGTTAACTTTCCAAATCGTTCGTGAACTTGAATCTGCCTCCCATCCTTTCCTCTGGAGCTCTTCAATTCAGCTCAGCTAGATTTGTTTAACTTTCCAAATCGTTCACTTGACTATGTCTCACATCCTTTCCCCTGGAGCTCTTTAATTCAAACTAAGCTAGCTTTGTTTGCTTTCCATGTCGTTCACTTCTATCTGTCACGCATTCCCTCCAGAGGCTTCAATTCCTCTGCATTCGCTAAGATTGTCTACGTTAGTAATTTCGAAGTTGTGCACAATTCAACCTCTTCCCATTCAGATGGTCTGACCATAGAGTTTTTTCATTGAGCGTGCAGCCGAGAGGGTGATCACACTGGAGAAGGCATACAGGACTCTTACAGTCCGGAAAAAAGCCCCCAGCACCACGAACATTAATACCGGCCCTATTTCATTCACATGCTGCAAATTTGGTGTCTTCGGGTGAGAGCCGATCAAGCTACCATGAAGAAACTTTTGAATTTTTCATGTATCGCAGGGCAACGACACAGGCACACAGATTTGAAGATTATTGGGTGGAAGAGGGAACTAGGCAAAGTGCAAACAGCATACGAGTCCCAAATGAATGCTAGTTACCAGCATTCACATACATTTGAACTGAACTTCACGTACTTTACTTGCTGAATGTTCAGAAGATGACACAGGGAGAATTTTCACTTCATTTACGCTTCAATTGTTGCTTTCGAAAGTGGACCGAAACAGTAGATTTTGATAGTTACCATACTTTGTAATATTTCAATTGATGCTCCGAGAATGGAGAGGATTTTACTGAGGGGCAGTTTACACATGCACAGATCATCAAATTGATGTTGAAATGTAATTGGTTAGTGCATCATTCAACCTCGGAGAGTTGGTGTATCATTCAAATTATTGGTCATGGTAAATTATTTATGAAATTCGAGGAAATTTTGGAGAATATCGATGGCTAGCATCCCTTATCCTGAGATCATGTACTTAGCGCATGTTCTGATTGCTCCTTTATTACTACAAGTTATTATTTAACAAGTTTCGTTTATGAGGGTTGAGCTTGGATGTTTGTGTACGCTTATGATGCCAATTTTCCAACTTTTAGGTTGAGTGATTGCTTAGAATCTGGTGTCTGGGTCAAAAACTTCTAGCATGAGTATTGTCTGAGGAAGTGTTTTCAGAAGCATTGTTGTTCTTGTAAACTGCGTGCGTGATGGCACTGTTTCACATGCAATGGTGGACAATCTGACAACAACTTTGTAGTTGTGATCAAAATTAGCTCATTTGGAAACAAAATCTGGCTACAGTAATGGATTTTTTTGTAGAAAATCTAGCTTTTGTTCAGAGTTTGATCACTTTCCCACTGTTTAGTTAGGGCTACGTCAAAAATTTGATAGTCATGTGGCCCTGCTTTAGGGCTAGAGATTGAAGCCGTTGGTCTTCAGTACTTACATGTATACTAGATACAACAGCGACATTGCAGTCACTTCACAGGCAACTGAAGTTGATAGCGCTAGAGTTCGATCATAGCATTCTGAACACTTACTAGCGTTTGATGAGAAGACTCTTGATAAGAATGTTGGTCATGTACTAGGTTTTCCATTGTGAACATCGGATGAAATAAGTGGATGATATTTCTCAAGGATGAAAACGTGACAAATTTTCTGACAAAAGTTTTGACAAGGGTCAGGACACTACATACTTAATATAATAGATTTTTCCAATGCATGCCCAAATTACAAGGTCATTTTGGAGCTTATTTGGGAACATAGAACCTACATGCTAAATTGGCTAAATAATTACTCATAGTTTCCTTATCCGTAGGAATTGAATTGAACAACTTAAAAGACTGTAAAATTGGTACGAAATTATGCCAATAAAATAGAGGAACTTTGTCAAACAATTTTGAATAGTAGAAGTATGTTTAGATAATTAACCATAATCATATAAGAGTTTCAAATGGACTTTTTCACTTTACTTCTAGCATTGAGTGTTTAAAATCTTGAGGGTTCAATTGAAGGAGGAACCCCAACCAATAAGGTAGATGCACCCATTCCTGTCCATGTACCCACTATTGTACAATAGACTTCCCTTAAAGTATCCCCCTAAAGTACCACAAAATTGTCCCCATACTTAATTGTAGTTGGTGGGCTATTAATTTTTCTAGATTTTGGTGTCAAAACCAAGCATTAAGGTAAACTTGCCTATAATAGGCAAAATGAGTGTTTTACCTTGTTACAATTAGCAAAAGAACTCAGAGTTTTTTCCATACAAAGACAACTGTGAGAAAAGAAGAGAGCAATTAAAATTTTATTTTTTTGACAAAGTATGAATTTCTTGTGAATTTTTGAAGTATGATTTCCAATTGGCCCCAAAGAGTCTGCAGACTATCCCAAAACTAGCAAAAAGTGTATGCATGATGGCCATCCTACCACCTAAAGCAATTAGAATATTTCCTAACATGGCTAGAACATGCAGAATGAAAAAAATCACTTGCTTTGATGAATTTACCGTGAAAAGCTAGAAGTTCCTAAAACATGCACTAATAACTCCATCACCATCACCCAAGTCATTGATTTCGGTCACTAACCAACCTAATGTAGTCCTAATCTAATTTATTAGAGAAAGTATGTCATGAGTTGATGTAAGACTCTAATGGATCATTTCCTAGGTGCTTGTCATGGATGGTTTGTTTGTCATAGGTAGGTTTAACTTAGTAGGGGGCAAAAGAAGCCTCTGAGTTCCCTAAAGTTCCTAGACTATGAGAACTAGCCGCAACATTGATTTGGCGTAGTCAAGATCATGCTACATCAAAAAATATTAATTATTTAATTAATTATTTAGATTTTTGAAAAAAAAAACTATTTTGAAAAAATCAGTTAATAGTTTTCCAACACTTTTTAAAAAAAATTTAATTTTTTATCTTTTATTAAAAAAATTTGGCAATAGTGGCTTGTTCAGAGTTCCAAGACTACAAGGGGAACAACCTTGAAATGGCCCTCCCTTGCCCTCAAATCTCTCCTAATGGCAGTTTTAGTAGTGTGTAGTTTAAGGTGTCCTAGGGAGGTCTACTTTGAAAATTTATAAAAATTAGATGTTTTATCTAATACTTCTACTTTTTTTAAATTCACAACTTTCAATTCCTAATACAAAAAATACTTTAGAAAAAGGTGCCTCCAACAATGTTGAATTGCTTAAATGGATAGTTTTACGCAATTCCACTTTATTTAAGTGGTTGGTATAAATGATTGACAATTATGCTACATATTTTTGTAAGAAGGGATACTCTTTTCTAACTATTGGACTATGATGTTTTATTGTGTTCGTGTCACATATATTCCCTATTTCTACCATTGTTCATTGTTTTAGCATATGCCAAATTGAGCAATGTTGGGGGGGGGGGGGGGGGGATAATTTTCTCCAATCAAGGAGTAGAAAGAATGAAGATTGCACTATTTTTTGCTAATTTTTCATCAAGTTTGGAATTAGTATAAATTATGTGGAAGTGTAGATTTTGGTTTGACTTGTTCTCAATCCATAGGCAAACCTATTTCTAAGAAGCACAAAAATTAAAAACTAAACATGGTGTTGTATAAAACAAAAAACACAAGAAACTAGATAATATTTCTCTAGATTTCCCTAGTTTTTTCTTGTAATATCTCAACTAACAAATTTCCAATCATGTCAGCCACCAATCTTGCCCATGGAGAAACTACAATGAATGAAAAGATTTCACTCCTTCATTCATGAAAATTGGTCACCCTATCTTGTGCAAATGGGGCCTCATTGGAAACAAATTGCATACCTTAGAATAGAAGATGAAGTATCTTGAGGAATAAGGGTGATACTCAATATCTTTGACACTAGGTGAGAAGTGAGTAGAAAAGTTGTAGGTGTACATTTGAAAGCTCATTTAACCCTTGAAGGCCCCAAAAACCTTTTGTGGCCATATAGTATATATTACAAATGCAGTAGTATTTGATTAGAAAAGCATTGACTAAATACTTTACAATACAAAGTAAATCAATGATCATGATAGTACATAAATAACAATGTATCACAATTCATGTATTAACCCCTCATTGCCTAGGGTCTAAATAGGTTGAAAAAAAACATTCTTTTGAAGAGATTTAGATATAATTTTCGCTAAGTTATAGAGATCTCAATTGTACAATCTTGTAGTGCACTTGTTGTAGATGGCATGAATCAAATTTAGTGTCATTTGACCACATAGATTGCAAGATTATAATGTTTTAGTGTTGAAAAAGGATGCTGAAATTTTCCTAAAAACACATTTGGAGGCAAAATTTGGTTTCTAAATCTACTCAAATGAAGAAAATTAAAAATATAAAGTGATTCAAAATCAGCATAAAAATGGATTGATGAAAAAAAACATCATTCAATTGACTCATTGTGTTAGCAAAATGGCTTTAAAATGTCAAAAAATAGCAAGAAAAGTTGCAAAAAACACATCAAAAACTAAACCTCCTTCTACTAAAATGCTTCTCAATTACTCATAACTTCTTGAATTGATATGAAATTTTAGCCACACAAACTAGACTAGTATGCGCAACTTTTCCCAAAAAAATATTGAAAACAAACATTGTATGAAGAAGAAACAAGCTACCAAAGTTCATTGTAATCCAAAAATGTCAGGATTTTGAACTTCGAATTGCTCCCAGACATTCAAAACAATCTAGATTGACATGAAAATTCTACCACAATAACTAGACTTCAAGGAAAACTAAACCCAACAAATTTTATTGAAAACAAACTTTGGATGAAGGAGATACAAGCCCCCAAAGTTGCAGCCATCAAATGCAGTTTGGTGAACTCAAATAGAACTTGTGAACTTTGATTGGTGTCCAAAAATTCAGTACATGTTGGATTGATCTGAAAATTTTACCACACAAACTAGAAGAGAGAGCGCAAATTTTCCAACAAGTGTTATTGAATTTGGACATCGGATGCAAAAGTTACAACACTTTGAATTTGACCTGAGGACACTTTTCGTCCCCTTCAACGGTGAGGAGTTGAACCACAATTGAAGAGATATTAGACTAAATACAGGTTATATAGAAGAACCCCAAAGGCCTTCTAAGGGTTAACCCCTAAATGCTCAAGGCACCCAAATGTGGTGTTTGGAAAACTTTGAAGTTAAGTAAAATCCAACAAAATTGCTATTATTAGTATTTTATATTTTTGGAGAATTCTTTTTGAAGTCTAGTTTTAGGATCAAAAAGCTAATCTTAAAAATAAAGGATTATGATTTTTCTATTGAAGATTTTGTGCAAGGATACCATAGCAATCTTGACTTCCCGTAGTGTTGAGGGCTCTTGGAAATGAGCCTCAAATACACTCAATCTTGGAGGCAAAATCACATTAGAAATTCATTTTAAAAAATTGTAGAATAGATTTTGAAAAATTGTAAATTGATTGGGGTTGTGCATGCTAGGCCCTATAACCTCATATTTTTTTAGTGACCGACTTTTTAGAGTTGACATGCAAAAAGTGAATTGAAAATTTTTTACAGTTTTTACACCCTCATGATCAAACATTATAATCTTTCAATCTATCAGTGATATTGTTATATTTTCTTTTCCTATGTGATCTTTAACATATCTACTTTGAATTTGTACGATTACAATTCAAAAGAAATTAGTACAACTTATGAAAATGTTGACTTTTTGTTCAATTTAGAGCAAATTTCAAGAAGCTCCAAACAGGCCTTGGGCATTTAGGGGTTAAAGTACAATAGAATAAGAACATCCTGGAGGCTTGAGAGGGTGTGTCAAATCAGAAGTCAAGTTGTTCCATACAGGTACCTTAGAGAGGAATCTCGGAATTTTGAAATTCTCACAAACCATCAACTGAACTGCTTATGGGACCTCAGAGATTCTGAAATATTTTACAGGAAAAAAAAAAAAAAAAAAAAAAAATCTATTCTAGCCAAAGCCTATGGAAATGAGCCAAAGCAAAATTCTCTTTGCAAGGTAGGAGGTAAATAAAGCGCCCATCTAAGAGCTGAAACCTGAAACCTGAATGGGGGGAGATTAACCCCTCACCATTGAAGGGGACGAAAAGTGTCCTCAGGTCAAATTCAAAGTGTTGTAACTTTTGCATCCGATGTCCAAATTCAATAACACTTGTTGGAAAATTTGCGCTCTCTCTTCTAGTTTGTGTGGTAAAATTTTCAGATCAATCCAACATGTACTGAATTTTTGGACACCAATCAAAGTTCACAAGTTCTATTTGAGTTCACCAAACTGCATTTGATGGCTGCAACTTTGGGGGCTTGTATCTCCTTCATCCAAAGTTTGTTTTCAATAAAATTTGTTGGGTTTAGTTTTCCTTGAAGTCTAGTTATTGTGGTAGAATTTTCATGTCAATCTAGATTGTTTTGAATGTCTGGGAGCAATTCGAAGTTCAAAATCCTGACATTTTTGGATTACAATGAACTTTGGTAGCTTGTTTCTTCTTCATACAATGTTTGTTTTCAATATTTTTTTGGGAAAAGTTGCGCATACTAGTCTAGTTTGTGTGGCTAAAATTTCATATCAATTCAAGAAGTTATGAGTAATTGAGAAGCATTTTAGTAGAAGGAGGTTTAGTTTTTGATGTGTTTTTTGCAACTTTTCTTGCTATTTTTTGACATTTTAAAGCCATTTTGCTAACACAATGAGTCAATTGAATGATGTTTTTTTTCATCAATCCATTTTTATGCTGATTTTGAATCACTTTATATTTTTAATTTTCTTCATTTGAGTAGATTTAGAAACCAAATTTTGCCTCCAAATGTGTTTTTAGGAAAATTTCAGCATCCTTTTTCAACACTAAAACATTATAATCTTGCAATCTATGTGGTCAAATGACACTAAATTTGATTCATGCCATCTACAACAAGTGCACTACAAGATTGTACAATTGAGATCTCTATAACTTAGCGAAAATTATATCTAAATCTCTTCAAAAGAAATGTTTTTTTTGAACCTGTTAAGGCCTTGGGCGGTGAAGGGTTAAAGATTAGAAATTCTTGAAATATCTATCACTACATTATACTTGAAGGACAAATGGAATTGGCCCAAGTTGTTTCATATGTTTTGGAGCTTTGTGGAATTACTTATGAATTCTTGAAGTTGAAATGGCGTAGGGCACTACAATTGGACACCTCCTCAAACCTACATTGCCAATTTGTACATTGTTGGTACAAATTGCAGGTAATTGCAAGTAATGCATCGTAATAGTGTGATAAATTGTAAAATAATGCATCATAATGATGTGCTAAATTATATATTAACATGCAAACCCATGAAACAATGATAACCACATGATAATTGTTGACAAACCGTAGGTTCTAAACTTTGTGATGTTGAGACATATTTACAAAAATAAATAACCCAAAAATGAAAAATTCCTTCAAAATTTGATTGTAGATTGATTATTTGTAGGTTCTTGCAAGAGTTTTAAAAAAAATTCAAAGTGATGAGTTCTAATTGTATCGGTTTTTAAAGATTTTTCTTTCATCTATTTATTCAAGTCCTCTTTGAGGGGTCATTTTTAAATAATAGAAAAGTTTTTGAAGTGAAACACCCTCATAACCTTTGAACTATAGAATATTTGCAAACAAAAGTTTTAAAACTTTGTAATGCATAAAGGATAGAGAACTAACACACTAATCTACATGAATTTGGATTAAAAAAGAGAGATCAAATTTTGATTTTTTAAAATTCCAATAATTTTTTCAAAGAAAAATATTCATTTTTTATTTGAATTGTTGGTCTAGCTCTAGCAGCCCTATAGATACCCCATTCTTTCTCTAATATAATCAAGAATGTGTAAACATTTTTTTGAATGAAAAATCAATTTTATATGTGCATAAAACATGTTTTCATTCATTCATTTTTAAAAATTGAATGCATGGTCTTTAATGGGTTAAGAGAGAAGAATAAATAGGAAAAATTATACATTGAAAACCCCCTTTGTTGCTAATAACTTTGACAAGATATTGAATAATGCCAATTCAATTAGTGATGATGTTCCTTTAAATAATACACATTCTAAATTCGATTTTGTTTAGATATGATTTAAATAAAAATTGAGTTAAAAAAGAACTTAATATATTTTTTTGCCTTCACTACTTAAAAACAAAATTCTCATAACTTTCATCTCTTTTATTGGAATAGAAGGATTCAAAGCTTGTTGAATAGACATAAATCTAACTAATGGAATAAAATTACTTAGTTTAATAAAGAAATGTTTTTTATTCACTTGACAACGTTGAGATAGAAATCAAAAAGTCTTGTAACTTTGCAATACTTGTTGGAATGACATGAAACAAATCATTACAAGTAGAGCATAATGATTAGGAGCTAAATTTAAAAGTTTAGGATAAAATTCCAAAATATTAAATCACTAGAACTCATCCAAGTATGAAAAATATCCATAAATAGCATCCTTGAATTATGGTTTTATCAATAATAGGCTTTGATAACCAATTGGCTTAAATTTTCATGTGATTGACTAAGACAAGTCTTCCTTGCCTCTATATGGAAAATACTAAATTTTAAGGAAATTACATGTATATCCATCCTTCTATATAAAATTAAGTAGTTTTAAAGATTCTTAACAAATTCCCAAAAAATCAAACACCAATTTATTTGAACAATTTCCTTACTAAAAAGAACAAGGAAGTAAAAGAAGGTATCCAAAGAATTAAAAAAAGCTATTCACAAAAGATGAACTTTAATATATATGCATGTATATATATATATATATATATATATATATATATATATATATATATATATATATTGTTGCTTAATGTCATGTACCAATGTTTGTGGCACTTTAGGTATTCAAGAAAAAATTATGAAGTGTGTTTGCTCATTGATAAAAATGCTTATAAACCAATATGCAAGTGGTTGTGTAAATTTTGGAGGCACAACAAAATTAGTCAAAAAATTTCAAACACAAATGTTGTAGGAGTCTAGAGGTGTAACATGAATCCAAAATCCATTTGATGCATACAAAGAAAAGAGATTCATGATATCTAAGCATTGTCCAAACAAGCAATTAATTAGAAAAAATTATAAGGTTGCCACCTTATCCCCCCAAAAAATTCTTATGAGGTTGCCACCTCTACATTACCATAAATGAAACCATTCATTCAAAATATACCCCCCTAATTCCTCCTTGTTATTTTTCTACTACTCACTACTTTGAGTATTTTACTTGTTCATTTTTCATCTAAGGAGAATGCATTTCCAATCCCAAGGATCAATTGTAGGTCTAGTTGCCTAAATTGCAGAAATCAAATAATAGAAAAACTCAAATGTTAATGAAGTAAGAACTAACATTTGTGAAAGAGCAATGGGTTACAATCAAAATTGGTTAAGGGTTTTGTGCTGGGAGTAGAAAAACGTGACTAATAGACATGAGTTAACAAATAATTTTATAGAAGTAGAAGGTCCGCTCAAACCACTCATTACTAAGTAACCAATATCTCAGTAAGGTAATTCTTGTAATAGCATCCCCTACGTAATTCAATAAACATAACTAAATTGATGGGACTCACACACGCAATGATAATTTGAAATATCCTAGCTTTCATGGCTTCAATAGTAGAACTATCCCCAAGAGACTCTTCGTTGCAAGACACTAAATTGATCATTTGAAGTTTGCATCTTGAATTTGTCTTCCTTCAACCAAGGATAAATGTAAAAAATGACCTTTTGTTTTATTGTTGTTTAGCATCTTATGTTCTTCACTACTTTTACATACTTACTATGGCCTCAAATTCCAAATTTGCATTCCAAATTTCCAAAATTTATCATAGGTTGCAAATAAAAAGTTCTAGTATTTTTCCTAGGGGCAAAACTACAAACTTCAATGACCACTTTAATGTCTAGCTTCTTCATTCCCGATAGCCATATAAAACATAGTTACAGTAAGAGGCTCAAAAATTGCTCATTCACGCATTAAGAATCACCCCCTATAATTAGCTCTATATTGGACAAGAGTTGGTCCTTAGATCAACCTCTATAGTCATTGAATGGATTGAGGAGAAAACAATTATTTATTACAAGAGCCAATCATTCTCCTTGCTTTCCTCATGTCTCTTCACAAGTTGTAAGTGAACAAGTTTATGAAAGTCCTAGGGTCATAAATAGGTGCCTCAGACACAACTCATTTCAAAACTCATAAGCAACTCAATAATGCTTTGAAAAATATGAAACCACTTGTGTTACATCCCGCATCGATTCTTTTTTGTTAGGAAAATGAGCTCAAAACATTCCCATTTAAGGTAACACTTGAAAAAGGCAAACTAACCCTTAAAAATTAGCAATTTTCGAGCCTCCTATCTTTACTCTTCTTCTTCTTCGTCTACAAAACTTTTATCATCCCAAGGAACTTGAATGGAGTGTTTTTTTCTGAGTGAATTTTCACTCAAAAGCAATGAATTTTTTTTATAAGGAATATTTGATGAAATATTTTTACTTTCAATGGATGAAATCACTAATTTGCTACCAAATCTTGGAACAATATCGTTCTATTTTGGATAAATGTACATCATTTTAGATGAGTACATGAAATTTCATCCATATGTATTACAAGTTTCATCCATTTCCATGGATGTAAATAGCTTCATTATCATTCCTGTGGGGATTATTGCCACTTTCTACACTGCCTAAAAATAAATGAAAAAAGAAACCCTTGCTTGAATGAATGAATGAATCGTGAGTGAGTGCCGCGCCACCCACCAAGCGGAAAAAAGCCCCCCCATTGTTTCAGTACTGTTTCAAAGGGCTCACAGTCCAATATTAAAAGTATATTGCTGCAATATTGCAAATGTATTGCCAAAGTACATTTTCAATATATTTATTGAAAATGTACTCAGTGTTGCAATACATTTGCAATATTGGAATAGTATATTTTCAATTTTGGACTGCGAGCCCTTTGAAACAATACTGAAACAGTCCTGAAGCAATGGGGGTTACTTTCCTGATGGGCGGGGGCGGAGCCAGACTTGTCTCATCAATGAAGGCGTGCGTGCGTTGATTTGGTCTCCCAGATGAACCAATTCAAATGTGCTGTAATTAGAAATAACAAGCCCCCATTTAATGGTACTTTGCCTTTGCAATGAAATTCCGTTTCATTTTGTTTCAAAAAAAGAAAAAGAAATAACAAGCCCCCTTTCAATTGTATTATATTATCAAAAGTCCAAGTCATTCCAAGTCCAATTAGGGATTAGGGTTTAGGGTTTAGAGTTGAGGCAACAGGCACGGTCGTTTCTGCACAAGAGAGAGCAATGACTCTGACACAGAGAAATAAATGCCAAGGCATTAAAGAGTAAAATAGGAATTAAAGATATTGATAAAATGATGACTGATAAGGCTATAAGCTAAGTCAGTGAATAATAAGACACTACACTACAGTAGTTGACCAAAGTCACTCTCTTTGTGATATATTTATATGATTAAACCAGTGTAAAAAGTAGTGTAAACTCTCACTGAGAAATATAATTGACTCTGCACTTTCTGCAGTATTCAATTCAGCAGAAAAAAAAGAGTAGGAAAACTAATTCTTTTTTTCACTCAGGCAGTAAGGTAGTAGGCTCATAAACTGCTCATCTAAGGGCTGGTCCGCCTTTTTCATGTATTTCCTTTCATGGGAATATTTTTAGCTTATTTTTCAGACAAAGATAAATAGATGTGGAATGTAACACAAGTGGTTTCATATTTTTGGAAGCATTATTGAATTAGTTATGAATTTTCAAACAAGTTGTGTTGTAGGCCCCTATTTATGAACCTAGGTCTTCCACAAATTGTTCACTTGAAGTTATAAAGAGAAATAGGGAAAGCAAGGCCAATGATTGGCTCTTGCTATAAATTGTAGGTTTTTTTCTTGATTCATTCAAATGACTATGGAGCTTGATTTAAGGACCATTTCATGTCTATTTTAGAGCTAAACTAGGGGCGATTCTAAATGCCCAAGTGGTGTTCGAGCCTCCTACCTTACTATTTGTGTGATTTGATGTAAATTAGCCCAATTTTGAATAGGCATGGATCCAAACAACTTGAAGAACCTATTGTGTTATATTGATTGGGTCTTGTCAGAATGGTGATGTGGTAAAGAACCCCTAAAATGCCTTAGGCATCAAATTTTGGTGTCAACAAAGCTTTGAAGTTAACACCTACAGGTTTTCCATGTTTCTTGGACCCAAATTGCTTCAAACCCAAAGCAAGGCTAAAATTGTATTTGTAGCACATTTGTCTCTCATTGAAATTGTTTGACTTGTAACAAAAATGTTGGCTAAACACTCAAATTAAGGGGGGTTATACAAACTATTTGATATGTAGCAAGTTGTCAAAACAATCAAATTATAATTTTATAGTGTGCAATCAAAAGTTAAGACAAACCCATTCTAGCCAAATTTCTTCTTGAATGTGATGTACATTTCAAACTATACATGCACTTCCAAAGAGAAGAAAAAACTTTTTTTGGCACCATAGAGTTGAATTGCACCATTTTGAAATATATCTCTATTGTAGGCCGAGTAAAAATAATCTTTTTTTCATTTCTATTTAAAATGTGGATGAAGTTGCCTAATTTGGATGAAAAATGCATGAATACAATTGAAAAGTGTTTTCTGGTCCAAAAGATGGATAAATATGGAAATACAATACTTCCCTAAGTTTCAAGTGATCACCATCTTGGCACTTTTTCAAAAGTTAAACAAAAGGCCCCAAAGAGAAAAAGGGAAAGAGTGTGGCATAAGGTATCTCATAGAGGGCCAAGTTAAATTGACCCCTTCATTGCCCCCAAGTTCAAAACACTAACATTTTTAATTTGCAAAACATGAAAAAATTTGCAAATTTTGAATTCATATTGGGAATCAGTGGCCCCAAATTCGGTGGGAGAGATGAAGAAATACCAGAAAACGCGGCACACAATAAGAGGCAATTTTTTGCAATTACCCTTCTGCGGGGCATTGAGAGGGGGGGCCGGGGGGTCAATTCTCCCAGGCCAGCTTACAGTGGCAGTCAAGGGAGCCACTGTACATTACTGTACAGTACATAACTTAAACAGGGATTGAGTGAGTGAGTGAGTGAGTGAGGAGCTGCTGACGAGGTCCATTGCTTTCTGACACAGTAAAATTTCAAACTTGGGGGGGGCAACCGGGGGTTGTAACGGTCCTCCCGCAGTAACTTCACTAAAATCCGAGGTGGTGGCGACGTGCCGGATTCTTACGGGTTAGTAAGATTTCCCGGGAGCGGGAGTTATGGCGGGCGCCCAGGTCACGGTAATCGCTGTCTCAACCGCGGTTTCACACGCTGTTAGGTCATTCCCGTATTCGACCGTTTGGAAAGCGCAGGCGTTGGACCGGTGGGCGGGAGAATGAGCGTCCTTCGGTCAGTAAGGAAGTGCACCTCGGAAGGCGGTGGGCGACCGGTCGTGGTAGCTAGCCTTTTCAAAACCGAGAGGAGGGGTGGAAGGCAGCCAGGGAAGGAACTGCCAGACCCTTCTGTGACGACGGAGACATTCTTTTTTTTTGGGTTTTGCAGAAGTGGCGACTAGCTTTGTAATAGTTGCTACGATGGCAGAAGCCCGATGTGGAATGGCATTGGGGAGGGCAGAGGAGATGGATTAGAGCCTTGATGGTGTGAAGGTGGTGGAGTGGTGTGGTTGTCCACGCCATTTGTGGCACGAATTTGGTGAAGGATGGACGACGAGAGGCCGGGGCTGATAGGTGCAGAGGTTTAGAAGGCGTATGTGTGCTGTTAGGGGGGCGGTGGAGGGCACGCAAATGGATTTCGAGGCGAGGCGCAGGGGGATGAGGAGCTGGAGAGAGTTGCAAGTTGGTGAGATTGGTGTGGAGGACGGCGAGGTCTTGGGTGCGGTTGACAGACGAGCGAGGCATGATAAAGAGTGCTGAGAGATGGAGGCGTGCGAGGATTGGGCCGCCTGAAACGCGCAGTCAGTAGGTGAAAACTTGCGAGCGGGACGCGCGAGGGATTAGGGTAGCGCAGGGAGGATGGCGAGCATGATTGGGAAGGGCAAAAGCTGCAGCAGCAATGACAATATGCAGCAGAGGTCGTCCGCCTGCTCCTCTGCCCCGGAATCGGACGAGGACACCTCGCACCACCTTCCTCCTGTTCACGGGTACCTACGTGCTTGAGCACGGACGCGAACTCTGTTGTGCCTAAACCATCAGCCTCGTTTATTCCGTTTCATATACCTGCCGTTAGTCGCCTTATTCCGATTAACTTCGACCTAGACATTGCTTGCCTAAATCATGTGTAGAATGAAAAGGAACACTACAGTTCCGAAGGTGTGTGCAATTAGTGCTGTATCACGGGGTCTCGTAATTTGGTGCGACAAAGATTTCAACTTCTGTAGGTCGGCTTGAATTTCAAGTGTTTTATGGGAAATTGACTTCAACGACAGGTCGCTTGAGTTCGTTTAGATTCGCAGTATGAGTGGTACGGACGGGGGCAGAACTCCAACATTCATTCAGATGAAGCAGTAGTTTAGTTCAGAATTAGGATTATGTGACATAGATGTCATGCATGCACGACGTGAATCGATTTCGCTCTCTAGGCTGCAAATTCCTTTTGTGGTCGCTTGTTCAATCGTGACGTGCCGTGGACCGTGACCTTCTATTATTATACTTCTGTTCCTCATATTTTAAATTCTGTTGTTTTCGTGATTATGTATAAGTCATATCCTAGCCTCACGAATTGAGCGCTAACAGTTGCAGCTTGTTCATTCTGGTCATTGGTCGCTTATGCACCCTGAGATGACGTGCGATTGAGGAGAGTGCAATTCTCATTATTGATATCGGTATTGTTGGGTATCTTCGGGTCTCATGCCATTTTACTGTCAGAATCGTATTGTTTCGGGTTGGACTGTCATAACCGTTCAGTCTTTGTGGACATCGAATATTCTCAAAGTTTGAGGCTGTGAAACACAACAACCCTGACATGGCTGCGTCGTTTTCTTAATTGGCAGGCGTACAGGCGGCCCAACTCGACGATCATCGAAAGGAGGTTGGACACCAGAAGAGGTATGCTCTCTACCGTCGCAAGTGGGGGCTTTTTCTTCCGACGTACTCATTGTGCAGGCCTAGAATTCCGTGAACGATTGAAAATCAAGCTGTGCTGTCTATGGGGAGATACATCGACCTTTTAATGGTCTACCTCTGAGATGCTGTGCCAACTTTCTGATTTCATTTAGTGTGGTTTGACCAGGATGAGACTCTGCGACGAGCTGTACAGTGCTTCAACGGGAAGAACTGGAAGAAAATTGGTGAGCTATTTGTTGTGGATGTGCATGAGCACGGACACTTTCCCTTCGATCTTGTGGTGATGATGAGTTCCTGTGTGGACGTGAGATCGTAAGGGTGTTGTGTATGGATTTGCAGCGGAGTTTTTCTCGGATCGAACCGACGTGCAGTGCTTGCACCGATGGCAGAAGGTTCTGAACCCGGATTTGGTGAAGGGTGCATGGACGAAAGAGGAGGACGACCGAATTATGGAGTTGGTGAACAAATACGGCGCCAAGAAATGGTCTGTGATTGCTCAGAACCTGCCGGGTCGCATCGGCAAGCAATGCCGCGAGAGGTGGGCCCCGGAGGATCCGAAGTTGTTGATCATGCAATTTGTCGCAATGGGTTATAGGGCTCGCCGACCGGAGGGGTCGGGTTTTGTGAGGAGTGATGGAGTTGGAATTGACGAGTTTTTATGATGGTTGAAATAGGTGGCACAATCATCTGAACCCGAGCATAAAGCGGGAGGCTTGGACGCAGGAAGAGGACTTGGCATTGATCCATGCCCATCAACTATATGGAAACAAGTGGGCCGAAATCGCGAAATTCTTGCCGGGCAGGTACTTGCCACGATTCCTGACGTGTTTTATGTTCGTTTTCCTTCGTTCTTTCGCCGCGGTATAGTTGGAGTCTTCGAATGGACCAATTGGTTTCCCCGGTTTTGAGGTGGTGGAGGTATTGACGAAGTTTCGATTGCGCAGAACGGACAATTCGATAAAGAATCACTGGAACAGCACGATGAAGAAGAAAGTGGATCCTTTGACTGCGAACGACCCGATTTCGAAAGCTCTGGCTGCCTAC
Organism: Straminergon stramineum; assembly: GCA_963920665.1. Classification (NCBI taxonomy): domain Eukaryota; kingdom Viridiplantae; phylum Streptophyta; class Bryopsida; order Hypnales; family Calliergonaceae; genus Straminergon; species Straminergon stramineum. The sequence goes on along the minus strand of OY987267.1, from coordinate 12,033,184 downwards.
CAAGCCCAGCAGGAATCCATGAACTCGGGTTTGTCTTCTGGGCCAGTGGAGATAGCAAGGACCGGAGGAAGGGGTGTTGCCCCCGTGAGTGAGCAGACGACATCTTCCGGTCCGAGCCGTCAGCATCCGAATGCGCATATGATGGCCCGCGCGTCTCACTATTCGGTTCATGGCAGTGGTGATCAGTCCTGCGACACGAAGTCGACGGGTTCGGCAGGCTCCGGTCACGAGTTGTATTCGTCTCGTGAGAAGGATCCTTCGAGGAGCGGTAGCCATTTGCAACCGAAGAAAGAGGAGTGTGAGAGTGTCGTGAGTGGGCAATCCGTGGGTTTGTCAGGTTGGTCTTCGGGTCAAGGCCAAGGGTACGGCGGTGGATTTCCAGGAGTGCATGCGATGGGTGGTTCGTCTCAATCTAGCGACCTTCCGAATCAGTCGAGATGTCTTTCGGGCATTGAGCTGACCCGAATTCCTTCTTTTTCGAATTCTTTCCCTCTGGTTTGCCCCGTTCCCGAGTCCAGCTCCCAAGCGTATTTGAGCTCGGCCATTTCAGTTCCTCTTCCGAATTTGGGTTCGTTCTTCGCTTCGACGAACATGGGTATGGCTCCTGTGAGCCACGTGCAGGCGATGTCTTGTTTCAACGGTCGAGTGGTATCGAGTGGTGGAGAGACTTTGGCGATGATGGGATCGATGCAGCACAGCTTCGAGGGCATGAGAGACTGCGATCCGAGCCAACGTAGTGAGGCCGAGCATGGTGGTGAAGACTCCGGAGCGTCTGTCCCTTGTGTTTCGCAGCCTGAGGAGGTTCCGGAGCAGTCTTTGTCTGAATACCCGGACGGTGACCTCCGAGACGGGGTTGATCCTGCGAACGACTTCCAGTTAGGTTCGCCCATGCTGACTGAAGAAGATCTGGTCGACCGCGAGGACCCTGGTCTGGCAATGGACGGCGTCGATGGTCTGTTCTACGAGGCTCCCCGCCTGCTGGATTCTCCGTTCATGAGTTACGACTTGGTTAGTTCCCTTCAGGCGTACAGCCCTCTTGGCGTTCGTCACATCATGCCTGCTGGCAACTGCATCACTCCCCCGAGTTTCCTTCAGCAGTCCCCTTTCCACGGCAAGAGCCCTCAGTCGAAACTTCGCAGTGCCGCGCGTAGTTTTAGCGGCTCGCCTTCCATCCTTCGGAAGAGGCCCCGTCAGCTGTTGATCCCGTCGCAGACGGGTACGAGTGGGGAGAAGCTCGACGCGAAGTTCAAAGAGGTGGTGAGCAGTGCAGGGCCTTCGTCTGGTTTGGGTGGCTTGAATGCGAAATGTGTTGGAGGAGTAGCTGAAGCGATCGTGGTTCAGAAATCTTCGAAATCCGGCGGTCTTCAAACGTCCTGCCAAGCCCGTACTGCTTTGTTCGCTTCTCCGCCACCGAGTAAGCTGGGTACCAAGGTCGATGCCGACGTGAGCAGGAGCGATTCCCGTCCGAGTCGCGGCAATGAGTCTCGAGAGTGCACGACGGATAGCGACGTTGGTGTTGTTGGTTTCTCCGGTCGGGATGGCAGTCAGGGAGGTGCTTGTGTCTTTACCCCGCGTGAGAGTGTTGGCGGGAAGTTTAACAAGAGGGGCCGATCTCATGTATCGGATGGAGAGTACAGCATTGGGTCGAGCCGGGAAAGCGGGACCCAGGCATCGAAGGTAAGGGTGGAGATGCGGGGATTCGATGGATTTTGGTGATGAGGGGAATGCGGAGGGCGTTGACTGTGAATTTTGAGAGGTTTGTTTTTGAGCTGTTTTGTTTTTCGGCATAGGATGTTGATAAATGTGTTGGCGGTGTTGTGTTCGCTGCGGTTTGGGGTTCGGGGTGATGGATGTATTTCTGATCGTGTGATGGTATCTCGTGTACAGCAGGATAGTTCTGTACTGACGGAGCAGCAACTGAACGGACAGACCGGGCCAGGACACGCGCGTTTTTCAGTGGGAGGTAATGCGTCGCATGGCGCCTCAGAAAGTCACGGGGTATCTGTGATTCCAGGTAAACAGGGTTTTGGGGAAGGAAGGCCTCCCTGCGATGGCAGCGCTGTGGGTTCCGGAGACGTGGGCGGAGTCCCTGTTATGTCGAAAGCTTCCGAGAGGAGGGAGCTGATGTCTCCTGGGAACGCCGCGACGATCAGCGCGTGGGGCTCCGTGACGTGTGCCATGGCGGCGTGTTTCAGCCCTGGTGTGACCGTTCTCCAGCAGACTCCTGGAAAGGACTGGCTGCAAGATTTTGACACTTCCAACATGTGAGTGCATGTTTCGTGTAGCCATATTCTCGATTGCCGTTCATGTTTTTTCTCAGGCTTTCATTTCGCCTTATTTGGGGAGGCAGCTTGTGTCCGGTTTTGTACATGTTGTGGTCGTAGCTAACGATTGCCCGAGACTCTTGAGTTCATTGAGCATGTATCGCTTCTCTGGAACAGTGGCTGTGGGTCGGTACCCTTGGGTTGTCCTTTCATGTGTTGACGTGAATGTGGATGATGTCAGATTTGCGTCTCCGAGATTTACGTCTCCGAGATTTGCATCTCCCACAGCGATTTGGAGGTCGCCGTGGAGGTTGGATCCGTTTCCGTCTGCCCAGAAGGAAGGATCGCTGTCTTTTATGGATGTAAGTTGGTCCTGTTCTTTCCCGTGGAGGTGGTTGCTTGTGTGAAATGTCTTTATTGGTTAGATCGTCGTATTTTCCTATGCTGAGTATTTTGTTGAGAGTGATGAGTCTGGTCTTCGATTGATACTGAGGAGTTTGAGATATTGATAGGAGCTTTTGTGATTTAGAGCGTTCCGGGATTGTATCCGACCTTGAGAGTGAAATCAAAAGTAAGCGAGCGTCTTCGAAATTGATGATTAGATGAAGCGTCTTGTGCAGGGCTTGGAAGTTCCTTCGGAAGATGGTGTGGACGACGCTCTCGGCCTGATGCGTCACAGTAATGAACACAAACCCGCTGGCTTCAGTGAATCGGAAGAGGTGGTGTCGAAGCACCATCTGGGCCTTCCGATGCCTTCTCCTCTCTCCGGCTATCGGCTGCGGCCAAGTTCCAGTCGGAGAGGTGATGATACGAAGGAAAACAGGAGGATCTCGGCCGAAACGGAGAGTGGGGGTTCCACCATTGTGAACTGGCTGTTGGTAAGACTTGGAACACTGCAGATGTGGAAGTCATGTTTTCATTCCTGTTACTTCATTGCCGAGTCTTTTAATGTCATTAGCTGATGTGGATCTTTCATTCTTCGTGCAGCCGTCACCCGAGCACGGCATCGCTCGCACTCCTGTCCGGGGAGCGTCAACGCTGGGTTTGAATTCGGTCGCGGATGACGGCCACGTGTTGGGAGGAGGTGGCTGTGATCAATTCAGCCCCTCCATGTATCTATTGAAGGAGTGCCGGTAAACTTGTTATATTAAGGCATATAGAGTTTTTTCAGGAGGACTTTACGCATGTGCTTTCAGTTGTAATTGAAAAGGGAAAGTTGAAGCTCTGATTTGCCTGCGTTTGGTGATCTGCAGGGTCATGTCAGGTTCTAGCTGATAGGAGTTGGAAGGCATGCCGATTGTGTACCATAGCTAGTAACGAGTGTAGAAATATAGCAGACGAGTAGCGCGTGTCGATCAAAATGTCGAGGATCGTGTACATGGGGTACCATCAGGTATCCAGGTTGAGTTTGATTTAAAGTATGGGTTCGCGGACAGTAGTTTTGTGTTCGTTTGGACATACGTTAGGACTGTATTGAGAGTCACTTTAGCCAGGCCCGATGGAGCCAGTTTCGAGGCCTAGAACCCTCGTATGAGGAACTGACTAGGGTAAGTGGCAGGTCTCAATTTGTTTATAAAGTGCTCGTCATGTTTCCTGCACTGGCTTCGCATTGGAGGCTTCGATCATTCTTTGCATGGTTAAAATTTAGGGTAGATCAATTAGGAGTAGTTCTAAGGAGTTCATGCTTATTCCGAATCCATTGTTTGTGTGCAGTAATCAGTCTTTGTGATAGATTCTTGTTGACGGAGATTTTGAATGAACCATCTGGGTGTAACGTCCAGTGCCGACCTATTCGAATCCTGTTAGGTGATTAGGCGGCGGTAGATTGAGAGTAGTAGAACGTCGGACATTTCACTATCACCGGTTGAGTTTTGGTGTTGCTAGAGGTGGTGAAACTGGTCCTAACTCAGGCCATTCCGGTGAGCTACTGGTGTGCAAGAGAGGAATTGCAGTGTCGATGAGGTATGGCCTCCCATAATCGCCACTGTCCCAGAATGTAAGACAACGGATGGATATTAATATTGATTAGGAGGTTGAAGACTACGTTACCAGTTCTTTTTCTAATAATAAGCGGAGCCTTCAGAATTCCTGGGTACAGTTCTAAGTGTTGCATTTTTGGTGCGTCAGAACCTTCTTGTATTACTATTAACATATGATATTCTTTCCAATGTAATATGGGAAAAGTTTCAGACTGATATGGGTCTGACGGTTGGAGTTAATCTGATATCATGTTACAAACTGCTGACCATGTTTTGAACTATTGCTGCAGTGGTGGTTTTGGGGGGGTGTACATTATACTGAAGGTAAGAGACCCTATTTGTGCCAAACATTTCATAAGCCACCCTATTTGTATCAAACCATGTTGCATATGTAAGATAGGAGACCCTAGTTGTGCCACTTCTTGGCCATTCTATATTAGTTATTCTAAATTAGTTGTGTACATTTGAAAGTTTCAAATGTACACTATTGATACATAGTAGCACAAATTGGGTGGCTTTTGAAATAGGGTCTACTACCTTACATATTCCAGAATTTCAAATGTTCTCTGATGATATGAAGAAGCTATAAAGTGGCACAACTAGTCACATGGCTTAAACAAGGGATCTCTTCTTTTTTCTTTGAGCTCATGTTTGTAAGCAAGTTATTTCAACTAGTTGCAAAGTTTTCCTAAATAACAGAATCATGAGGAAGAAGTTATGCTTGAAATATTTAGAATTAAATTATTTGATAATAATTGAATTCTTTGAAAGTATATTGACTTTGAGGAAACTATAGCATCATAGAAAATAGGTGTTGCAAATACCATGGAACTAGGACAAATACATTACCATGAGATTTAGATTACACCATTAGTACTAAGTGCACATATACCTAATGAGTTCTTCTATAGAAGAAATTTTGAAAGATGTCTAAGTAATATAATACACAATGTGGTTGGGGAAGAAGATATAGTTGAGTTGAATATATCTCATTATCTCTTCTATGGTAGGGTTGCATATTATACTTGCATCACTGTTCTTCTTATAATTTAACAATGTATGGTAGCCAAATGTTGCACTTTGGAGTAGTCAATTTGAGGTCACCTTTAAGATCTAGAAGGTAATGATCATTTTTATTTAATTATGAATGAAATCGAAAGTGTTGATTCTTTTATAAAACTCCCTAGATATTAATGTCATCAACTTGTAAATTGAATTGTTGATTCATTGCATGTGTTGCAATGTTTGCTAATCCTTCTAATAGATCTTCATTCCTTGATGATTTTAGTAGTGATAACTTCTATGCTTGTTGATGCTAAGAATGTCGTTGTTTGAAAAGAGAGGGATATTAGAAATTGTGATTAGGGAAGAGCCAACATTGACAACATGGTATTCTACAATAAACGTACCAAGACATAGCCAAAAGGGGATGGGTGGAGATGTAGGAGCCAATGAAGTTACCAATTGTGATGCTAATTATGTTGTTGCTTTTAATAAAAGTATAGCGAAGTGGATGAAAAGTTATTTTAATACTCTTTCTACAATTGCCTTTTACCTCAATGATGAGCCACTTCAACAAATCAATCATTCTAAGACTTCAAAGGAAATAATTGTTGAATTGCATTCTATGCATGCAATGAGTGATGAAAATGTATAGATGATTTTATGAAAAGAATTTTGGTCCTACAAAGCAAATGAAGAGGATTGGATGGCAAAATCAAATGCTAAATGTAAATCCATTATTGGTCATATGGCTAGAATGGGAGTTGTTTATAAAGAACTAAGAGACAATCTTAGCTAATTCATGGATAAGATTCAAATACATTCATGGCACTAATCAAAGACTATCATTGTTGTCATTGTTGTCATTTGTTGGTAGAATCTTTCAGGAAGAACAACAAGTGAAAATCAAAATGATAGTAGAGTTTATCACTCCACCAAGGCTTTTGTGGTCGGAAAAAGGAAATTTGAGATATCAACTGGGTTCAAAGGAAAGTGCATTAGTGTGGAAAAAGCTAAAAAGTGCAAAGGAAAGAAAATTTTCAAATATAGAGATGAAGATGATTCTAAAGATGATTTTAGTAGTGATGGAGAGATGGACAAGCCATCCAAAAAACAATCAAGGGCCATCACATAAGGTATTTTAGTTTATACCATTATTCTCAAAATTATAATAAAATTATAATAGTTTCTAGAAAGAAAAAATAATTTCACATTACAACAAAATTTGAAGTAAAGTTCATCAAAAATTAACTTTAATCTCATCAAAAACTAGCATAGTGATCAAAATCAATTGAGATGCACTCCATTAGTTGTTCAGATCATTCTAGAGTTTTAAATAGGCTCTTAAATCAACTGAAGCCGCTCAAAGTCATGCTACAAAAGAAAGAACAAAACAACAAAAGCTACAACTAAAGTAAGTCTAAAATATGCATTTGATATTAACCCCAAAAGTCTAGGTTAGTTACCATGAGAATCAACCTTTCAACACCATGAGAATCACTTACTTGGACATATGCATTTCTATCATAGAAAGACTCTCTGTCACCCATTGGACATTTAGTGTCAATGGCATCCTTTTGGAGTTAACCCCTAAAGGTTTTTGACTATGTTTTCACTAAAAACGCTCCAAAACTGTCATCTCCAATACAAGTACCAAATTTTAGAAAAAATACATTTTTGGACAAATGTAACCGTAGGATCTTGTAATAATCTCGTTTAGGAAGATGTGGAAAAAATTTCAGATATTTCCACCGTTTGGATTGCAAGATATTAGCATTTGAAGTGACAAAAAGCCATTTTTTGGCCCTGCAAAAATCCGGGCAGATGCACTCCACAAGGTCAAATGATTATGAAAAAATGTCCAAAATGGTTGTAACTCTTTGGATTCATTCTTCAAGTCATGTTGGCTACATGTTTGAAAAATTTTAGATCATTTGGAATTGTACAACATATAGGAAAAAAATAGTAAGTAGATAGTAGTAGAGAATGATTCAAAATACTAAAGTGTTAATAATTTATTTATGGAATTGAAAAATGAAAATCCCAATGGTGAAATTTTTGTAATAAACAATCTACACCTCAAGTTTTTATTTTTTTCAAAAAATATTAAAAATTGAGTGAAATAAAGGTCTTCAAAGTTTATTTTAGAGTAGAGATTCCATTACTACCCACAAACTACCCACAACTAAAACTCTTCATAACTTTCATCTCACAAATCAAAATGTAATGATTCAAAGCTTTTCATGTATATAAAAATGTAGAAAACCAATTTCAAATTTTTATTTTAAAAAAAAGTGATTTTTCAAGAATTTTTTTTTGCTGCCCGGGCTGCCCGCCGAGCAATGAAAACAACATATTATACAATAACTTTTTAACCATGTATTCAAAAGTTATGAAAATTGTTGGGTCTTAAAGCTACTCCTCGGGAAAATGTTGTGTGAAAATTTCAAAGAAAAAAAATCAAAATTCCATCCGTAGTGAGCTGCCCGAAATTGCTATGTTGCCAAAAAACACCATTTGTTGCTTTAGGGGTTAAAGTATCATTGAATTATTCAATATGAATGATTATTAAAGCATGATATTTAGATTTGAAACGCAAAGTTTGATGCATGCTAATCTATAATTATTTATTTGCAATTTTAAATATCAAAAACATGTCATAAAATGCAAAAAGATGCTACATGAGTTGCTACATTGCAGCTCAAAAAAGAAGTTGAATAAGTAATAAATTCTCTTTTGTATATTTCAAAACAATTCAAAAGTTGATCATCTTGTGATGATAGATTTATTGATGTGATTTGGTGAAAATACATACTTGTATTAAATGGGAGAATTCTTGAATATATGAAGGATTGCAAAATAAATTTCAAATAAAAGAAAGTCATTGGATTTAACACAAGGATGTATGGAAGTTATTTTATTTTATGTTCACAAAAAGAAAATCATTGGACTTTACGTGGACTAAATGCAAGTCATTGGGCTCCATATTGGTGCACGGGAGTCATTGGATTCTCCACTAACTAAAAATGTTTGGATTTGTTTTGCAAGACAAGTGCTTGCCAAAAAAGTCTTTGGATTATAAATTACAAAAATAAATCTAGGGATTTATTTTAGACACTTGATTTAAGAAAAAAAATGATTTAAAAACAAGAATTTCATTATAGGCATTCCAATTTCCAAAGCAAAATTTGTATTTTGTATGGTGAAATTAGCATCATATTTAATAACCAAACAAGAACTATTATTGAGAAATGAAGGTATCAAATTGAAGAATCTATATCTTGAGTAAGTGGGAGTTAGTCACTTGATGTATATTTTAGTAAGCTATTAGTCGTGCTCAATTGATAGCCTATAGGGAGGTTGGAATTGAATAATACTATGATAATTTATTTCACCTCAAGCCTATCAACTTTGAGGTAGCTAAAGCACTATAATTCACTAGCTTGGCCTTGGCTTGCATTCTCATGAGTTCAAAGGTGGTGAATTATTCATTGTAACTTCACTACCACAACCCTTGTCAAATAGGATATTATCAAGATATGCTTCCATAGGTCTAAATATTGTATTTTCATCCACTAATTCAAGAATGCATTGACCAACCCATATTCTAATTATCCAAACCTAGAGAATATAGACATGTGGCAAACAATTTCAAAATTTCAAAATTAGTTGACATTGGAAATAGTATGGCAACATACTTCAAATATGATTAAAAAAATTTCACTAAAAGGCGTATTGAAAAAGGAATCAAATTTTGCAAAATTGAAAAACACAATGAATCTAGTTCCTTTTCATGATGTAACTCAATTAAGTTGAACAAATACAAAACTTGAGAACTAAAATGGATTGACTTAGAAATGATCATGTAATGAAATTCGAATTGCTATCATATTTTTTTTTTTATTACTTTACCATTTTTAGCTTCAAATTTAATTATAAATATTAGTTAGTATAGTAGTTGATTAAACTAAATGGATTTGATATTTGGATCATCTTTACTCTATTACTTGAGAGTAGTCATTCACTTCTTATTCTAAATTGTATTTTACAATACATTTTCACAATTTTGAAAATCGAGACTATTCCCAATCCTTAAGGGTTAATTTAATTCAATTAATGAAAGAGTTTCATGAATAGTACAAACTCCCCTTGTTCTAATTGAATGAAATTGGAATGAAGATATATAAAAGTTGGATGAAAGTTGGAAGACAATCACACTGATTGTTATACCATGAAAATAGTATAAATCAACTTATAATAATTCTATCTATCATACTAACTTCCATATTATTGTGCTTTCATATTGCCCTAGTAGTGACCTTCATTTGTCAATAAATATAGAATAAAAAACTTTGAAATATGTTGTAGAGTGCTAATATGTGAGTATGGAATCTATGAGCCTATGAGTCTATATTATACACTTTCTATGGTTATAAGTGTCTATATTATAGATACCTATGTTATAGACTCTTTTTATGTTATATTGTTACTATGTTATGGGTACATATATTATAAACACCATCAAGTGGCTATAGGTACATATATACCTACAACTAGGTTCATCAGTCATAGGCTCACATCTCTCAACGCTTACATGCTAGTATTGTTAGAAATATGCAAAATCTTACAACCTCTAGAGCGAATATCTTTTTATAAACTTTGAAAGGAAAATTTCAAAATTCCTTCTAATATTGACTATAAGCAAAATCTTATCATTTTTGAGTAAAAAATTTATTGGAATGGATTTGGAATGAGGTTCTCTTGACATGGTGATTTTTTTAAATTTGTGTGTTCTTTAAATCTTTGACCTCCTTTTTGCAAATCCAGTTTTGAACTAGAGTCAATGCAATTTTGGCTTGGTCAACCACTTGATATACTGTCACATTTGTGATCTTAGAAAAATGTGTACTTTAGTAACACCAAATTTATCTATTATATAGGACAACAACTTGATAAAGTATCTCCACAAATTAGGATGATTCCTTTCATCCAAAAAATAATGAGGATGAAACTTGAATTTCAATTTGTTTCTGGTAGAAATTGGACATTTGAACTCTAAGGTGTTAACCCATAAACGTCAACATGAATGTTTAGTGTCCAATGGATGATAGAGTATCCTATCTATGTAGGATAGAAGTGCAACTATTCATCTTCGGAATTTCGTATAGAAAGGGAAAATCTTCTGTAGTAGTTTGACCTCCAATGAATATTTTTGATTTTTTAAAAGTAGATGATGTCACAAGGTTCCAAAAGGGATGATTTCCACAGTCACCAATCCATCTTTTAAGGATTAAAAAACTCTCCAAAACCCCACTAACTATTATCCTTAAATCAATGGTGGGGCAAGATTTCACCCCAATCAACACCAAGGGGAGATTTTGCATCAGAACTTTGAAACCCAGACGAATGTGGTCAATTACCGACGAATGAGGACAAATGGGGACGACCAGGGACGAATGGGGACAAACGAGGACGAACGAGGAAGCATTATGACGAACGTGGACGAATGTAAATGAGCTTCTCTGGTTCTTCTGTAAGCCCTAAAACCCACCCACACTGGGCTGGATGGGAGAGAGACGCGGAACTCACGAGCTCGCAAGAGAATTCTGTGGGAGAGACGTTTGGGTTGTTCGGATGCAGGCCAAGTGTTGCATTTCCTTGTCTTTTTAATGCAAGCTACGTGGTATAGATTTCGCTTGTAGACGAAGGAGACGTTCAAGGAACGATGAGGCTTGCTGCGGGGCCCTCAGCTGCATTACAGCAGCAGCAGGTGTATCTCAGCAATGGCGTGGAGCGACCATGGACCGGAGCTTTGTCAGCTTCTGCTCGTGCTTCCACAGCGTCGTGTTCTGGGATGTCGCGCGCTTCTCAGGTGAGTTCCATTTCGCGGGCTCCGGGCAGCAGAAACGGGCGATGGACGAGCAATGTGGCGGGCTTGGGGTGTGATTGGTATGGTGGCGAATTGAGGTTAGGGCATATTGTTGGCGAGGGTTTGGAAGGGTTGAAAGAGAGGCAATTAGGTTCCCGGGGAAAGCGATGCCAAGGAGTGGCACAAGCCATGTTGCAATGGAATAGACGACCGGAGCTCGCGGGCGAGGTTCCACGCGTGGTTGTGATCACCTCAGGGAAAGGAGGAGTCGGGAAAACCACCACCACTGCCAACCTTGGAATGTGTCTTGCGCGGTTGAACTTCAAAGTAGTCGCTATTGACGCCGACGTCGGCCTCCGAAATCTTGATTTGCTGCTCGGTCTTGAGAATCGTGTGAACTACACCGCGATGGAGGTTCTGAACGGCGAGTGCCGACTGGACCAGGCGTTGATTCGGGACAAGCGGTGGACGAATTTCGAGCTTTTGTGTATTAATAAGCCGCGTTATAAAATGCCGTTGGGATTCGGAGGGAAGGCGCTCACGTGGTTAGTGGATGCACTCAAGAAACGGCCTGAGGGGCAACCACATTTCATATTGATCGATTGTCCGGCGGGGATTGACGCCGGATTCATCACGGCGATCACGCCTGCGCAAGAGGCCATTCTTGTGACTACACCGGATATTACTAGTTTGAGGGATGCCGACCGAGTGACAGGACTTCTGGAGTGTGATGGAATTAAGGATATTAAGATGGTGGTGAACAGAGTGCGAAGTGATATGATCAAAGGGGAGGACATGATGTCGGTGCTGGATGTGCAAGAAATGCTGGGCTTGCCGTTGCTGGGCGTTATCCCTGAGGATTCGGAAGTGATCAAAAGCACCAACCGGGGCTACCCATTGGTGCTCAAGAATCCGCCGACGCTGGCCGGCTTGGCGCTGGAGCAAATGGCGTGGAGGTTAGTGGAAAAGGATAGCATGAAAGCGGTCTTGATTGAGGAAGCACCTCAGAAACGAAGCTTTTTGCCTTTCATGGGGGGCAAGGGTTGAGCTATAGGAGTGCATTTTACTTAGTCGGAAGATTCCCAGGTTCGGTGCACGGTCCATTGTAAGAGAATCCTAACCAACGTGCATATTATTTCAGAGTGCCTAGTTCGCTTCAACTCTGTGGAATGCAAGATTATATAGAGTAGCGGAGTGTGGCTACTTGTGGGTTCAACTTGGCGTGGACTTCAATGTGCTGTTTGAGAGTTTGCTCTTTCCAGGTTGTTTTCTTCAAAATATCAAATTTTGAAGCATCCAGTAAATTTTGGTAATGAAATTATTGTATCAGTACTATCACTTCATTGCGTTCTCCGCTGAGTACAGAAGTTGCTGTTTGAAGAGTGTCTTCGCTTTTAAAATTCAATTGCAATTCTTTCTTGCTTGGGATATTATGAGGTTGGCCCGGTGGGAAATCTGTTACTTGGTCTCGAAGTTTTGAATTAGTCCGCAACAATGATCAGTTATATCTTACAGCTTGCGCTTTAATTTTGGGATCCTTGTGGGTGGTATTCATCGATCAGTGTTCCATTTGCGACGTTTTCTTTCGATGTCATGATATCAAGGATAGACAGAACTCATCGGGAACTTTGCAAATACTGCTAGCAGGGAACTTTACATCCCGACCTCTTAACATATCTCAAGACTCTGAAAGAGTACATCTTTGCACATACAATGGTCTCACGCCAGATGAGGACTGAGTAAATAATGAAAGACCTGCACGCAGTACTCTCCATTTGCTACCGATGGGTCTACTGAGAGCTCCGATCAGTTTGAGTTCTTATCCAGAAATTGGATATATTCAAACCTTCATAGCTCTTGCTCTAGAATTTTGTTGCAAGGCAAAGAACATGGACATGGCCCCTAGCAGGTTAACTACTCCAACCTGTACAGGTAAGGGCAAGTCGTCATCCCACTGAAAACATGCAACACTGGAGACATAATTAGGAAAGCCAAGAGATAACAGAATTGTATCAATCCTACAATGTCAGCTAAGATGAAGGTACCAGGAGGAGAGCACGTTGAGCAGCGCCAGCAGCCACTAGCCCGCAGAAACTGAAAAACAGAAACTACACAAAATGAAGCATGTTGTCAGACTCACATCCTGAAACACAAACCACAAAATAATAAGGAGAAGGCTACGTTAGACTGCACAGGTTGAAGCAACAAGCCTGAGACAAAAATATATCGTACACCTTGATTGGTGCAAGTGATGTTGGTTCCGATTTTAAGCTTGCTGCTTCGACTTGTGCAATCTAAAGTGGCCTTGAAACTGTTGGCTTCCATGTCAAAGGCTGCAAAACCCCACCTACAACTGGAAGTCTACCAATTAAGCTTCAGCGAATGTGGACGAAAGGCGGCAACTGTCGCAGAACGCTACAGTAGTGAAGTTTAGGAAATTTTAGACTTGGAAATTGAGGCAGGGGACATCGAATGCTTACCACGCGGCCTACAACGGTGGACATGTAAAATGCCCGCGCACCAGGGCTACCTCGCATGTCACCGATGGCTGTTCCAATGTAGTATACTCCAAAGACCTGCAGATTAGTAGCTCGTTTTTAGATTCACTCGACTCAAAAAACTTCTTGATAGAGCAGCATGTGTGCGTATTTTCAGAGGTTAATATGGAGCACGTTCTTCCTACAGACAGAGTTCGCAAGTGTACATGAAGTTAGCAAGAGTGGCGACTTCGAGGTCTATGGCGGTAATCCAAGCGCCTGTCCAAAATAAGAGCATTCAAATGAAACTAAGAAAACAATAAAAACGAAACAAATCTTAACCCCTAGTGACTATGCTATAAACTGGAAATTCCGCTTAGGAAGCTAACAGTCGAATTTGGAAATACAAGACATGATTTCTTGTTACTATTGATACATTTTGTTGCTTTCCTTGAAGCTTACTGAATGACTCGCAGCTACAGACATGGAAGCAGAACCTTTCGGGCAGTGGGCAATAGGAGGTTAAAGTGACTACCACAGCCAGGATGGCTCCAACTCGTATCCATCCCACAGTTACAGTCCGCACGTCAAACAAAGCGCCTGAATTGAAATCATTCGCACAATCGCTTCAACAAGTCAGTCGTACCATCTTCAGTAGTTTTCAACAGGACTAGTTATTGAGCTAGTCGCACTTTTCAGATATGAGAGACAAAGTAAATCTCAATTATGCTAGAGTGTCTTACCAAATAGAGGTGTTGGAAAGATTAGCAATGCCATGCCAACCGCACTAATGTATACTCCAGTGAACAATGCGAGTTGTGCAGGTCGTTTTGAAGCCGTGCTCTCGGAATCTATCGATGCTTCTTTCTCCGCTGAACCTCGTAATTCGCTCGAATTGCGACCTTCCTTAACGTCATTCAACTTTTGCGCTGCTGCACGAATGCTACAGGCACCATGTCAGGCAGCGGTCAGGAACCTTGGATACCGCGACTCAAAACTGTTGCAAAATTTTCCGGCTTTCCAACATTGGATTCAATTAGGGTTTGGGGGGAGTGTGAAGGAGATTCCGCCAATCATTCCTTACCCCAGTGAGCCGTCTTCCTGTATTGAGGCAATCACGGGACAGCCACCAAACTGCGACGTAGAAACCAAGGCAACTGATTCACCGATGCGAATGTGACAAGCATCATCCACCTGCGTCGCGTAAACAACAGCACTCCTTTTTCCGTTCCGACCACCGTGAACATCTCCGGAAAGCCAACCGAGAACTACAATGTCGCCGTCTGCAATGACGGCTCCTCCTTCTTGCACATCGCCCAGAACCTAATGGAACCAAACAAATATCGCAATTTCCGTCTCATCAAAACCTGCACCATCTAAGTGCACAAATCGAACCTGCCATCAAACGATCAATCGATGCAATGCGACTCAAGAAAAGCCTCCGAAAGGTAGATTGGCAACAGCAAACGAAAATCAAATACCGCGAATGCTTACAACGACGGTTCCCGGATACCGAATGGTGTTGCCGGACGCAACCGTGCCCTGGAGGTACAGACAGGGGCATTTCGCCGCCTCAGTAAAATTCTGCGCAGCATCACCGGAGTCTGCAGACACCGCAGCGATGGCGAAGCTACGTCGGATCAAGAAGCACTCCCGGTTTATTCTCTTCCAATTCGAGAAGCCACAATCCAGAGCGCTTGAAAACCCTGAATACCTTCGGAAAACACTACGATTCCTCGTAGTGGTTGCAGAAAGTTTTCCACAGTTTAGCAACCTCCATGATTGCGCTAAAGCTTCTTTCTGTGGGGAACCACATCGTGCTGCATTTGCTATCAAAAAGTTCGAGCGAAATTGGAGAAGAAGATGGCTGTCAAGGCCCATTGCATGATTCTTGCGAGGAAACGGGATTCGGAAGAATGCGGGCAGTCATACTCACCATGGGGGGCCTTGGAGTCAATAGGGGTTGAGGCCGCGCACATGCGCCTTAATGTGGCGGGTGCTGGCGGGTTCCACCTGGCGGGGTGGCGGAACTCGCCCTGGCGGATTTAAGCCCCGCCAGCGCCAGCGACGGTGAAATCTCCTCCCGAGATTCACCCCTTGGTGGGGACAAGTTAGTTTTTTTTTACCTTTTTGCAGAATTTCTGCGAAGGTGCGAAGGTAGTCTGCTCAAAAACCGTGCGTTTAAGGGCTGGTCGGCCTTTTCGATGGTTCTTCGATGCACGAAAATATTTTTCCTTATTTTTCACTCGAAGAAAAATTGATGTGGAATCTAACCCAAGTGGTTTCATATTTATCGGAGCAGATTTGAATTACTTATGAATTTTTAAAGAATTCTGCCATAGGTATCTAGTTTTTGATCGTAGACCTTACAAAACCCACACATGTGTCGTCTGAAAAAAGATATTGCTTCACCAAAAACAAGTACAAGAGCATGTAGAAAGTAATAGACAGGGTTCCAAAATGCGACCTTTACTAAACTAGACTCCTAAAGGGCTGAGGCCTATTTTTTGACAAAAATCACTCGAAATTGTCATTTCTGCAGCGTTCTTTTAAGAAAGAAATAAAATTAAAAAATTAAAAATCCAACCGTAGGATCTTGTACTATATTTGTATGAGATCATGTGGTAAAATTTTTATCAAGTTTGACCGTACAAATTGAAATATATTAGCATTCGAAGTTGGAGGAGAAAAGTTTTTTTGAACACAGGTAAATATTTCAGAAATGGACTCACCTTAGCTCTTATTCCATCCACTAGCAAAGTATAAAGGAACGTTTAACAAATTTTATACCGCTCTGACACATTTACAAAACATTCAATGCTTTACACATTTGCATTTTACAACTTGTTAACGTCCATTTCAGAACCTAGCTAGGGACAATCTTTAGAAGACGTGCGGATTTAGAGCAGACTATGATACTTTGTCTTCTCTAACTGCAAGGTCTACTACTCTGATTGCGAGGTCTGTCTGTTCCAACTCCAAGGTTCTACTGCGAGGTATGCTCCCACGTCTTCCTTCATTTTTTTAATAGTTTTAGAGTTGTTGTTGCTTTATTTTTTTATGTTGCATGGACTTGTGGTACTTGTGGTTATTCTTCATTTTTTTTTTTATAGTTTTGAAGTTGTTGTACTTGTGTTTATGCTTTCTTTTTTTATAGTTTTGGAGTTGTTGTACTTGTGGTTATTTTTTATTATTTTAGAGTTTTGGAGTTGTTATACTTGTGCTTATGCTTCATTTTATTTTCTAGTTTTGGAATTGTTGTACTTGTGCTTATGCTTTAGGTTTAGAGCTCTAATTTTTTTGTGTTGTTGCTTTGAAGGGAGGGTAGGGTTGAGGGTAAGCATGGAGGGTGAGGGTTATATAAGGTTGCTTCTCACAAGCAGTACCCCAACTTCAAGTGGCATGTCTTCTTCTCAAGCAGCTCTTCCTATTTCTTCCATTCTTGTAGGTCCACCTCTACCGGTAGCACCACAAAAGCGGCATTAGAGCAATGCTACTATAAGATTTTTGTTGTCGCAATGCAAGGAGCATGTGGAGGCTCACAATAGTATTACAATGCGACATCATTAGTGGGAGAGAATTCACAAGCTCCTCATTGCACAATTTCCTCACGAATCAGAGCGGAAGGTAAAGTCTTTGTCTGACAAGTAGGAGAAGTTACGGAGCACATATTCAAAGATCAAGAAGCTAAGAAACCAGACGGGTGGCGGAGTTAGAGATGACGGCGCCAAATTCATTTGGTATGACCAAATTGATGAGATCCTTAGCCTCACAGCTAAAGCCAACAGTGTCCCTAGTGGAATGGACCAAGGTGTACCAGTGCCAGGAATAGGGACCTCAAATGCACCAGTAGATCTCTTTGAGGAGTATGATGGAGAGGGTCACATGACTTCATTGCACTCTCCACCGCGGTGTCGAGTAGAGAGGCCTTGCCTTGGGAAAACGCAGGGCTTTTAGCTGCAACTAGATGTGGTTCAAATAATGAAAGATCCCGTGGCCAAAGTCACAAACATAACAATAAATCCTCCCAATGATGCCATATGAACCAAAATACTATCACCCTTCTATACACCCGTCCAAAGATGTCATGGAGTCTCAATATACCCCATGTATGGTAAAAAATTCTGGAAACAAAGTCATATCCTTCATGAACTCCCCTCAAAGAAGTGTCTGATAGTTGATTGAGTGCCACGTTCGCTATACAACTCCAAACTAAGAGTGTGATATGCCTCTGGAAAGCTAACAAAAAGTTCTACAACCTCTCCGAAATTCACTCAAAACTAAGATACTGTCCGACTTTTATGGTCGGTCAAAGTTCACCCTTCCCAACTCAAAGGTAGCTCACCTATACTTCACTCTCAAGCCCATAACTTTCTCATACTACCTCCAAATCAAGAAAATAAACCCATTTTGGAAAGATAACATGAACATCTACAAGCTCCCCAAGTTTCACTCAAATACAAAGTACTGTACACATTTCATAGCCTTTCAAAACTCACTCACTTGAAAACCCGAAAGTATCCCTTCACCCTTTCACTCTCAAGCCCATAACTTTCTCATACTACCTCCAAATCAAGAAAGTAAACCCATTTTGGAAAGCTAACATGAACATCTACAAGCTCCCTAAGTTTCACTCAAATACAAAGTACTGTCCACATTTCATACCCTTTCAAAGATCACTCTCTTGAAAGTTTGAGGCAGCTTCACAACACTTCACTCCCAAACTCATAATTTACACATACTAACTCCAAACTTCATGAGTGATAGCTTTTTGGAAACACAAAAACAAGATACACAAGCTCTCAAAATCTCATTACCAAAATCTCCATGTACAAAGTGCTCTCCCCTCCCAAAGTGACGGCTCCCCTAAGCAAACAAGGAGGAGAAAGAAGATGATCCTCAACCTCATCCGCCACCTCAACCTCCATGCCATTCACTTAAGTTAGTGGGTTTGGGCCACTAAGAAGCCACATGGGCCATAATACCCACATGGGTCACTTCCTATTCTTGATAAGTCTATCCATATCATCTACATGGATTTTTAATCCATTAAAAATAAAAATAAAAATAAGGAAAAAGGTAAAACAAGTTTTACCTTTTGTTTTTACAACTTCAACCTAACTAACTAATATATTAAAATATCTTCTAGTATAGAAATCAAAAAACTAAGTGTTTGTCAAATAGAGGTAAAAAAAAGAGTTCAAGTGGAGTATAACCCCATTTATTTCTTGAAACTCTAGAAAAAAAAACCCTCCAATTTAACAAACAATTATGCATTTTCACATAATGAACACATTTACAATACGACAGCGGTCTGTCCCAACTTCATCAACTAGCCATGACAACATTAGAAGCAATCCACGAATACGTGCAACAAATCTGGTTGGATGTTGTGGCAAAGGTACATCCACAAAACCAACTACAAGGGCCAAAATTGATAGGAGTTTGATGGATGCATTGGATAAGATGGCTGATTTCATTGCTGAAATTGAAAAGCTAAGGATCGAAGCTGCAATGACCATGCACAAAGATAACTTGGTAGAGCGTCAAGAGAATAGAAATTTGGAACTTGAATTGTTCCAATTGCAGCAGGCTAGTAGTGAGCACATGGTAGCTTTGTTTGCAGATGTTGTAAAAAAAATGTTGAGTAGCTTTGAGATTACTTTCATTTTCCTACATTGTACTTCTTCTATTCCTTTCAATACTATTTCAAGCCATGTGATTACTATCAATACTATGACTATGAATTTAGAAGAACTAGGGGCGTCAATTTCTCATTCACTTTGAAATTTTTGTTCTCAAACATCTTTTATCATATGAGGTAGTTTTTTTGGGAGGTTTTGACATATTTTTTGCAAAGTGTTGTATTTATTTAACCATAAGCTTTTCACTTTTATTAAACTATGTATAATGCTATCATCATTGTAATTCTTAAAAAGAGGTATGCAACAAATGAATCTTCATTTTATTGTAAACAAATGAAATGAAATATCATTGCTAACTATTCAAATTATATGTGAACAAGATTTTGATCATGTGCACTTGTCATTTCAATTGCCATGCCATTTCAAACAACAAGAAGTCAATTTCTTTGTGATTGAGGTATACCATCATGTGCTTTGTTGTCGGTATTCTAAGGCTATGGATTCAAAACTAATCTCATTGATGTTGCAAAGTCTTGTTAATTTTCAAAGATACTATAGTAGAAAATTAATTTAATACATCTCTTAAAATAATAATTGGTTGAAAGTGATATGTGTAACACAACCGCCATGTTCGAGACATATCATGATTAATGTTGAGGTTCTTGTTCAAGGTTGTTTTGAAAAAAAACTTTCAAAATTCATGAGAATCAATAGTAATTTTTGTTGCAAACTTTTACCTTTAATTCATTTTCTAATTAATGTTTTTGTGCACCACATTCTTGTGCAATATTTAAAAATCTAATAACACATATTAGCTTGGAAAAAAATGTTTGTTTTCAATCTCATTTTTTAGGAGCTTTAAAAAAATGAAAGAGTAATATAGTTATTTCTACATATGACCATTCTAAAGCTTATTGTCTTCTTGGCAACTAGGAAAATGCCCAAAACAATTTTGAATACATCTACATAAGAAGGAAAGTGTAATTAACATCTAACCCAAGTCATTTCATATTTTTTGGACATTCCAAGAATTCGTTTAGAATTTCTAAAGTTGGAATTTTGCACTTGATCACTTAAATTGACATGTAACCAATTCTCTTCAGTACTTTGAAGTTGAGTTTTAAATTTACAAAATAGTTACTCAATATATGAACATGTTTTGAAGAAAAATTAATGAAAATTACCTTGTAGCCAATTGCAACCATTCTTCTTTGAAACCATTCTTCTACAAACTTTGCTTTTTATTGTAAAAATATAAAAACTTAATATATGTATTAAACAAATGTGGTGCACCTCAAGAAACACAGAACATGAAACATGCAAGTGATCTGCATTGAAGTTATTATAAATTCATATGGAAATACAAAAATCCATCCATAGAAGATGAAATAGAAAATTAAATATAAAAGTCAGTAACCAAAATTCATATTGATGCACATATGAAAACATGTATCACAGTGGATTACGTTCTAGCCATGATGCAAATAAAATCTCTCTCATAGCCTCATTTGCCAACTTTGCAGGCAAACCTTCACAGGGAAGTTGCATCCTTCCAACATGAAACCCAACATAAGGGTCATTCTGAAGTCTAACATCTGCAGGCAAAGGCACACGTTGCCTCTTCACCTCACAATAGTTGTGTAGAACACAACAAGCTAAGGTAACAAACACAACTTTATCAATTGACATATTAAAACCTTTTAGAATGTGCCAACGATTTTTTAGAGCCCCAAATGCTTGTTCGACAACCACTCTACCACTATTAAACGATGAGTCGAATTTGGACAAAGCACAAAAATTGATTAATAACTTATGAACTTGATATGAAAAAATCGTAAAGACCATAAATAATAAATTGAAAAAGAGGAAAAATGAACACACCTAATTTGATCCACCATTGCTGAATTACCCAATTTGAAATTCTTGAGCATATATGGTCTGCTTGGGTAAGCGGTGTCACCAATGAGGTATGGCCTTATATCCATTCCACCGAGGTGAATGACAAGCCTACCTAAAATTTGTCTTGTGTTCAATTGTGTAGCAAGGGAAGACACAACAAATTGACCAACATCATGGACACCTCCATGTTGCCCTGCACATACGTTCCAAAACATCCTATTTGTATCACACACTCCTTGTAAAACTATACTATGAAATTTTTTTCGGTTAAAAAAATCTTGGGACATAGGGGGGTATCGTCTACTTGGATGGCTAGTTAAAGGGATGTGGGTGCCATCTATTGCACCAGCTATGTTTGGTAAACTAGTGATGTCCCTAAAACTTCCTATGATGCTTTGTAGCCGATCTCCATGAGGTGTATGAATGAATTGGAAGAATAAACCATCTTCTGCGGTCCCTAATGCTTGACATACAATCATAGTATACTTGCGAATAGTGGACTCACCGCATCCATATAAATTGTGCATTCTAGCACAACTTACACCATGTGCTAATCGGTACAAAACAAGCTTCATTTGTTTTCTAATTGGAATGGGCGGTCTTACAAAAGTAGCAGCAATGGGACGCAAAAAAGGTGTTAATAAATCCACCAAAGCCTCAAATGCTAGCTCAAATGCTAAAAAATCCATACGATAAGTTTGCCAATACCTCATATCCAGTATTTGTGGAGATGTATGCCACACATCTACTTCTACAACATCGTGGTGGATATATTGGCGTGGCTCAACCCACCACATGCAACGTGGAAAATGCTCCCTCCACGCCATGGCAGCAATAATCGGAAGCAACCATCGTATTGTGTGACCTCCCGTAATGTCGAATGGAACAAAGGGTGCCACACGACGATGTCTATGACAGTGGAAGGTCAACAATACCACAAGAAACGCAAAAAATACAAAAATGGTGTGGTTTGACATATTAGCAATGCTACATCTACAATCTTAGCAAATTTTTTTATAAAGCAACAAAAGAATTCAAGACAGGTGCAATCCTTCAACCTCAATCTAAATGACCATAACCAAATGAAAACAAAAGTGAAGAGAAGATGAAGGCGTTGAATACCCTGAGTTTGTCACATAAGATGCAAGTACCATTTGCCCTGGAGTCTCTGAAGTCTCTGGAGTCCCTGAACCCCTGGACCTTTTTGGATTTACCAAAGGGGCTGGGCGTGGCAGGGCGTGGCGAACAAGGCATGTGCATGGATTTCTTCACCCACCATGGCCCTCTAAAAGCACCCTCTACCTCAGCCACTCACGCCCCGCCACATGGCATGGCGGATGGCTGGTGGCGGGGTGGATTTCTGGCATGTGCGTGGGCTCGTTGTCGCACCTTCTTCTCCCTATTCTCAATCTTCAGAGAATAAGGACGTGGCACTTTCTTGTTGGCTTGTGGAGGCTTGTAGAGGGTCCATTCTCTGAAGCTTGAGAATGGGGATTATCTTCCTTGGGAGGTGAAGAATGGGCATGAACATTTGATGTGTGAAATTTTCATGTTACATTCACCTTCCACGTGTTGCTTTCATCCCTACCATGTTGTAGCTTTCACCCCATGAATGTGTTGGCCATTGGTGTAACTTGGCTCTGAGCATCAACATTTAGAATCATCATCTAAAATCAACATTGTTACAGAGAGTCATCATCATCAATGCTAGATAGACCATGTGTGTTTACCAAATTGACGCTCTCCTAGTTATAGGTCTTGTCTTTTTCCTCCAAATTATTGATCATGTGAATGTGCCTTAAAAAATTACTACATTGATCCTAAATCACACATTAATACTTCTCTCCATTCTCCATTCTCATACTCACCACACAATTCTTAAAGTGGTCACACATTCTTCATGGAGAAGGGCTTTTTAGTGATTCCTCTTTTCACTCCATATCTTTTCATTCTTCATAGAAGTTTCATTCTCAAAGAAAGTGTGACAACCCTTGATAGGGGTTGTTATAGCTTCTTCTTCCCACTCTCAATCTTCAAAGAATGTGGACATGGCACTCTCTCCTTGACTTGTAGAAGGCCCATTCTCCAAAAATTGAGAAGTTATTTTTCTTTTCTTTAAGAAGTGAAAAATGGGTGTGAAGATTAAGAAGCCATGGAAAGATTAATAAGTTATGTCCATTATTATTATTCACACAATGAGTAAATATTGTTGTTTTGACATGTACCAAATCTTTGTGCAACAAGCTTGCCCACTTCATATTCTTCTTCCAATTTAGTTTATCTTTCAAAATATACAAATGATATAGCGGTATATATATTCCACCAAAAACATTTGACAACCCAAGTGGATGGATTTCCTACCCTAACTTGTCCGTCCAGAATTGAACGTCGATATGGACGACGTCCGCGTTTCGTTCGTTCACGACCTTATCCTCCACTTATCGTCCTGATGGAATAGAGCCCAACGCACCACACCCTTCTCTCCTCGAACCGTGTCTTCACAACTGGCTGGCCATCAGCGACACTTTTGAAACGCTTCAACGAAATCGCGAGTGCGTGCTACGAATTGGGATTTGTTTTGAAAATGCTTGGCATTTTGGAATCCCAGCGAATAGGTTGAGAGATTGGAGGTTTGCGTGCGCAGCCTTGCTGTGCTTTCTGACCAAGAATTTCGATTCGTTGCGGCGATGGCGTCGTTGGTGAGTTGTGTAGGAAGGGCAGCCAGCAATGGAATGTTGTCTTCGACCCTGCGCGATTTTCGAATTAGGAAAGCTGAAATCGGAACCGCCGTTTCCCATGTTCAAAGGCAGCAATTAGGATTGGGAAAGCAGGACTGCTTCTTGCCGGCATTTCATAAACGAGCTAGAAGATTGTCCAGCGTTATAAGAAAATCTGGCGCACTTGGAGACGATGAGGAGACGAGAGAGAGAGGTACGTAGAACTGTACATTTGACAATTGGCAATGCATTTTGTTCAGGTTTTGTAGAACTGTTTATCCTATAATCGGTGATGCATTTTGTTTAGGTTTTGTAGAGATGTACATTCTACAATTGACGGTGCATTTTGTATAGTTTTTTACAACTGTATGTCGTGTAATTAACAATGCTGTTTTTGTTGAGTATTTTTGAAATTCCGAACCGAAAGAATGGTTTTCGTGGATGCAGATTCTTCTGGAGTCAGTGAAACGAACTTTGACGACACCGTGGAGGAGATTCAAAAGGCATTGGGGAAGTCATTTGGCGGTCCACTTTGGTTTGCCGTCCTCCTGACCTTGTTAGCAGTCTTCGGAGGTGGTTACGTGTATTTGATATACAATTACGCCGATTTCTCTGACATTCCGATTCTCAATGGCTCCCAAGGATTGTAATGAGAGTACGATTCCAGAAATTTTTCTAAACAATCTCTAATCTGCGTTCAGGTTTGAATTCTTTGCCTGAATCTGTGCCCATTGCTCCTTCTTACCTTCACTGAGCCATTCCAGAGCTTTAGAGGTAAGGTAGGGATACCCAGAATTGGCACTTTTGGCGCTGAGCACTGTCCTTATTATTCACTGGTTAGATTTTTGTATAATCTTGTTACCAAATGAAGAGGATTCCAACTGAATGCAAGAAAGAATGCGTTATTTGGATACCGTTACATAAAAGTGTTATTCTTCGCTGACCTCAAATCAAAGCAGAGATGATTGTTACATGAGGCTGCGGTTAGCTTCTGAAATAGTTGCTTGCGTGGTTTTGCGAAGTGATCAGGATCTGTTCTACAGAGTTGGAATGATGGCATTGTATTTCTTGCCCGCAATCGCCATGTACACTCAAACCTCTTGAATGTCAGAGCGAGATGCCCCTAAGCGCGTGATAATACATATAGTTCTGTAAAATTGTGACATTTGATAGTGTTGTATGTGAATGAAATCGGGGTTGAGAAGATGGTCTAGAACTATTTTACTTTTTTCAAGTTCCTTATTATCACATTTGTCTGCAATCTCGTGACAAGAGTTTGTCTGGAGTGAGTTTTGAATTTCTGTACCCTAGAGTCTGTTGAGAGAACAGACGATGTGATGTAGAGAAAGGTATTCTAATGAGGTCCGGTCATATTCAGTGTACTGAAGATTGTGGACGTCAAAGAGTGCTTTGCAGTGTGCTGTAGAATATCTGAATAATGTTTGAACCATATTTGTTTTTTAGAAAGGATATTGTGGCTGGCATGTCCATTTCCATGGTTATGTAGTGAACAATTTAACAAGAACACTTCAAAACTGCCATCTCTAGTGCAAAGAGCTCCAATGAAAAAAATATTCTTTTTGCATATCAGCATATCCAACCATGAGATTTTGCATGAGACATCTATGAGAATGTGTGGAAATTTTTTCACACTTGACCACGTAGATTGTAAGATATTAGTGTTCAAAGTGAAAAGAGAACATTTTTGTGAGGGGAAAAAAATGTTTTTAGACTTTGAACCCCCTGAACTTGTGAGCTCCCCAGTGCCCCAAATTTGGCCTCTCAAAATTTAAAAAGGATTGTCTAGAGCTAGATGGAGTTGTATTGTCTTGAAAATTGTATAGAGGCTCATAATAGTTAGGCTTTCATTATGAGTGAGTGGTAGATCTTTATTATGATGCAACGTGTGAGAATTGTAGCAATTAGATCGGAGGAAAGTACCTTGTACATTCAATTTCCCTTCCCCCTTCAGTACTCATTTTGCTCCCGGTTTCCCTTCCCCTTTGGTATCTAGTGCTTGTAGTGAGGCCCACAAGTAGTGATTTCGGCATCAGAAAATTCTAGAATTTTGTTTGTTGGGTGCTCATGACTCATCCTAACTTGTGCTAGAAATTAAACGTGAGACTTGTCTTGGTTGCACCACAACAATTCTCCAAATTGTTAGACCCCCACTATTTTGGTAGACTTCGAAATTTCAACTCAACTTTAACTACTATAATCTTTACATCGGTACAATGGTGGATTCTGAAACTTTCTATACATCTCTAATCCTATAGCATAGTTTCAATTCAACAACCAGTTTAAGTGTGCCCATCTAAATGAATTCACAGTGACATGCCAATTGGCAAGAGGTCCTTTGCTCCTCATTTTTGCACAGCATGCCATGGGCATTGCAGGATTAACTTAACTTTTTAGCTCTAGTGAGTTTGAAATTTTAAATCTTTATTGCGGATAATTGAGTGGAAAATCTAGAAAAATCATCTTGATTTTTTTTTTAATAATTTTAGTTTTTAAAAGTTTTGTGAAAGGGAAGTAGGTATAAGATGGACAATAACATCATAATGTTAAAAGTTCTAAAATGGAATTGAGATATGGAAATTTTAATGGTCAAATCGTTGAAGCAAGTAATCTACCCCCTAGGGATGTTTTAGTTTTGAAAATTTGTAAAACTAAGTTCAGAAACAAACCCTATGTGTTATTTTGTCACGAGGATTTGTTGTTTGCTTGTCTCATATGCAACAAAGCTAGTATATGAGCACATAGTGAGAGCGTGGAAATTTGAGCATGGAAACAAAGTTTTTGCAAAATTATTTTTTTTTCTATAGAAAAGTGACAATTTTGTATGGAAGATTTGAAAATATTTTTGAATCTTTTAATTTAAAGAATTAGGATTCTATAACTGTAGATCTATTATTGCAAACATAAACCTATAATTGTAGATCAAAAATTGTGGACATAAATCTATAATCACCAATCCAAGACCTATAAGCATGGATATATAACCCTGAATCTATAATTGTGGATATGAGACTGTGTGAAATAAGGTAATTCATAAATGTGGGCTAGGAAAACTTGAAACTAGTCTTTTGCCTTCTGGTGGTCTATTCTAATATATATATAATAGAATGCAACTATGCAAGCAATTAATGGAAACAAAATGACCACCAAATTTTGTCCAAAAATCCAAAATAGGAATTTGGATTGAAATTACTTTTAAATCTAGGAAAATCTTTAGAGTCCAAAATATGGATAGGATTCCCAGGATTTCATTTTGCGACAAAAACTTTGGTGCAATTAGTATGTACATCATATCATTTTAGGGCATGCATACATTGCAGTCAATCTATAAATAAATCATCCCAAAGTGAAGAAGAAAGAAGTGCACTGAAACTTTCAAATATATACAAATGAATGTGTATGTAACCAGTGATAGCCAAAATAAAGTAGTGACCTTTTTAGTTTTACTATATTTAGAAAATAAATCAAAATACAAGAAATTATGTCACGTTTACTTCTCCACTAATCTAACACATAAAATCACAAATTATGATGAACTACAAATTTGTTGTGCGCCTCAAGATGTCGTTCCCAAGAATCTCTTTGACTTCATTAAAGTTGAAGCTTGGAGTATGAATGAAAACATCCACTTGTATATCAAAGTCGCATATGGCAATGAATTGGAAATACGAATGCTTGTAGTTTGCCCATTGCCCTCTTTTCCTTAGTGCCTTTGTCGACATTTCCTTGAAATTAGGATAGATGCATTCAACAAATGAACTTATAGTAAATCATGTATCATTCAATGTTTGGTATTGTACATGAGTCAAGGACTCAAGGTTTATGATGCATTCAAATCTAGGATATAGTATCAAAGTTACCTAACAAGTAAGTGCCTCCAAAGTAAGTGCAAAATCGTAGTTTCCTTGTTTAGTTGTGGAGGCACTAGGGTTCCTTTGGAAATTTTTGCTAGACCTTGTATTGGGGTACTTTGAGAATAAGATGGAACTTGGAATCTTGATACATTGGCTGGTAGATCATAGTTTTCAAACAACCTACTAGGAGAGATTTCAATATGCCGAGGAAGACGGAACCCAACATTTTGAAAATTCATTATCTCTTTGGGCATAAGATGAGTTCCAAATTTCACTATTCAAATGCTGGATACTTCAACTCTTCAAGGTTGGAAAGAATCCATGTCCTCTTCAAACCATTCACCTAACATTCAATGTTGTCATTGCAAAAGAAGAATTGCATCCCTCAATCCTATTCTTCTTATAATTGTCCATGTTGTTTGTATATATTAATGCTACAGTTCCTTTGTTGCCTTGCACAATCTTTGTGACACACTTCTTCTTTGTAAGCACTTGTAAGACAAAGCAAGCCTTAGTTGACATCTTTGGAAATTAAGTATTATGCCATTGTGATTCATTACAAGTACTCTCTTTGATGTTTGTCACTCGAGAGGCTTTTAATGTTGAATATGTGTTTATTGGTTTTCTTGACATTTGCAACTCTAGCTCTTCTTTATTTGCTCAAGGTAAGGCTTCTTTAGAGATTGTATCCAAAGGAATTATAATTGCACTTGTTTAAGTGGACCTTATTCTTCCTCTTGGTTTAGAGAAATTTACTTTGTCAGGGTGGTGTGAATCATACTCAGACCCTCCCAGTAAGTTAGGCATTGAGGTCTAAAATTTAAAAACTTCTTCACCTTTAAAATGAGGATCTTTGGTACAATATTCTTCGGCACCTAAGACAATTGTCATTGCATCATTAAGTCCCTTCAGATTTTTGGAGCATTGGACATATCTTTGTGTTACCCGAAGTAGAAGTTCTTCTTTTCCTAGACTAGTTCTAAGGTTCTCACCTTTTAAGAACTAGTAATATCAAATTGTTTGCATAAGCACCTTGACATAGTCATATACGGTAGCCATATACAGATCATTCCTTCCATTTCCGGATTGTTATAGCCATTTGTTTTAGACTATCTTGGCAAAATTGCAAGACGACATCTCCACAAGTTCATTAGCTAGCAAATCCTATACCAAGAAACATGGGTCAAGGAATGAAAAAATGAACAAAATTGAAGTTGTCGAGTTTAAAGGTCATTTAATCAACTAATCCAAAGGAATGTATTAGAAATAAATGCATTGAGGCAACGTCTGTCAATGTGAAGCAAGAATTAAAATGATATATAAACGACAACAAAATGCTAATTTATTATCAATATTGCATAGAAATAACGAATTTACAAGTTCCAAAATCTTACAATGTGCATACTGAATCCACCCCACTATCAGGAGTGCTAGAATGCTAACCACAACTCCAAACTTCAAAACCCCTCTTTTGTCATCGCACCCAAAAAATGACACTATGCTTGAATGGCATGAAATTGGATGTCAAACTTGGATGATAATATTGCATCCTTGTACTGCTTGCACAACTTTCAATGTTGATCTCATAGGTAGATGCAAATCTCTGCTATCATATGTTTTTTACTGATTGAATCTAGTAGAAGAGACCTCTATGTTCTCAATTGACTATAGGTTTTAATAGGTCATTACTCCTATAAATAATTCTCACTGCAATCCACTTTGCATGTACACAATCAACTATGAAGCTGTTGAAATAAGACAAGGCAATACCATGCCTCTGAGCCCCCAATTCGTCTCTAGAGACTCACTTTTTTTGTATTCTATTATTTTGAATGTAATTTTATATACAAAACCCCCCCCAAAGAGTGTAGAACTTAAATAGGTATGTGTCATACCAATATAGCATTTGGTCTATAATTAGAATATTATAGCTAGAATATTCCAAACCACAACTTGTAAATAGGTTAGAACCCGTCTAATCGTGGTAAATTAGAGAATTATGTGTTATAGGCCAAACCGGATCAAACTTTGCTTGCGAGACACATTTCTAGGCTAAAATTAGTCAAGGAAACCCATTGAGGTATTAAGGTCAATTCCCAGCAATAGGTTTCAATTTCCCCATTCCATCAATGAAATAGCGGAATCCCAATTGTGACCTATAAGAGTTAAAAAATACC
The DNA here is from genome assembly GCA_963920665.1 of Straminergon stramineum. Lineage (NCBI taxonomy): Eukaryota > Viridiplantae > Streptophyta > Bryopsida > Hypnales > Calliergonaceae > Straminergon > Straminergon stramineum. The sequence goes on along the minus strand of OY987267.1, from coordinate 12,003,283 downwards.
AAGACCAGACTGTAGAGGAATCTAAGGCCGAAAGAGGGTGACCTGGGGTTAAAACCACAGCTGGGGACCAACAGTGAAGTCGGTTCACCAAGATTCCCTCTGGTGTGAAAGATTCCGTAGCCACCAATATTTACACGAGGAGGTGGATTTTATTTCCCCTAGGCCAACTTCCAGAATAAGAATATGAGACTACACATGTGTTGTGGGATTCCATGAGAGGTCCTACAAAAAGTTTCCAAATTTTCTACAAGTCAAAAGATGCTCTTCCAAACGGTCTATTCCCCAAATCTACAATGGAAAATTCTAGAAATTATCCTAGTGTAGGTAAAATCTCACTAAAAATTAGAATAGCTTCTTTTATGTTAATAAGCTTCCCTGACAAGTTTCAAGACATTCTAATCGTCAGAAATATCCGAACTTGCGAGATTCCCCGACAATCGGCATAATTGAAAGATTATGGTAGAGTTGATCATCAAAGTGGGAGCATATAGAAGTGGAATGACTTCAAATATAGGTCTTTTCTTACTCCCCCATACTTACTTAAGAGCCTAGACTAATTACTTTTGCCAAAAAAGTTAAACTCCAAAAGTTGGATTTTAATCTGATTTGGGTGTTAAAATGGCGCTAGGTTTTGTTGAGATTTTGGAGTTAGGAAGAGGAGTGAAAGATTCTTCAAGTCAAAAATTGGCCTTTTGAAGCCAATGGCACAATCCGTTTGTCGTTTGGAGTCAATCTCCAAAATTTAGGTTTACGGACTAACATAGGATGAAAATCCATGAGGATGAGGATGAAAATTCAAAGTAATAGGGTTACCTTAGATGAATGAGAGGAGGTGGGTGCCCGGAAAAGAGTATAAAAGGTCACCCCTTCTCCTCTCAATTGACCCCCATTTGTTGTATTTGGATCCGTTGGGTTCAACTTATGTTGGATATGTTGTGTTTTTAGCCAAAAACCTTAGAATGGTATTTTTGAAGCACTTTTGTCCCATTGTTGTTCTTTTTCAAGCTTGTAAGGTCTATGTGGGTCCTTTGCACCTTGAGCTCTTGTGTATTAACTCTCCCAAGCTTTTTAGATTTGGAAGTTCATTTTTATTGTGTTATTAGAAGTCGTGGTTCCGTATAGTCTCAAGGGATTCCTTGTTCCCCCTCCCTGTCTTGTCCTTGTACTAACCCTAGAATACCCCCATATGACCTAGAAATGCCGCTTTGGGGGCCTTTAAATGACGTTCATCATTGTGCTAACTGCGTGTAGCTAACCGTTGGATGTCAAGTGTCCCTTTTTATCCCCAATACTAACATGGTGGTCTCTAGAGGGAGCCAAGAGAGTGTAAGGGTTGGTGGGTCCCGCCATGATAGCAAAACTTTGAGTCCCTCAAGGATCGAAGGGTCTTAGCTGTGTGTCAAAAGTGAGAACCACTGCGAAGCTTTAAATCCCCAAGGGTCAAGAGTCTTAGTTGTGTATTAAAAGTGGAAAAAATAGCGGAGGTTTGAATCCCCAAAGGGTCAAAGAATCTTAGTGGTGTGTTAAAACCACCACATGGGCAAACCTTAAAACCCTATGGTTTTTTCCACACAAAGTTTAGTTCCCAAAACGCATTGGAAACAAAACAAAGTTTAGCACCCAAAAGTAGGAAATAGAAATTTAGCCAAGAGGAAGGAATGACTAGAAGGATAGGCGAGATCACCGATAGCACAAGCACATAGCCATCTACCCCACTAAAAGTTGGATGTGTGCGTTTCCCTTGCCTTTGTCCCTCCCTTAGCATAACATCCCACCATAAATAGGAAAGGAAACACTAGACAATGGAAGGGTCTAGCATCTAGTCGCTGGGGAAAAGTCTAGTAGTCCGTCCACCACGGAGGACTAATAGTCAATCCATCAGAGAGGGTTTAGGTATTACAAGAAGGATATCGAGAGGAGAGAGAAGGGTCGAGGGTGTTGAGAGTTGGGGCAAGCCGGGAGAGTCGGGAGTTGAGACGAGTCAAGAGTGTTAGGAGTTAAAGTGGGTCTGGGGGTGTTAGTAGTAAGGGAGGGTCCGGGGGTGTCAATAGTAAAGGAGGGGCTGGGGGTTTTCAGCATTAAGGATTGGGGTTCAGCAATTGGGGTTGAGAAAGGGACGAGATTGAAAGAAGAAGTCTAAAGATTCAAAGAGGAGAAAGAAGCCCAAAGAGAGAAGGGGGAATACGCCAAACTAATACTTGCTCAAACACTAACCTTGGAGCGGGGAAGCCAACTCCTCGTCTGTACAATATAACCCAAAAAAGAGAAGAATGAATGATGGATTGATAAGGAAAGAGAGACCATTTGAGGGGAAGGATTGAGAATAGATAAGGTTGGAGAAGAATTATGAGGCTTTTTCACTACAAGGCAAAGAAGCCCCCTAGAATCAGCCGGTGTCGTATTGTAAATGTGTTCATTATGTGAAAATGCATAATTGTTTGTTAAATTGGAGGGTTTTTTTTTCTAGAGTTTCAAGAAATAAATGGGGTTATACTCCACTTGAACTCTTTTTTTTTACCTCTATTTGACAAACACTTAGTTTTTTGATTTCTATACTAGAAGATATTTTAATATATTAGTTAGTTAGGTTGAAGTTGTAAAAACAAAAGGTAAAACTTGTTTTACCTTTTTCCTTATTTTTATTTTTATTTTTAATGGATTAAAAATCCATGTAGATGATATGGATAGACTTATCAAGAATAGGAAGTGACCCATGTGGGTATTATGGCCCATGTGGCTTCTTAGTGGCCCAAACCCACTAACTTAAGTGAATGGCATGGAGGTTGAGGTGGCGGATGAGGTTGAGGATCATCTTCTTTCTCCTCTTTGTTTGCTTAGGGGAGCCGTCACTTTGGAAGGGGAGAGCACTTTGTACATGGAGATTTTGGTAATGAGATTTTGAGAGCTTGTGTATCTTGTTTTTGTGTTTCCAAAAAACTATCACTCATGAAGTTTGGAGTTTGTATGTGTAAGTTATGAGTTTGGGAGTGAAGTGTTGTGAAGCTGCCTCAAACTTTCAAGAGAGTGATCTTTGAAAGGGTATGAAATGTGGAAAGTACTTTGTATTTGAGTGAAACTTGGGGAGCTTGTAGATGTTCATGTTAGCTTTCCAAAATGGGTTTATTTTCTTGATTTGGAGGTAGTATGAGAAAGTTATGGGCTTGAGAGTGAAGTATAGGTGAGCTGCCTTTGAGTTGGGAAGGGTGAACTTTGACCAACCATAAAAGTCGGACAGTATCTTAGTTTTGAGTGAATTTCGGAGAGGTTGTAGAAATTTTTGTTAGCTTTCCAGAGGCATATCACACTCTTAGTTTGTAGTTGTATAGAGAACGTGACACTCAATCAACTATCAGACACTTCTTTGAGGGGAGTTCATGAAGAATATGACTTTGTTTCTAGAATTTTTTACCATACATGGGGTATATTGAGACTCCATGACATCTTTGGAGGTGTGTATGGAAGGGTGATAGTATTTTGGTTCATATGGCATCATTGGGGGGATTTATTGTTATGTTTGTGACTTTGGCCACGGGATCTTTCATTATTTGAACCACATCTAGTTGCAACTAGAAGCCCTGCGTTTTCCCAAGGCAAGGCCTCTCTACTCGACACCGGCGGGGAGTGTATGGGACCTCTACCTAAATTGTCTTCTAAGCAATGAACTCCTAAATACTTTTTTATCAATTTTTTAACATTAAACTATTCTAAGTGAAATGGGGGTAGCACCCTTACACCACCCTAATATGCACCCTAAAATCCTCTAATGACCCTAGTACCTACTTTAGGAGTTTAGGACAACCTACTAGGCCTAATTTTGCCTAAAATTAGCCATTGGGGCACCAAATGGGTCAATTTGGTGTCTTGAAATTAAATTCCAGTACACCACAACCACCCCAATTCCTAATTCACTTCCTAAATTGATGCCAAACACCTCCCTAATTCCATAGATCCCATCCTTAGCATATTCACACATTCCTTTTAGGCCAATTAATTTTTTCCTTCAAATTCGTAATCCATATTCTAACCCTAATTATACCCCCAATTTGGATAGCGCTTCTGCGCTTGCCTTAAAACCTTAAAAAATACTCATATACCCTCTAAACATTCCCACCCTATAAGAACATTGCATGCATGGCCATTGAACTATTGCTTCAAGATTGATGAGAAAAGATCATATTGTAATTAACATTACATTTAAATTCAGCTGAATCACAAGAAAAAAAAGATGAAATACCCAAAATAAACTGTTGCCAAATGTGCAGTAGACCTTGTCACACTAAAATGATTATCTCGGCTTTGTCTCTGTTTCAAATTTGGCAAGACCTGTCCCGTTGGAAAGCTCAATTCTCTATCTTTCTTCTCACTAAAATTCATGTTGATCCACTTTGCCGAACTCCCATAGTCACTCGCCAAATTCGCCGGTCTTCCATGGTGGAGGCAACTTGACCTCTTCTCACTAAATCAACCACTCCATCCTTCTCCTTTCTTGGAATCGATTGAGACTTGTCTTGTTGGAAATCTGACTTTTTCCTCTCCATCCTCCCCAAAATTCAACCCATTCCGCTCTTCCAATCTTCCGCAATCAGTCACCAAAGTTGGCAATTCCCTCCCATTTCAACAAAACCCTAATTCTCTCAACTCCAATTCCCATTTGACCTCACTCCCATCATTCCTTCACCATTTTTTCTCAAAAAATAGTGACCTATTCGACAAATTATCCTACCTTGGTTCCCTCCTTTGGCCTCTAGCTCCTCATGCTTTAAAAATGTCCATAATTATCCAAAATGCTCTCCAACACACATGCACATAAAGTTGGGAAAAATTGAGAGAGAGAGTTGAGAGAGTTGAGAGAGAGAGGGCTCCAAACCCTAATTTTGCCTAAATCCAAACTTTCTAACGGATTTGTTTTCTTAACTACCTTCATCCTACACTAATTCACTGTAAATCCACTAATTTGGTGCAAAATGTGCCAAATTAGTGCCAGTCACGCTTCATTACTGTAAATCCGTTGGTTTAGTATAAAATACTTTAATTTAGTGTAAAACACCCTAAATTACTAAAAAACTCTTATTTTAGTGTTTCTAACAGTATTTTAGTGTTTTACTCACTATACTAGTATTTTAGTCATAGTTTTAGTCTAACTAACTTCTTTTGTGTTTTTTTTTATTATTTATTATTTTTTGTCGTTTTTAATTTACTTTTAGTTTCATTTCCTACTTCTAGTCTTTTGTTTTCATTTTCATTTTTCATTTTTGGTTTTCATTTTGTCATCCTTTTACGGTAAGCCTAATTTGGTTACTCTACCAAATCTTATTTAACCTCTTTTTAGTTTTCACTCCCCATTTTTTCCCTAGAATTTCCCCGAATTTTCTCCTAATTGCATTTTCTAGCATCTCACCCTAACCTCTTGAAGTTTCCATTGCTATTTAGCGGAAAATTCCCTAATTGATGGTTGTGGCTTCATCCGGAGTACTAACACTTTTGGATTTGTACATTCATGCCTAATGTTTATATTTTGGGTTTTTTTTAATAGTGAACCAATATGGTCGTTCACAAGAATCCCCAAGTTTTGTTTGAGCCCTTGAATTAACTTTAGATGATTATCATGAGATTAGACATAAGACATAGGATGTAAGAGGTAGTTCAACCTTGTAAGACGCCATGATGCGTCCTTAGTTAGGCTCGTAGGTAGAAACAAGGGTAGTTGGATCACTGTAGGACATAAGTAGAATAGTGTAGAAGGAAAAGGAGGGAAAGAAATAGGACGAAGCTAACGATCAAAATTTTGTATTAACTTATTCTATTATTAAAACGGCAGTTCATTACATCGTACCAAGGGAGTTCATGGCAGAGGAGGGAGAACTCCTAGTAGGCACGGTCAACGACTCAAGTTCCAAGGTATGAAACAATCCATCCTTTACTTTTCCAACTTCCTTCTTTAGCAATTATTAATTGTGGTTGAGGCCCACCCCTAAGTCAAATCCTTGAGGCTATAGTTCAGGTCACTTTTTAGGGTAGAAACCTAGCAAGGAGGTTCATAACTTTCCAAAAACCTAAGGCATGCCCAAATCAAAGTAAAAACAAGGAAATTACTGCCAAATGAAGATTATAATTTAATTTGGATGAAAAATAGTTAGACATAGAATTTGGTAGCAAATTGAGGAGATTATGAAGGGGCCATTAATTAGGGTCCAAAGGCAAAGGAAAAAGTCTCGAGGGGGAGCACTCCCTTGTATATTTTACATTCACGTGCGATAATGACCTATTTAGAGGGGGGCTATTTACCTCATGAAATGGATTAAAAGGCATGATATTTTTAAAAATAAATGTAAAATTTGATAATTAATGGTACATATTATTACTTATAATTTTTTAAATCAGTCATTTAAAAATAGGATATTTTAATTATATTCCATTTTTTTCGTTTTCATCCCATTTTTTTTCATTACGCCCTATTTATTTCTTTGAATCCTTTTTTTCCCAGAACACCCCATTTATTTCTCTCATACCCTATTTTTTTCCTTACCACCCATTTTTTTTCTATATCACTCGATTTCTTTCTCCTATACCCCATTTTTTTCTTTGAACCCATTTCTTTTGCATAGCACCCCATTTCTTTCTATTCTATCCCATTTTTTTTTTACAACCCATTTTTTTTCTTACCACTTCTTTGGAATTGTCAAAGTACATAGCAAATTTGTTAGTGCTCTTTTCTTTCCATGGTATTTTATATATACCAATTACATAATTCTCTAGTATTATACATAATGCTATAGTATTTATAATGATGTTTTAAAAAATTTTAAGCAATGTAAATTATATGTACTTTTTTCCAAAATTTATCCAAAATGAATATATTAGACCCTATTTTTTAACACACATAGTTTCTACTATTTTCGCTAGTGTACCCCTCGAGGAAAAAGTCAATTCTAAATTATAGATTAGGAGAAATTAGTGGATGAAGTACTAGTGGTCAAACTTCATCCATCGAGAACTTTTAGTGGGAGTATTGGATTAGCTATTGTCTTACCAATATGGAGAGCTAAGATTAAGGGCTACAAAGGAAAAATATGATCTCACCACAAAATAGTAAATAGGCAAAGGCTAACCCAAACCCTGAACGCTAAAGGAAGTCAATCATAAGGCTAGGAGGTAGAAGTTAAGCAAGAAATTTAGGACTCTAGGCTTGTAGGAGAAGTCAAGTAGAGCCCATAGAACCCTCTCAATTAGGTAAAATCACAAAAAATCCAAAAGATAATGAGGGATGAAGTCTAGACTAGGGTTGGATGAGAAATCCATAGAAGTTTTCACTTAGGACCGAACTCCAGATTTAGGTAGAGATAAGACTCTTGGACCACTCTTAGAAATTTCGAATCATTTTGAATTAGGTAACTAGAATTAATTGGTGGATGAAGTTTGAAGAACCGAGTAGCGGTCAAACTTCATTCGCTCATAACTTTGGCTAGGAAAGTCGGATAGTGTTGAATTTTAGGTTTTTAGAAATGGAAAGGGATGACTTAGACAGTTTTAAATTTTTATTTCTCCCTTGACTTAAGTTCCATCCAAAAACCATGGCAGCCTCATCCATTCGGTCGGCCAAGGACATCAGACGTAGATCAAGCAACTCTTGCATGCTTGGGTCACATTTAGGCACTTAGAAAAAGATCCATTTCTTAGAAAGCACAATGGACCACACTTAGACGCCCAAAAGTAGGATTCACTTAGTCAAAACCTAGAATCTGGTTGTGCTCGTGATTTACCAAGGGTGGGTAAATTGGTGCTCACAATTACCTAATTTAAAATTCAAATCTTCATAGTTATGTTCCTTGCAACAAATGTGTTTTTTAAACTTAGCAAAGAACTACCTGAGAACAAATGGCTCAATATCATTGTTGAGCATTGAACATTAGAGTCATGCAAGATCTCAAGAACAGTGGCTCTTGAGTGTCACCATTAATTGTCATAAAATTGTGTCATGTGTCCCATTTCACTCCACTCATCTCCCTATAAAATCTTCAAACATACTAACTTATTGGTTGCTACTCATTGCTAAGTTTTGAATTGGCTTTGTTGCATGAAAATCCCTCATTTATATCAAACTTGTAGAAAGCAAAGGCAAGGCTACAAATACAAACGTTGAAAAACTTTATTTGCAAAACCTAACTACAAACCATTATTTTCTCCATGTTTTTTATTTTACAAAATAGGACCTTGTGTTGAGAGATTGCATAGCACTTCATTAGAAATTACAAAAGACACCACCTCTATTGTCAATCCTAAAATGTCTTGGTATCACAACAACAAAAAAAGAAATCTCTGCCTCTCCACAATGACAAACCTGCACTCACACCTCACTTCTACATGATCACCTAATTAACTAAGCTTTAAATTCAAGACAGACTTGTTAGTACTTGTTAGTCATACACTCGAAGATGCTCTTGCCTACTATACTTCTTCTACAATCCTATTAACAAACAAATAGAGGGACAAGGCTATTAGGAGAACATGATGTGTGACAAAAGGTAACATTCCAAAATTTGGGGGTCACCATGTAGGAACCCCCGCCAAATCTTTGCTAATCACTCAACTGTTGATTACCTATGATTGTAAGCATTGGGGATCCCAATGGCTAGCAAATACAAGGTTTCTCTACATCTAAAATGTCATCATAGCATGCCAAGTAGGGTTGTTTAGCTGTCAAGCCGTATAACCAATATCGAGGCCCACTCAAGGCCCCACTCCTCCATTTATGTAGTATTATAGGAATGTAACAAAGTTCAAATTTAGAATGAATGTAAGTTATTCTTCATCCAATATTCATCAAAATTGTCAATGTAATCAAGTTTACCCTCATTGAAATCCACCACGTGTATTTGCAACTTTAAGAAAACAAAATTCAATTAGAAAATGATTGCAACTCCAATTGCATGAAAGCTAAATTTGAGTAGGAAACAACTACAATTGTACAATGATTGTGAGGTTTTTTTTATTGTCTAATATCAATTGTCCTATATGAATTGTCAATAGTACCATTAGGTTGGATATATAAGACTCATATGTTTTTGTACTCTTATGTAATAAATTTTGTAAATAGAATTCTAAGACTTCTATAGTATATAGATTTCTACAATCTATAGAAGTATAGATTTTTATAGTCCATAGAAACATAAAAATGTTTAAAATCCTAAGAAATTAAAAACCTATGAAATTGTAATGTTTTCTAATGAAGTGAAATCTAATAAATACCAATATGGAAACTCTTAAAATCTAATAAAAACTTGATCTAAAATTTACAAATTTACAAATCATTGAGATTAGAATTTCAAAATGTACAAATTTATAAAATCTACTTGGCAAAGAATGACACATAGGCAACCATGTGAGAAGAGTACACCAACAAAATTCCAACTAGGCTATTGGATGAGAAACTATTTTCCTTTGCAACTAAAATTCCAAGAACAACTTGTCCATAGTGACTTCAAGTCCACAAATTTGTACTAACGTAAGAGGCTCGAAATCCGCACAGGCTCTAAAACTAGGCACCTCCTCAAATGTACACTATGTGTACATTGGGTTTTTTCATCTTTACAGGGATGTACCAATAGTGTACATTTGAGGAGGTGTGCGGTTTTAGAGCCTTGTGCCATTTCGACTTCAAAAACTCATAACTAATTCTACAAAGCTCCAAAAAATATGAAACGACTTGGGTTAGTTGTCAATTCCTCTTGTCTTTCAAGAAAAATTTACTGAAAAATATTTCAATAAGTTTCACCTCCCCAAAATTCAGTTTTAGCTCTTAGATGGGTGATTTATGAACCTCCTACCTTAGTCCGAAATGTCCAATAACTCTAATTCAACTACAAAATAACTATTCTTTGTAGTTGCAAAATCTATATTTTCTTCTAGTAATAGGAAGATAGTAAGGAGGTGGTGAAGAAGGAAACTTGACAATCATAAGTACCCCTTGAGGATGCAATGAAGCTAGCGTGCAAGCTTGGAGTGGCGAGCTTATGAGCTGCGAGCATGGAGTTTGTGAGCATAGAGCCCCCAAAACATTATTTTCTAAATATTTTTCCCCCTAATTTTTCCCTCTACCAAAAAATCCAAGAATAGAAGAAAGTTTATTATTTATAGTAAATTTTGTAACCTATGACTGTGTCTTCTATAATCATGGATCTTGCTAACTTTCTTTTGTGTGACCTAAAATTGTTATTTACTATGGAAGAAGACCTTCAAAGTTTTGTGCAAACTGCGAAATTTGACCACTTAGTTCAAGGATTATAATGAAAAATATGTAAAATGTTGCAAGCAAACTAGACAACTTTCATTTCAGCAAAAATTTATTGTATTCTTTTGACAAGTTGAATTGAATACGTAGAGGAGTGACTTTCGAATATCTCATAACAATGGGGATTTCCAACATGCACTAGTAAAAGAGGACATGTATAGGATGAGTAGAGAACCTAAAGGTTGGGGTTAGAAGATGACCACAAGCCATTGTAGATTTGTGGTAGGCATTCGCCCCTAATCTTTAGGTGTTTGACTTTATACAATTTTCAATTCAATTTTTTTTCTTAATGATATTAATGTATTATCAAATGCTAACATCCTGAATAAAATAGTATGAAATGAACCACTAAAATGGGGAAATGAAACAAATTGGGAAAGGAAAAAAATGGGGAAAGAAAACAAATGGGGAAAGAAAAAAATGGGGAAAGAAAACAAATGGGGAAAGGAAAAAAATGGGGAAAGAAAACAAATAGGGAAAGGAAAAAAATGGGGGAAAAAACAATTACGGTTTAGGATTATAGTCATTTATATGAGCTTACTTCAAAACAATTGATCAATGAGACATACTTCTATATTTCATGAATGCATAAACATTTTCAATTCCATAATCTTCAAATCCATTCAATCGTAATATATGTAAATGAATACAATATGAGTGAGGTACATGGAAATATGTAACTATGCCTATTCTGAAATTGTGATAATTCCTGCTCGAACTAAAAGTAGCTTCAACTCATTGAAGCTACAACTTGGTGCATGAATGAATTTGTCATCATGAATGTCCATCTTGCATAAATACCGATATAGGTAGTACAAGTGCTTGCAATTCACATACTTCTGGCAACCTCCAATAGTAGAAATAGCCATATTCATGAATTTTGGGCAAGTGCATGTTGGGAACATACCCAGTGTAATTCGGTACACATTTTTGTTACTAGCTGCCCCAGTCTCCAATGACACTATTGCACCTAGGTCTGGAAATGGAAGCAATGTCACTTCTAAAATTTGTCCCCTAACATTGCTTGCACTCTCCCACTTGTTTCAATGTTCTACAGTTGGTGCATTTGCATTTCGCCGTATAGTTTAGTTGTTCCTAACCGTTGGATACACATCTACATCATGTGGCGGCAATTGATCATAGAGGATGCTCTCAAATATGTTAGATATGTGGAAAAGTCGTTGTGGTGACAATATAGGGCAATCTTGGAGCTAAAAGACAACATATTGTAGCAATAGCGTCTCCTCTTGATTAAAGGTGGTTCTGGTCAAAATAGGCCAAACTTTTGGCACCTACAACCAATCAATGAACCACTTGCGCTTTGTCCCTTTCACACATCGCTCAATGTCATCCCAACAAAACCAAAAATCTACCACTACCTCTTTCTTTGTCCCGTAATCTTCCTTTCTACCACAATAGGTAGGGGTTGGGTTTCCCTTCTGTCCCCTTGTAATTCTAGCAGTGCACTTGATATTCGACCCCCGTTGCTGAGCTTGTCATTTTGCATTGGATATGTGGCTAATCCTTGCAATATGCGACTTCGATGTGTCGTAGTCACTTTCAAATGCCACTATCACATATTGGGATGGTTGCACTTGAGGTTGTTTTTCATTGCTTGCAAAAGACTCCGTAGAAGTTGTAATGGACCTTGTTCGAACAAGCGGTTGAAAAAAATTGACTTTGTCCGGTCTATGAGAGTCTCCTGCATCACCAATGGGTACATCCAACTTCCTCTTCGTGCTTCCAAAAATTTCTTCTCCTTCTAAATGTGGTACTCGAGTTTCAACTCCCTCAACTCCAAGCAATGTGTTTAGAGCTTCAGCCATTTTTTTCGGATCTCCACTTCATCTTGTAGCTTTCAACTTCAACTCTCCTTTTTATGGATTAGATCTAGATGAATTGCCTTTCAAGTATGCATGATAATTTTCCATTTGCATCCATGCACAAATACTGTCATCGCAAGTGGCATCAAATAAATTGTTCCCACGATTCCCGGACATTTGTAGCCACTTATTATGAATTGTTTCTGATAAATTGCAAGAAGGCATGTCCACCAACTCCTCCAAATTCAAATCCTACAAATCCATCCAGAAAATACTTCAGTTATCATTGTAAATCTCATATGTTAAGCCAAAGTCATTTCAAAATTGGAATGACTATATGTAGGGGTAATATACCTAAGCTGAAAACATTTGAAGACTCATAAATATGAAAATATACTACTCGGCTACTCCTCTCCAAAGCAACACTATAACAATTGGGTACTTTGTAGGTAATGGCCTAGATGTACATGTCAAAATTGTCCCCGGAACTTGCATTTGGAGGAGGGAGGACCTGCAAATGAGGGTACTGTGAGCCACCACTAAAACATCACTCGGATCCGACTAATGCTTTGGTAGTGATTCAAGGTACCCCCTTTTTTAGTACCACGGAAAATATCCTAGATGAATTTGAAGGAACCTATATGAAGGCATTGGTATTCATAAATCTAGTGAGAAACAAAATTACATACTCAAGTGTAACCAAAAGTCTACAATATTTCTCTATGCAAAGCATTTTTTCAAGATAAAGACAATTTTAGTAAAGAAAAAAATTCGTATTCAATTACCATCTGCATGAAGCCTCCCCATTGCCTGTATCGAAAATGCCAAAATGCAAGCCAATGCTCTAAGTGATGAAGTCCTTCTTCACTAGTAGTTCCAAATGACAACCACCATGACCAAATTGGGAGGTATCGTGTCTCTGCCTCCTCCATTGTCTTGGAATCTTTGTATTGCTTGCACAATGTATTGTGTTGTTGTTGGAATGCTTCTTTGATGTGCTTCTGTGTGTGCTTTTGAAGAGAAGTAGTTCAATGTAATAAGTAGGTTCTTTCTCGATTTTGCATTTTTTCATTGGTTGAACCACTGTCGTAGACAATACGGACAGCATTCCAATTGGCCATGACACTATTTGCCATGAAACCCTTGAAATATGGGTGATCCACCCCATGTCGTGACATCACAAAATTCAAGCACCTCCAAAATTTGAATTTGAATCTCTATGTCTTCTGATTGCATATCACATGTTGAAATGGTCATCACCTTCTTGTACTGAGAATCATACACGTGGCAAGCCATTGTGGTCCACTCCTTCACGTGCTTTACGTGGTCAAACATCATCCACGCATTTTGCAGATTACCTCTAGGTTGCATGCGTCTAACCAAATCCACTCCACTTCCAAGACCTTTTGTGAGCATCTTGAAAATGTACACCTTTTCTTTGCCTTGTCTAGGGAAGACACTATCGTGTATATATTCAAACCTTGACTCTTTCTTCATGGTCATAATGTTGTCGATGATATCTCCACAGTTGTTCAAGCGGAAAGAAAAGATCATGTTCCATATATTTGGACTGCTCAAATATTGGAAGCAATCCATAACCTCCTCTAGCTTGTCTCCTTTCAACATCACCTTCTCTCCTTCTCCATTGTGGAATAGATAGTTGGTTAGAAAATCTTTGCTTGCGGAAAGAGCAATTGCAAAGTTCGTGGCTGTTGGTGTTTTTGCCACTTGCTCTGCAATGAGTCTACAAATTTCTTCTATAGAATCTCTATACATGCCTTTAGCAAGAGGGTGAGCATAATCTTCAAAGTGAATTGCAACTCTACTCATTTTCGGATTATTACTGTAGGAAAATATATCTTGCAATCGCATGTACTAAGGCACAAAGGAGTCTTTTTGCAGACCTTGCAAACTAGAGTTGAGTCTTTAGGAGTGCTATCCCCTACTACAAAAGGAAAGCTTGTATAACCAATCCACTCTATTTCATTGCGTTTGGAAGCCCTCCTAAAAAAATCACACTTTGGATTTTCACAAGCAAGATGACCAACACAATATGACGTAGAGAACTTCAAGTTGTCGCAATTGTGAATGTTTGTCGTCACCAACTTACACCACGGATGCCCGTCATACCGCTTGTCCATTCCCTCCAAATTCCTAGCTACTGCTGCTGATGATAGTCGACATGGAGGCAACTCAAATATCACATCTCCGTTGAAAATAGGTGGAAGATACTACACTCGATAATGCTTCATAGCCTTTAGATCCATAGTAGCCAACTTGTTCCTAGAACAAGTCATACTACCTAGTCTCCTCAAACACTCCATTATACTGTCTCCATCAACTGGATATGTAGGCAAGAGAGGTCGAGAGTGTAGAGATTGCGTAGGACTATACGATGGAGTGCTAGATATTGAATTCACAATAGCCTTTTCATCCAACGCAATTTGCATCGAATATTGTCGCTTTTGAAGTGTCAATTGAGAGGAGTCTCCCTCCGATTCGCTAGACAAATCTATGAAAGGATCTAATTTCTCAATCTTCACTGCTTGCAAAATTGAGTGTGATAGATGGATGGGGAAAACCTCACGACATGGACTTGGAGAAACTATATGAGTCATGTATGGCATCTCAACTGTCAAAGCATCTGATTGTTGACTTAGAATCTGTGTTGACGTAGCCAACATAGGTAAAGGAAGCCCATACGCTCTATAGTTTCCGGAGGATAGGTACCAACAATGCCCTTCTTCCTCCACAGACTTCACGACAACAATAGATTGTTGTAAGTCACCTGATTCTCACTTCCTCTCTTCTTCAACATAGATAGAAGACTCTACAAATCTAAAATGGACATGAAGTAGGTGACTCAATACTTTAGCTCGTCCTTCGTCATCTATTGGAAATACAAGCGGAACCTCATATCCATCTACTCAAATGGAAGCCATCTTCAAAATACACCCTAAAGACTAAAACAAACAAATGGAAGTGGGTATTGAGTGCATAGTGAAGACAAAGTGAACTCCTTGAGGTATTGTAGCATTTTGGTTCCTCTACCATGAACAATTAATAGAGGAACATAGCAATTTGAAATTTAGAGGTTCTTCCTTTATCGTGCATAAAAGGAATTTACTCCAAGCCGCCTGCCCTAGCTTTTATTATGGCCTTCTTTTAGATCGTATATGAATGCTCGTGATGGCAATGTCAATGATTATATCATTCATACATATTAGCTTCATCTACAAAATATCAAAACAAATGGATCCTTCACTTTGATGTGGCAATAAGGGAAAGGTGACAGCCGAATCAATATGTAGTTTATAGATAGCGTTAGAATAACTCCAAGCGGCTCTTTTAAGACAATGTCACTTGTAGCAGTCATTAATTCTTAACTGTACAATACTTGAGCAACCTAGTTTTCAATGCTAGTGATATATCTTATATATGGACGGCATATGAAAGGCGTTTGTCAGCTATCTCAATCATAAATTGCTAGAAGCGGTGTCAATTGCCAACCTAATCTTTAATGTCACTTTCTAGGCCACCAAACCAGTTCATTCGGGCATATAAGTAGAGGACACTTCGTTGTATAGATGTCTTACCAAGGTTATCTCTAGAAGTCCTCATTTGCTTTAGAGAGTGTTGCGTCAGATGCATTGCCCCATCCCTTCATGCTCTTAGAAAACTATAGCACTTCATTTGGTGTTCCAAAGCATACACAAAAACGAAAGAAGAGTAGGTCCTTGTACTTTTCTTCTTGTAAGGAACTTCGGAGAGTGAGGATGAATCGAGGAAAGAAAGTTGCTTCTAAGAGAGGTTTGCTAAGAACAGGTGAGCTCCGGAAATCCCTTCGATATTTAGGAGCTTGTAGTGGAGGCGAGGAGGATGTTGCAAGACACTCCATGAATGTTGTGATAGAGGCGTCAAAAGATACAATCCCCGGAAGAGGCCAGGAGAGAGAGGATACCTTTGATAGTGTAAGCATCTATACATGACTATGTTCTTGCTTGAAGCTTTCTCCATTCTCCCTAGCATTATAGAAGCAATACATTGATTTATATCTTCTTCTTTTCTATTGCAAATACATTTCTATGCATGTCATAGGTATATTTCAAGGAGTGTAATGTGGTGTCCAGTGAATGCTCATCATATACTCTTGATATTCTAATAGGGTAGGATCAAGAATTACCATTTCTAAGGGAGATTTTGATATATTTAATCTTCAGTAAAAAAGAAAGGGAATAAATGTTTTCTACAATGACTCAACTCCATTCAATGAACACTAAAAATTTCTAGAGAAAATATATGCAGTTGTACAATTATTCACAAATGAATGAATGAAGTGATAGAAAAAATATCTATCATGTATTGCAAGAAGGCTTTGTATGAAATTAGTTTCCATGCATCTCCTCAAATATTTCAAGACCCTAAATTCTTAGATACGTATGAGAGTAAATAGTGTTACATCCATAGAATATTTGAGATTTGATTAATAATTCATGAATGCTAGAAAATTTAAATAACTAGTATTGTTTAGGTCCAAATCTATCCTACATAATTTTAAAGAAAAGATCACAATGTTACTATTTTAAGAAAATATCTCCTAGGCATAGAAGAGTAGTATTCCAAAATAATTAAATTAGTGTTCACCTTGAATTACACAAAGAGAGAGACTCAAAGATATTGTTAAGCAATGGAACATATCAAATCTTCAAGAGTCTATCTTTGAACTGGTATAGAAGATATACTTCAAACAACTTTGGGAATAATTTAGTAGACCAAAATATAGATTAATAAATCAATATTCTTTCAGTAAAGCATTTAAAAATTCAAAATAATGAAGAAGTTGGTAATGAAGGAGGTAACAATTGATATTCAAGTGTGGATGTCACTCTAAATCAAGGAGCAATAAATTCTCCCTAGTACAGCGTGCATCTATTGTATGAAAGACATAATCGTTTCAAGTGCTAAAAGTGGATAAGAAGTTGAAAAATTATATTATACTAAGCGCACTCAAAATTGAAGAATCAATGGTATTTTCAATTTTTCCTGTGTGGTTATTGTCCAACATTAACATTCCTTTTCAATGTACATTAAAGAAACCATGGCTGATAATTAGAAGTAATAATTATCATACTAGCTTTACATAATATTCATCTATTCTTCTATCAATTGGATTCCAATTGTGGATTAGGCAGCTTGAATGCTAAATTCAGCTTCCAAAGTCCAAATACTAGAATGGGGTTTGAAGCACTTGATATTGAAAATATAAATTTGATAAAGAATCAATTTAGGGACAACTAGAAAATAATATCCTAGGCTACAAGCTAAAGGAGAGATCAATTACCTAGAGAGCTAAGATCCTCCTACTAATTTTGGGAACGTAGATAATTATTCTGGATTGTGACCTTTCTTCATTCGTTGATCAAATTTAGCTATGGCCAAGCCTGGGTCTTACATTCTCGAGAATCCTAGATCTTGGCGCTCACATTCTCCTAAATATACTGAATTTCTAAAATACATGGCAAACTTGACTTTAATATAGAATGTGCTATTGTTCAAAAACATTTGGATTGGATGCATGGCAATTTCATGAACTCCACTGTCGTAAACTAAATTTTGCAGATGAATAGAAGCTCTCTAATAAGGAAGATCATTGAATCTCCATGTTGTTTTAATTTCGTTGCTGGAGTCCCATCGTTTTGTCTAGCAGATCGCAGCATCTGATGGAAGCAGGATAAAAGTGATCCCAAATATCTTGGATCTTCAAGCTCTACCACCAAGCTTCAAAATTCTCGGGTGGCTCCAGGAAGACGGCAACTTCGATTCTCCGTCGTATCGCTTTTCACTAACTCTCTTCCAACCCTTCAAATTTGCAACAAACACATGACCTTTCTTTGTTTTATGCTTGATCACAGCTTCTTGAGAGCAGCCAATGTGAGGACCCATCAACTATGATGAGGAACACTCGAAGTCACCGACCAATGGAAACTAGAAGCGCCGGCGGCAGAGAGACTACCGAGAATCCTCCTCTATCAAAGAAAATCGAGGTCAGTACGTGCTACTGGTTTTAAAACATCCTTGCCTTTTGTACTCTCATTTTACCTTGTTCAATCCTGATCTTCTCGTCGTTGTGAGCGCATTAGAAGATCAGAAGTCTGCAGTGAGAATTTGAAGTGTAAATGTTCACTGGCATACGGGTAGGAATTTTCAAATGGACGCTGCAGCTTCTCAATTGTTTAGATGTCCTCCTCTTCTTTACTTGCCTGTGGAATTCTCTCTATTTTCATAAATATAGTTGTATAGTTAGACCTCGACATCTTAGTCCTCCATTTCCTATAATATTCATGGAAGTTGGGTGACGGATTTGTGATCTTAATAAGAAGAGATCAAAAACATTCCTCAAGGGATGGAAATTTGGGGTACTTGGAGGAACCCGCAAATCCTTAGTCGGCAATGGTCTCAAAAGCATAATCAAAATAACTTGAAATATTCCTGAGGGGACAGAAATTTGGGGTACCTGGAGGTTCCCGCAGACCCTTAGTCAGCCCCAACTGAAGATTTGGGAGTACCTTTAGGTATGCCAAATTTCCATCCCCTGATAAAAACTCCTACAAAATTTGATTCCCAATTTTGGAGCTTGCCTCAGTTTAGATTGTCAATGACCAATCTAGGACCACTAAGCGTGGTCAGATCATTACGCTCAAAAATCATTGTTTGTAGTAATATAATAATTTTGAGAATCGAACACATTAACTTGTTAAGGGGAGACACGTAGAGAATAGCAATACAGCTCCCTCTTCGATTACAGATCTGCTAAGTCAATTTTGACATCCTTTTTTTTCTTTTGCAAATTTTTTAAATCTACTTGTGCAGCTACAGTTTAGTTCTTCAACCTGTTTCTCTACCATCTTGGCAAATATTCCAAAAAATTGGGCAATGGTTTTATGATCAAAATCGAAACAACTTGAAATATTCCTGAGGGGACGGAAATTTGGGGTACCTGGAGGTTCCCACAGATCCTTAGTCGGCCCCAACTAAAGATCTGGGAGTACCTTCGGGTACCCCAAATTTCCGTCCCATCATCAGAACTCCTGTAAATGTCACGAGCGACTCTGGATCCTGCTTCAGTTCACAATCTCGATGCTCATGTTTTGCTAAATTGAACAGAATAGAATCAGTACTTCATCCACAACTCAGTGAGTAGAACTTGTGATTGGCTGATCAGTGAGATGGAAGTGGAAAGACCTTCATGCATGATTATTATTTTGTTTTGGGGGGCTAAAATAGAAATATACAAAGCTTTATCAATATCCCTCCTTCTAGTCATGCTAGCAGGACAAAAAAAGGGGTTACCTTGAGGAGTCCCTACATCATAAGTCGGACCCAACTAAAGATGTAGGGATACCTCGAGGTACCCCCTTTTTCCGTCCCCAATGCACCAATCTCTTGACTCATTTCACCTCGCAAGCTGATCAGTGGTTCCACTAGAATTGGCTTGTCTTGACAACTCTGTTATTTTTTAATTTTTAAAGTAACCATCACTAAATGCCTATTGGTTTTGAATACTTTGTTTGTTTGACATTTCAAGGTTGTTTACCTACCCTTATTATACTATTGTATTGGTCCACTAGAAAATTTGCGAGAATAACGTTGTTTAACATAGATGTTAGGTATATTTTTGAGGCAACATAAAGTGTATTAGAATTTAATTTGGTGGATTTTATGTGTTGTGACCATAGTATATGGACAAGTCTAATATCCTAAGCAAGTAAGTTAATCTTTGCTTTGTTACAAATCATTGAAGTGATCATTGTTTAATATATGTAATGATTATTAGGCACTCTAGTTAGATATAAATGACATGAATAGAGATTTTACTTAATTGCATTAATTTTTTTTATTAGAAATTATTTTATGTTTGGCTTTGAATATTAGACTTTGCATCTCATTTATTTATGAGCTAATATTTCAATTATATTTGTCTTGGCAAAATCTTATTGTTGTTGGCCAGACTAGCAAAGGATCTTCTCCAACAATCCCTAGTGAGGTTGACCCAGTCCTAGATGTAGTAACCACTCCATTACCAATGGCACCAATTCACCAGAGCATTCAGAGTTTGCCTAATTCAAATGTCGGGGCAACAAATGATACTCATTTGGTAAGCTCTGGTGACATATTGGATGACCGTAAGCGCAAACATGCCTATGTGGCACAACTTCATCGTAGTCTCATGAGTGGTTCGAAGAACCTCAAGTGGAAGCAACCAATCTTTTCACTAGAGAGCTCTAGTACTGAGTACAGTTCTAGTATTTGTTCTTCAGTCTCCGAGTGTAGTAATCAAATTGAAGAGTTATGCGATTGTGCTTGTAGTTCTAGTGTGCCAAAGCATGAGGTGGTCCTCATTGACTTGAGCTCTGACTCAAACTGTAGTGTAGACATCAATTCCGTAGGGGATTGAGATCATACATTTCTATAGCTATTATATTCATATTTATACTTTCTCTAGGTAATAGCCATAGGTAGGGTTGGTGTTTATTTCCCTAGCATTTCAATCCTTGTATCATGGCATTATGAATAATTAAAAAAAATGAATTTATGATTGTATCATTTGATTCTATATTGAAAATATTTTGTTTTTGTTGTTGGAGACCTAAATTTCATTGTCATTGGATTCACAGATGGATGACACTCGAGTGACTCAAACTCAAGAAGAAAGAATCATAGAGACTCTTGGAACCGATGAAACTCAACTAGAGATTGAAGAAGAAGAAGAACGAGTAAGCTTTATGGAGGTGGATATTAATGATGAAGAGGAGGAAAAGGAGTTGCTAGAGGATGAACTCCGTAGACTCCAAAAAGTCGATTCAGTGGCAACAATCTCGAGTCTAAGGATGAAGCTTGACAATTTGTTTCATCTTCGCATTTTTTTGTGCAGACTTGTTGCAATGCCCATGGTCAGGCCTACGCTTTCAAGTGACTTAAAGAAGCTTGAGACGGAATTTGTTTTTGGATATTGTGAAGGGACAGCAGTATTTTATGTTTCTACAACCAATGAGGCTGGCGAGACAGCAGAAGTAACAGAGGATGATATCAAAGGATGGGATTCATTGTGGAAAAAGGAAAATGACATTTTCAACAATTATGTCGATTTAGTGGGTCCATTGAAATTCTTGAAGAATTTGAAATTCTTCGTTTGTGATAGGAATCATAGATTGTAGGCATGGATGCAACACATCGCAAGGCTGCAATCTTCAAACCCAATCTTTCACTATGTAGTCAATTGCATTGTTCTAGATACAAAGGGTAGGATTGAGTTGGTCATGCAAGTAATGCATGACATAAACAAGTGAGTATTCAAATTTCATATTGATTTGAATGTTGTATTTTTTTTCTTTGTTGTTGAACTTGTCATATGGCTCACATTGAAAAAGCTTAATCAAATTTATTTTCTTCATCTACAGATCCACTGAAGACTCACCTGTGAAGACAAATTTGATACATATATTGTATCGTGTTCAAAAATATGGCCTATTACCCTTGCATAAGTTCAATGAGATGTTGAGGCCATCAAAGGTGAAACGATGCGGTGCTCAACAATCTAAAAAGAGTTGGTATTCCATGCCCGTTGATGTTTTTACGTCATTTGTATTTTGGGTAAGATAGAAATTATGAGACTTTACATTTACTAGTTTTTATTTCATATGACTTGCTCTCAGAATTTTATTTGTTTTCAAATTTAAATAATGTTCATTTTTTGCAGCAAGAAATTGTACATGCAGCAGGTTCAACAGCTCGAAAGTATATTGAGGTCACACCGTTCGAGGATAAGAGTGACCAAGGGGTTGCAGATGCCATGAGAGTTGGGGCAAAAGAGAAAAGTGCCAAATTGTATGTTAAGATGATGAAGTTGTTGGCGGTGGCTAATCCTGGCCATGGTCGAAGATTCCTTGAAGAGGTGAGTTTTGTTATGAGATAATTACTACATTAAATTTCTTCTTTGTATTTTGAGACTAGTTATGAACTAAGAGCATGTCAATGGTATAAGTGGAGAAGCACTAGAGCTCAAATGAGATGCCTGAGATGACTTTAGAGAAACTACAAATGCTTGCTACTTGCAACACTACAGCCTTCCACAAGATCTAGTTCCTAAAATGGTGAAATTCTTCCATGCCATCTCGTGACGGTAGGAAGTTTCCAGCTAAGCCCGTATCTGAGGAGAAGTTGGGGCCTTTCCTAAACAAATGCGTTTGGTATGTGGGGGTAAGAATTAAATCCCGGGTATGCAACTCCCATATTATATGCACGGGTCATCGGCATTAAAATGGCTTAGAGGATTGCTTTTGTAAAAATTATATGGAATTAAAACAACCAAAAAGTTGGGTGAAGGCCAAATTAAATAAAATAGTTGTAGAAAATGTTGGGTTGCATATTTATTAAAAAAAACTTCATAAGATATATGAAGAATGAAACACCTATTTTTTTAACCTTGTAGAGTGCCTTATGGGGGTGTTCGAAGAAGATATCAAACTAGTATTTGCTAAAACTATAGGGGCCTTCCAAGGTCTCCCTCTTTTGGAAGGAGCTGTGGCAATTACAGATGTAGTGCACTCCTTCTCTCTACTTCTAACTCCACTACATGAGCCTCTACGCTTCATCTCACAATCCACATACTTATCCAAGGCATCACGATCTTCTACAGCCAATGCATAAATGTCTTTATCCACATCAATGGCTATTGTAACAATGCATACAATACTCTCCAAACCAATGAAGTCACATTTAGCTCCTTCATAACCTCCATATGTATACTGCAATCTTGCAATGTGCTTGTAATACTTTGGCAATATACTGATTTTCTCATCAAAAAGTGAAACACTTTGAACATAATCCACTTGGGCTCCTTTTTCTCCAACAGCCTTGACTATTTTTTGCACCCTTCCAATGTGCCATAGCAACTTCCCATTACCCTCATCAAACAAAAGCCCAACATCATCAAATAATCCAATATGCACTTGATCATCATCATACACATAAGCATCTAGATTTGTACTTTTATATCTTACATGCCTCAACCTATCCAAAGGCAACTTCTCAAGGGAGTGTATGTTCAATTCAGAAATTAATCTCATCTTGTACACTTGACCTTTACCTAGTACTTCAATTGTAGAAGAGTGTTTTGAACCTACACTCAAAATTCTACTATCTAAATTATCACTTTGCTCAGCATGTAACAATATTGATTGTAAAACTACTATAGCTTCTCTAAGAGGCCCATCATCAACAACATGATTGTTAGTTCTTTTTGTATAATTTTCATGTGTATCATGAGCTAATGATTCATGACTAAAAGAATGGGGGCAAGGGTCAGTCCATTTCCCTAATGTTTGAAGTACCTCCTTCATGGCAACCCTCTTAGCCCTATTCTATGCCATAACAATGCCTTCACACCAAGCCTTCTTAAGATTCTCATCAGTCACTGAGGCATAATCACATAAGTTAGAACCTGTCACTTGGGCATTTGATGACCACCATATATTCTTCCTCCGCCGGGATTGAGCAAATGATATTCCATCATCAGAATATTTAACTTGCTCAGTTCTACCAATGTGGGAACATCTTTCAATAGCTTCTCCAACAGAAAATGTATGTTTATTCTTCACTTGTTGTCCAAGGAGGGAAAAAAAGTCCTCACAACAATCTGAACCAATGTTACCTAATGGGCATGGCAAATGAGGGTAATTATTTCTCATCATTCTAACATAGTTAACAGCAGCATGACAAGATATGAGGCAATTAGTGCGAGTCTCTCTACTCATCCAATTGCCCCCAATGGTATGACCATGCTTTTGATGAAGGATGTACTCTATTCCATAATAAAGCATATGAGAGACAAATGAAGCAAGCATTACCCTCTCATACATTGTTCCACATCCATAGAAAATCTCTAAGAATGCCCACAATACTTCTAAATGAATGATTGTACCCAACACACATTCCTTCCTGAAGACCCCTTTTACAACTACTCCTGCATGTAATTTTTCTAAACATGCTCTAACTTGAGGAAATGAAATACGTTGTACAACTGGATAATTTTGCTTGTCCTTTACATTTATATCTTCATCCAACAAACCATGCTCATCTCTAGTAAACAATTCCGTGACCAATTGCAAATGGTTTTTGTGAGCCAAAAAATGACCCCAAAATATTGTCCTTCGAGGACTCAACAAAGGGTTTCGAAGTTTCTTACCTACATGTATTGGATCTTGTACCATGATTAATCGATGTCCATCAACAACCTCTGACTTCATCAAGAAGCCATCTTCATTCAGTCCAAATGTACCCTTGTAAATGCTCTCCAACATTAGTTTTCTCCTCCTTGCATCACCATCACTTGCATGCCCTCTAAGAGGACCAACAACCTCTTCAAGATGCTTTTTGTGCAAAGCTGCAACACGTGTCCATTGCAATTGAACTTGGGTGGCATCAAACTTATTGCATGTGGTTAATATTCCATAGATCAATCTAGGCATTCCTTTGACAAAAGGGTTTGCCACTAATACACAACACATGTTGCCAACCTCCAAGCTTGAAAAAGCATCTGTAATCGACTCAAAACTAGCAGCTGAAGGTTTAGGATCAAATGAACACTTATGAGGAGTTTCAGAAGAAGCTTTGGTTCCACAAAAACCATCTATGAAGTCATTGCGCCTATTTAGAGTTGCTAATGCAACACAAGTGGTTTCATCTTCAGAGCATTCAAAAGGAATAGGGCTTAAAATTCTAAGTTTGGCTTTGCACTTTGTTAGTATTGATGACAAATGAATAAATGTTTCTTCATTTAGACCAACTGAATACAAAAATCCCTCACTTTTATATATCTTTTGGCTAGTGTTTATAACTGGTCCTAACAATTTGGAAGAAATAAAATTGTGTGTGGAAGCCCCACCAAAATTGTGAACTACCTCAAATAATTTCACAGTGCTTGGATGGTACCTCTTTCCATGGCCATCCCCACCACATTTATGAACAAATAGCAAATTAGAGGCTGTGTCAAACAAAAGATTATACAAAGTGGACCTTTTTTGGAAGGCCCCAGAATCTGCAGCCTTCTTAAAAAGCTTTGCTATTTCAGGGAGTGAGCCTTCAATCAAAGTAGTCTTCAATTTATGTTGAAGATATTGATTAGCTGTTTTTGCTCTAGTCAAAGCTAAATTCAACATAAAAACTTGGCCACTACATGCATCAGCTCTCTTCTCCCACTCTCTAGCTGAGGTGATCAATTCTTCATATTGAAGATAATCAAAATGTGTACCCCTTTGCATGCATTGTTCTCCTCTAGGAACTATTGCATGACTTAAACGTCAAGCTCTTTTTCTGAAGTCATCTAGTTTTGGGATCAAGGGATACATTTTACAAAACATGATAGAACAATCAACATGCCTAAATGTCCCTTTAGTGTGGAGAGTTTCATTATTTTTCTCAATACATTGAGAATAGTGTGGATCAGGGTACCACAATGATCCAATATGAAGATCATTTAGTAATAAGCTACAATCTACCACCTCAATACCTCATTCATTATGACTAATGACTTGTTGGAGAATCCATGGCAAACGTTTTTTTCAATGTAACTCAATAATACATGATGTGGAATATCAATAGGATTAGGGATAAAAGATGGAGGATACTCAACTACTCCTAATCTGACCCCCTTTGCTAGAGAAGTAGCAATGGTAAGTTGGTTACCTCCCCCACCAGCAACATCCTTGTTTTTCATTGATTGTATGTGTACTGCTCCTTTCATGTGAACACTAATTGTATCCCCTTGCCCAAAACTTCCCTTGTAATCACATATTGTGCACCTCCAATTATTGTCATCAATCATTACAGCCCCTGAGATATAACCACAGAAACTGTCATTAGAATTATACATGAGAAAAGAAAAATACTTTGTCCAAAATTGAAGGGAATAATATAATTACCTTCTGAAGCATGCTTCACTATCCAAGATCTCCTCTTCAATTCAGTGAGTTCAATAGTTGTAGTAGCTTTCAACTTGGACTCAGCCTCTTTCCTTTGTTCCAACAAAGCCATCTCATGTTTTGATTTATCACGAGGGACTCCACGTTTGAGAGATAATTTGGGTTGGAGATGTATTTCAAAGTTTGACAAGTTAAATGACTTCCTTGGATTAATGCAAATTTCCTTTTGACATGGATCACACCAAATTATCCAAGTTGACAAACCCTTCTTTACATCCTTGGAAAGGCAAGGAACAAAGCTACCAAAGTCACATTCAGGATATTTCTTCACTAATAATTCCCAATTCTTCTGCAACTTTTTAGGTATGCCAATCATATCAACCTCCAAGCTATTACTAACACCCATTTCTATAACCTCACAGTTAGTGTCACTCATAGGAAACTCCAATTTAACCTTGGCAAAAGGAAGTGGAGTACCATTGACATTAGATGAACCATCATTTACTCTCAGCTTCTTAGTTACAGGTTCTTTCAAACATTCATCATCATCATCCATCAATAGAATATCACCCTGTGATGAAAGAGCAGTGCTTACAACAGAATTCCGTGTAATTTGATGTGAACATGATGGTGAGGTTAATGGTGGAGGCTGATGTAATGATCTGTGGCACCCACATGCACCACATTTACGGGCATTGGCCACATCAGCATAAAACAATTGGCAACCATCAACCCCACCATTGTGTTTCTTTACACAAGCACCACTACTTGGAGTTCTATCAAAAATTGCAAGGTGAAAGCTTCTATGACAAGAGCAACAATCACAAAGCAAGGGGTTTTCATCTGAAGGGTCAAACAACAAACAACCATCTCCATTGCAACCTGTGAGACGCTTGCACTCTAGGAATTTAACACCATCCATCTTCAACTCTTTGGAAACCTTATTTCCAAACAAGAATGAGATTTGGTATGTTCCAATATAGCCCATTTTGAAGAGGATCACCAAAGAGCAACACACCAATAGTATCACCACATCTGCATCATGAAAATAAACACAAGAAATTAATAAAACTTCTTTTAAAACCTCCTCATAATAAGATATGCTTTTTTTGTATCCTAAACAATATCAATTTCTATAGCCATGGGCTGGACTTCAATCCCTATAGGACCAAGGATTAATGGTTTCAAAATGGCCAATTGAATGGATCATATTGTAGAAGAAATAATTCAGATGGGATCAAATTTTACTTGTGGTGATCCTAAAACAAATAGATTTGAACAAGAAGTCTACATAGGACATACTCAAAACTACTATAAAACATAAGGCCTATAGTGATATTTTTCATGCAACTAAGAGGCTCTAGAGAAAAAGAAGAAAACAACCACTTCAGAAAAAGTTCTTGAAAAGGGACAAGAATGGGACAAAAAAGTTCTTAAGGTGGGCTTCAACACCTGAATGTAGCAACCTCTTGAAACTTGATGTTGAAACTTGATAATGATGCAGTAACTTTAAAATCAATGTCTTTTGTAGATCAAACAATGCAGTAATGAAAATGCAGAATGTTCTGAAAAATCAAAAAACAATGCCAATGATGAGTTACCAAATCAACACATTCATCAACACTTCCATCAATAAAAACACTAAATAAAAAACTGAATTACTTAGTCATACTTAACCAATCAGTTGGTCATACTCTGGACATCAATAATTGAGTAAGGATTCAAGTTCAAGTTTCTACTTGATTCATTGATTCAAGTCCATAGCTAATCAATTTCTTAATTGTTCAAGTTCCTTCACTGTCAACTTATATATGGTCATGTCTATTACTTTCTACATGCTGCAGTACTTGTTTTTGGTGAAGCCATATCTTTTTTCAGACTATGCATGTGTGGGTTTTGTAAGGCCTACGATGAAGAAATAGATACCTATGGCAGAATTCTTTAGAAATCCGTAAGTAATTCAAAAATGCTCCGAAAAATATGAAACCACTTGGGTTAGATTCGACATCAATTTTTTTTCAAGTGAAAAATAAGAAAAAAATAATTTCGTGCATCTAAGAACCATCGAAAAGGCCGACCAGCCCTTAAACGCACAGTTTATGAGCAAACTACCTTAGCTAGTACTGAAATTTCACATGGGCTTGCTTACCTAATAAGATTCTTGTCCCACAAGTCGTTGACAGTAGCAATCAATAGAATTTCAGTCTCTCAGACACCTTGACAAGTAGAGTTAAAATTCTCCAATCAAGCTAAGCTCCGTTTCCAGCTGCCAGGGCCCCCTACAAGAATGAAATGACAATGGAAGCCTGAAATTAGTTTAAGTTGAAACTGCACATCATCGACAGAGGATCATGTTTGTTAAGATTCACAAAAGTAAGCATGAGATTCAAGTGCTAGGATTAGAGATCTCAAACTACAGATCAAAGGTCTCAAACTAACACAGATCAGACTAGACTCACTAGTTCAACAAATGGTTGACAAATATTTTAATCAAACATGATCAAGCTCATAATCATGTTCCTGATCACTCTCCTGATCACGTTCTAAATCAAATCAATAATTATAAAAGTGGAAGTAGAAGTGTAGAACAGAGAAACCAAAGTTGCATAGTCATCCTAATCATGTTCTAAAACAAACCAAGAATCATGAAATTGCAAGCAGAACAGAGAAAAAAAGGAATGCACTATTGCACATTGATTGATAGGTGATATTGCAGTCAATGTGCAGTAAACGAGGATTAACTAACCCTGAGAAAAAAAAATTAACCATGCCAACTTTGCAATCTCTACTCCATGAAGATGTCAAGAGCATCAAGCAATAGGCTCGGCTCAAAAAAAATTCGAACTGTGTACTCCTTTTGAAATGCTCAACTTCAATGACAACCAATTCCAAACAATGTGGGGGCAATATGTTGATGGCACTCATAAACCTCAAATCTAATCTGAAGTAGATCTAATCTTCCCTAGGAAGTATATACCAATGAGAGTTTTATCAAGGTCATGTTCTTACCAATGGGAAACAACACCAGACCCAACAAGCTTTAAATTCCATCTCTAAACATCAAGTCAACAACAAGACAAACCCAAATATGGAACAAACCAATGTTCAATGGACCTAAAAGTACAAGGTTGCAACTTCAAAAGGAGTGAGAAAAGGAGCATAAGAATCAGGAACCCAAGAAGGCCAAGTCAATCAATACCCTCATGCAATGCTCGATTGAGCCTGGCCATCATAAAGCTAAAAATCAAAGCCAAATAGGCATGCCCTAGAAACAGTGATCCAATCGGCAAATGTAAAAGCTACACAAGCTGGTTCAAAAACACAAACCTAAACCCACAAGGGAGGACAGAGATGGAAGTTTACGCATGAGATGCAGATCTTTGAGTTTTGATCAAGAATGTAAATGTATGATCACCAAACAAGATCCTCCACAGCAACACTCTATGGCAATGCTCCAAGTGTGATCCTCCACAACAATTGCCAAATAGAATCCAGCCTCAAAAAATGTTGGCAACACCCTTCCAAATCAAAGACAGTGGTCTACCAATAAAATGGGAGAATGACAACAGAGAAATGAGAGAAACAATGCGGTAGTAAAACTCAGCAGAAAAACACAGCGGGAAAATGGACAAGAGAGAGAAGAAGACCTAAACAACAACGGCACTATGGTTTAGAGTACACCTATTGCTCCCTTGGAATGACCTTCAACTATCCAGGATCCAGTACTGCTAGCTATCATATTCTTGAAATACATTGGATACGATATGAAATATTTGGTCATAAATAACACCTACCTCAGCAATATTCTAACACAAATGAATAATCTTCTAGTTCAACCATCACACTCAAAAGTTCCCTATGTATAATTTTAAAAAATTCATTCAAAAAGTTCCCTCCAATTAAAATTAAAATTCATTTTCAATGTATTATTTATAATATAAAAATCTTAAATTTTTATTAGAAAGCCCTAAAAGTTGGATAGCTCGGCCTATGATACATGTATTAAAAATACTCATATAATTATGTTTTAAATGCTATTTTTATCCTCAAAAATACCCATTTCATGTATATAATTACATTTTTGGATTCCTTGTTGAAAGGGCTACAAGAGTTTTCTACATTAAAACAAATTATATCCCTTGAGATTGTACTAAAATGCATTATAAGTGATTATAATTATGGCCATATAATATGGGAGTTGCGTACCCGGGAATTAAATTCTTACATTCTTGAATTTTGTAAATATCATAAGTTTTGTTGAAGAGTGGCATTCCTCATTTATAGTCTTTCTCGTTACTTTTAGGGAAATTAATTATAAAATTTGTATTGTTGTAGATTGAGGATGCTGTCGTGGAGTATTTTGACACGGTGGTTCAGAAGGACAACATCACAATTAATTACGAAGTTCCACAACAACCAGAGTACTTAGCAAAGTACATGGAAGGTTGGAGGCGGAAGATTTGGGATTAGGAATTTGGGATTTGGGCTAGCTCTTAAAGGAGCAAACTATTTCAGAAAGAGTGATTCCTTCTTGAATTTAGAGGGATCCATGCAGGCAATTCGAAGAATTCTCTTCCGGTATGTTCATACGACTTTTTTCTATATTCAAGTTGTTTGTATTCATCAAAATGCCTTGAAATGTTGACATATCATTACTTGCTACATGGATTGATGAAGAGAAAATATTCTTTGAAATGACGTGAAGACGGAAATGGAGGATAACTCAAGGAACCTTAGTAAACTTAGTTGGATCCCACTAGGATTGTAGAGGGTCCTTGCGATACCCTTGGGTTCCATCCTAGTGTTCTAGCATTCATTGTTAAAATTGCCAAATTAGAATGGTAGTTTTTATTGACTATTGATGAGGTCATTTATTGTTAGTGTGAATTTCTTGATAGTTATATTAAATCCATCCCCTTGTTGTCAAATTAGATTAGTTTTTAAATCTTCCTCTATAGGTTATTCACTTTAAGTTTTGTATATTCTAATATTTGTTTCTGGTATTCTAGGTTCTTCAAGCTTGAGCTTCTTGCAAAGGGTGCAATCACGCGAGAGGATCTCCCATCTTTTTTATCCACTTGGTTGGACCGTAGTTCGGCAGATTGCATGTATTCTATGAGTCAACTCAAAACTTTCACAGCTACTCACCTTAGTGGTGGAGGGTGGTACTTGGATTGCCATATCCTCTTCACTCATCCATCAAAGGTGGAGTTCCGGAAGTCTTTCGAAGGCGTTGGTGTTATCGACTTGGTAGTGGACAAATTTGCAGGACTTAGTGATGCGGCAAAGAGGAAGGCCTTGGTTAGAAGGGCTAATGCTGACAAGAGGAAGGAGGCAAAAGAGAGAGAAATTCTTATTGAAAAGGAGAAAAAAGAAGCAGAGTGGCTTGTGAAGTTGGTGGAGAAGGAGGCAAAGAAGGACAAGGAGAAAGAGGAGGGGAAAGGCAAGGGCAAAGGCAAGAAGAAGGTTGAAGAACATGGTGAAATTCCAACATCTTTTATGGTAGACCAGAATTCTCAGATGCAAGGTGGATCTCATGGTGGACTAAAGAGGAAGGCGGTACTTCCAGAGCTAACAGAGGACATGGTTACACAGGGTACACAAGTTATAGTCCTTGGTGATGATGATGAAGTGAACTTAGAAGAGTTGATCCTCAATGTTTCCATTGTGGACATCATGGAGAACATTCAGACCGACATGTCAACATGCTATATTGAGGTGATAGATTTTTTGAAAAAGGTAAATATTTTTCAAATGGATTGGTCATTTTGAATGATTGTTTGTATTGTTCAATGACATCAGTATTTTACATGGAAATAATTTATTTTGTGGAAATTTGTTTGTAGTTCTCAGCATCAAAGGTGCGCATGCATGATGGTAAAGTAAGCCGAATGGGATTAGTAGACCTCATATTATTTGACTGCTAAGAGAATCTACCCATCCCGGAGGTGTCTTTTCCACTCACTCATATTCCATCATGGAACTTAGACCTTGAGTACGAGGCCATTCAAATGGCATTTCTTTTTGCAGATATGCATTTGCAGGACCATGGCTACGTGATTGTGTTTCACTCATATTGCATAGCTTCAGAGGGCGTCATCCAAGGATTGTGTGAGACCTATCCCACATTCATAAAGAAATTTGAGTGGTTGGGAGTGAACCGCATATACTCGACATCCGCCATGGACAAAACAAGCACGGTATGAATTTTGTGAATAAGTCATTGTTTAAGTAGCGATTGCCAATGTTTATTGTTATATTCTTTTGATGTTTATTTTGTTGTCATACATACAAACTCTCAAATTTGGAATCACCCTCTTGGTGAAGGATCATGGTGAGAAAGGAAAGTCCAAGTTCTGTTTGAAGTGCTCGGAGGCGATGTAGAAGGCAAAAGTGGACCTAAGAAGGCATGATATGTTGATGAACTATACCATCGAGGAGA
The DNA here is from genome assembly GCA_963920665.1 of Straminergon stramineum. Lineage (NCBI taxonomy): Eukaryota > Viridiplantae > Streptophyta > Bryopsida > Hypnales > Calliergonaceae > Straminergon > Straminergon stramineum. Next base: position 11,970,751 of record OY987267.1, on the reverse strand, counting down.
CCATGTTGATCAACAGTGTAACCTCAATTCTGTGGCAGGGGGCTCGTGAAAAAGATGCAAGATTCATGCAATTCTTCATTGAAGGGACAACCAAGGAAGGAGATGTGGTTCTTGACTGCACAACATCTACTAGTAAATTATGCATTAAACGATTATGTACTCAAATTTTTCATTATATAATAAGTCACTTAAATGATGATTTGTATATCATTTTATTGATTATTGCCAGTGCTTTGATTACTGCATGCCGCGGCACGGGACGCCACATTGTGGCTTTGGAGGAGGACAAGGAGATTTTTGATGCTCTCCTCCTACCCATGAAAAAGACTGCTCAAGCCATGGTGATGACAAAACCACCACCAATGATTGAACCCTCCGAAGATCCAGACGCAATGATTGTAGTATCTCGGAAGTTCACTCGGAAGATTAGACCTCGTAAGTAAGTTTACATATTTTTGAATATGAGGTATAGATTGTTTAAATACTCATTTCCAAGTTCAAAGTATCTAACATTACATCATTTGTATTGCAGCTATCAGGGATTGATTCCAACAAATGCATTGAAGAAGATACAAAGACTTGTCCTCAGTCCAGAGAAGCCTTTTGATCTTCTACTATATACTGAGCAAATGGCATTAGCTTTTGCAGAGTTTGGTTGTTCTAAACCTAAACACAAAAAGGATACATATGCTCTAAATGTCTTAGAGTTTATAGATAGGTCAACATCCGAGGGTAGAGAGACTTCAAAGTCATCTAGCATCGAGGTTTCTGCAACCAAATCCACAGCGACTTAGATTCATGAGATTGACATATCTCATGAGTCAAACTATTATGTGTGGATTTTCATTATGAGTGGATTTGTGTGTTTTATGGCTACATTTGGAGTGTCATTTTTTTTCTTTTTACACTTTTGTAATCCATGATTTCCATCAAAATGAAGTATAATTGTTTATTGCGCCCCCCCCCCCAAAAAAAATTATAGGTTTAGGACACCCCTATGACTAAGGTAGTCAAAAAAATTGCTCTGATTATTAAACCAATAGGTGCATTCTCTTTTCCTACAATCAATACTGAAGTCATGCATTGGACACAAAATGTCTGGGTCAACATTTAAAGGTTAATTTTAGGATAAATAAACTCACATTTCTGTAAAATCAATATGACCTTTACCCACGGTCTTAGGTCCCTCATTGCTTTTTTGGACAAAAAAATATCCCGCTCACAAGCTCACAGGCTCACGTGCTAGCAATCCTGCTTGAAGATGAAACAAAGGTGAAGGAGCAAGAGTTCTTCAAGGTGTATGTTGATTGTTTTGCCTTTAGTTTCAAGGGACAACAAATACATGTAAACTTGACAGATGCTACACCCTAAACCATACCAAGGTATTTAATATTTTAGATGTTTGGTTGGGTTACACCAACTTCATATTTGAGAAGGTGATAAGAAAAAATTGGCATTCTGAAGAATTGATGAAGAAAGGAAAGAACAACTTTATCAATGGAGGTTCCTTCCATTTGGTTTAGAAAATGTACCTACTACGTTTCAAAGAGTTATAAATTGCATCTATTTTGGTTTGAATTTTGTAAAATGTTGCATTGATGACATTATTGTTTATAGCATGAATCAAAAACAACATAGAGCTCATTGGATGGACTTGTTTGCTAGACTACAACTTCACGGTTTAAAACTGCATCTAAACAAATGCAAGTTTTATTATGATCGAGTGAAGTAATTGGGTCATATAATATATCTTGGTGGATTGGGAGTGGTAGCTAACAAAGTAGAGGTGATGATTTCTATTCCAAGGCTAAGGGATGTGAGTAGATTATGAGCATTTTGGAGGTTGTATAATTACTATAGAAAAATTGTAAAGACAATTAGCACCATCACAAAGCCATTAACCTTGTTGACAAGGAATGATCAACTTTGAATGTAGGGAGATGGAAAAAATTCTACCTTCAAGCAATTGAAAGAATGTTTAGCATTACGACTAATATTGACAAGGCCAATTTGTAGTAGGTCATATCAATACCCTAAGGATCGAAGCTCCCACATGGTATTAATGTAGTGTTGACCCAAATGGATGACGATAGCAAAGAATTTGTAGTAGCCTATGCCAATCACTTCAATAACAACGGAGGCACAATATAGCTCATATGATAGAGAGTGTTTAGAAGCAATTTGGGTTATTGTTCACTTTTATTGTTATTTACATGGAAACAAATTTTTAGTGATAATAGACCACCACTTGTTGAAGTGGCTATTGGGATCCGACAAACTCACAACAAAGCTTACACAATGGGCTCTAATGCTAATGGAATATGATTTTAAAGTTCTACACCGCATTGGTTTAATGAATAGTGATACTCACCACTTGAGCCACAATTCAAGTCTTAACCGAGTGGACTCTATGAGGGCTCAATGGTACATGGAGGAGAAAAAAATTCGTTACCAGGTTAGCATTATGTTGCCTACTTGAGTATTATGGCGATGATTGAATCCATTGTAAAGGAAGCCATCATGGCTATGATGGATGTCGATAGAAGTGAAGAGTTTGAAGGTGCCAACGACATCTTTGATGATATGGAGGTTATGTTATACTTGAAGCATGGTAAATTTGTAGCCACAATATTAACCAATGAGAGAGATCAAATTCTATGATGACCCAAAAGGTTCATGGACTAGAAGGATTGCGCGTTTTTTTTCACAAGTCAACAAACATGGTTAGCTGATAAATCGAATGTGAAGCATGTCTACTATGAATGTCTAGAAAAATCCATCAAGATTGACATGGCAAAAACACGCGGAAATTTGGTAAAAACATACCCTGTTTTTAGAAGAACATCACAAAAAACATGGTCAAAGAAGGGGTCAAAAGTGCACCATGTGGCAGCCACATCACCTTCACATAAGCGCCATGCAAGCAAGAAGTGCCACAAGGGATTTTTTTCACCCAACCCAAAGATGATGTGGCAACTGACGTAGCACCTAACGTCATGATCTTTGAGAAGATTAGTAGTGTTTTGAACAAAGTCAACTTTGACGTTAAAAAGAATTTTGATATTGTTTTTAGTGACATCGACTTTTATGTTGAGATGTTTTTTGAGACATTTTTGGAGACATAAGATTTGATGTCAATAACAATTTTTGAAACATTTTTACAACATCAAATTTAATATACACCATACTAAATAGGCCATACACAATACATCATACACAATATTTGGGATTTATATGTCATGGCTTGAAAAGCTCTTTATTGTGAGTATATTGACAAAAACGAACAAGCTATTTATACAAGTGGGTGGTCAAAGGGAAGAGAAACCATATGGGATATTTGAATTTTCTAAATTATACGAAGTTGTTGAAGTTGATGTCACAAGAAAAATCTAGACATCACAATTGACGTCTTAGTTGATATTGCAAAAAACATTTGGACATTTTAATTGATGTCTTAGTTGATGTTTATAAAAATGTTGTTCAAATTTTCAAATGGTGTCAAAGTGTGTTGATGTGGCATGCCACTTCATCCTTGTTGGATTCCATATCAAGGAAGAAATGAAATTACTTCAATACAGACTGCAACAAATAACAAAATCATTTTTTAGAACCCCTATATGTCTTGTTGTTTACAAGAAGGTAAACACCAGAACTTCAACAAGAATAGGACGGATTAAATTTCATACATTGTTGGAAAAATGATCTTCTAAAATTGAGAACAATTTATGTTCAATTTTAAAACATATGGGACAATGGAAATACATATTTATGGAAATTAGATAATGTAGAATGCATTAGACTAATTTTTTAGGACTTGATAATACAATTAGAGCTAAATTGGAAATGCAAAGAAAAATGTAGTCATCTTGCTATTTTTTTCCCTCCATGTAAACCTTTTTTAAAAGCCTCCAAGGAGTTGCCCTTCCTTTGTGTTTTTCCATGTGGTATGTGTTTTATCCTAGCCCATAGTAACTTCTACTAAATTATCCATAGTTAAACCAAAATTCCTTGCCAACGTGGCAAGTTGTTGTTTAATTGGACATTGTACAGAATACAACTATATTTTTTTCAATATCTCCCAAAACATCACCGTTGCATAAGACATCAACTCATTTTGCCAAAGACATCCACATATTTTCTAAAACATCCAACTCAATTCTACCTCCATGCCCACAATCCCATCTTCTTGCTTCTGTTCTCAAAAACATGCTTGTTTGTTACTAACGTCTAAACACTACAAGAAAATGGGGGTATAAATGACTTGTCCACAATGACTCCACCAACAACAATGACTACAAAATGACTATTTTGCAGTCATTGTTGTCAGTGGAGTCATTGTGGACAAGTCATTTATATCCCCATTTTCTTGTAGTGAAAAATACACGAGCTTCCAATAATGATGCATGTGGAAGGGTTTTGGCCAAATGGCAACAACAAGATGGTATTGGTGCCTCATGAAAAAGCAAAGTTGATCACTCATGTGCTCAAGGACTTGGGACACTTTAGAATGCAGAGAACTCATAGCTTAGAATACTACAAGTTTACTATAAGTAGCAAAGTATGCAAATGCAAGTTGAACATTTGGTGGCCAAATGCACGATGCATGGTAGAGTGTGGGCATCATTTAATGCCTCGATGCCTCAATTGCAACCATTGTCAATCATGGGATTGGGCCACAAGTGGAGTTTGGACTTTGCAAGGCTATTACTAGTGACACCAAGACACAACAAGTATGTTTGGTGATGATCAAGCATTTTTCTGAGTGGATTGAATGGTGGTATTGCTTGACAAGTTTGGTGAAGGGGGTGCTTAATCATTTATTGATTGTATTTTGAGTCATTTAAGAGTTCTACAAAGGATGTTGACCAACTATGGACACAAGATCTATGATGAGTTTCAAGCCTTGTTTGAAGAAACAATGATTGATCATTGCACTAATTTGACAAATCACCCCTATAGTAGATGGATTGGCGGAGCACATGGTGCAAACTGTCAAGAGCAAGCTTTGAAAGTACAACTTGAGAAGAAGCATCATAGAGATTGAAACTTGTACCTACTATGGAAAGCTATAGACTACTAATTTATTAAACAAGCATCTCTAGCTTCTTTTTCACCTTATTATCTATTGTTTGGGCGCCACTTGATATTACCAATGGCCATCAAGCAAGATACTGACACTGTACTAAATAACATGGGTGATTAAGATATGTGGGCACACTTATGTAAGCAATGTGTAGAACTATAGAAGAATGTAATGCCTATGACTTTGGAGAACCATATTGCGCAACATAGACACTCTATGTTATGCTACAATAGAAGGAAAAGGCTACAAGCCTCATGTTCATCATTTTTTGTATGGAGATTATGTCTATTTATAGCAAGCAATGCCTACCATACTCCACTTAATTATGAGGTGTATTATTCTACAAGTGCATGAGGTGCTCAAGTCGGGGATATTGTTCTTTGAGGGTCATGATGGCAAGATCTCAAAAGATTACGGGCGCAATTGTGCGCCATATCATTTGCCACATATTGATGGGCGGATGGATTCTAACAATTCATGGATTTCAATTGGACTAAAATGTATGTTGTATAGCTCTAAGTGCATTGCCACTATGATTCTATAGGTTGGTTGTTCCATTGGTTGGCACATGAATTGTTTGAATCTGCTAGAGCTAGAAATTCTATTAAGACAATGTTTTTGTCTCAAATGTGCGTTGAGGGATGGACAAGCATCTTCATCTTTTGTAGCCGGTTTTCCAAAGGATTCTTGTTAATTCTTTGGCAAAGATAACAGAGTTCACCAATGTGAAAGGGGCTCTGACATTGGCAAAGGGGGTGAAAAAAGGATTGGTTGTAGACCCATTGGCTGCACTTCGTGCTCTTGTGTCACAGACATGGGGGTTTCTTTATTTGTTATGGATGTCACTAGTATTAGTGCTTGTGATGATAGGATATTTTTTGTCTCTTTATCATTATTTGCAAGTTTTGCAATAATTTTGAAAAGTCGCAATCTAGTCCGTTTTTCCCTATGACTATGGTATTAATTTCTGGTCAAGAACTAATTAGGTCTCGGTGTGGATAAATTTCTAGCATATTACAAGAATTTTTGTTCATTAGTGGCAAACTATCTCTCATATTCATAGGATGTGGTCTTGGCACATTGTGTTTGTGCATGACACCTACAATACATGGCACTTGATAACTTTTAGATCACTTATCCAACTAGAATAAATTAAAGCCTTTCAAAAAGACATAAATATATTCTATAAGAACAATAAAAAATTTCTTAGAGAATGGCTTTTGGCATTTCATTTTTGCTACTCAAGTCAAGTATTTCGAGCTTATGAGGACATAACCTTTTCTCCAAAGTACTAAATGTCATAAAAAGAATAATCCCATAAGGATAGTACATTATATGGACTCTATAAACAATTTAAAAAAATTCTTGGCAAAAAATATGACATTACAAGAACCTACTTGAAATCAAGACAAACCCATTTCAAGACTTTGAACATTTAGGGGTTAACCCCGCATTGCCGTAGGGGATGAAAAGTGTTCTCACATTGTCTAGTAGCCAAAATCAAAGTGTTATTACTTTTGCATCCGATGATAGAATTAAATAAAACTTATTGGAAAACTTGCGCATATTAGTCTAGTTTCACTGGTAAAATTTCCAAATCAATAGAAGATGTACTAAGTTTTCGAGAGCCCTTCGCAGTTCACAAGTTCAATTTCAGTTCATCACATTGCATTCTGATGGCTGCAACTTCAGGGGCTTGTAACTTTTTCATAAAGTTTTGTTTTTTTCAATACAGTTGTTAAGTGTTTTTTCCTCTTGAGGTCTAGTTATTGTGGTAAAATTTTCATGTCAATCCAAGTTGTTTTGAATGTTTGGGAGCAATTTGAAGTTCAAAATCCAGAAATTTTTGCATTATAGTGAACTTCCATGGCTTATAATTTCTTCATACGTGGTCCGTTTTCAATCATTTTTCTTGGAAAAGTTATACATACTAGTCTAGTTTGTGTGGTTCAATTTTCATATCAATCCAAGAGGAAATGAGTGACTGAGGAGTATTTTAGTAGAGGGAGGTTCAGCCATAAATGTGATTTTTAGCTACTTTTCTCACTGTTTCTTGACATTTAAAAACAATTTTGCAGACACATTGAGTCAATTGAATAATATTCACCAAAGTGTTTGTCTTCTGGTTTTGAATCACTTTGTTTCATATGAGTAGGTTTAGAAATCGAATTTCACCTCCAAATGTGTTTTTAAAAAAATTTCAGCACTAGAACATTATGATCATTCAATCTATATGGTCAAATGACTCCATATTTGTTTTCCACCATCTACAACATACACACTACAAGATTGTAGGGTTAAGATTTGCATACTTCCCTGAAATTTAGACTTATAGCACTTGAAAAGCAAGGATGCTTTTACAAATGTTGGGACTTAAGCCAATGAGGGGTTAAATATTCCTTGAGGAAGCGCCTGGAACAGATCTGTTAAATATTATTCAGCAAGAAGAAAGAATACTATAAATCATGTACAGGTTTCGGAATTATAATTACTTATTACGGGGGTTTAAGAAGTGATGTAATTGAATTTCGATCGAGGCGAAAGGCAAATCAGATGGATTGTAATAAATTGGATGCGATCACCAGACGATTGCCGTAACCGCGATATCAGAAAAAGGGACTAAGGTACGGAGAATCAAGGAAGTTATGAGACACGGTTTTTCGCATAGGTACTGAAAATCAGCTATTCTGCATTATCTCAAAATCAAAATTTGTTCATCCCTCCTCCAATTCTTGCATGCTCATCAGGCATGAAGATAGGCTGCAACTTCAATGTGGTCGGATATTCATCCAGAATCTGGTCATTCGTAGAAGCCTATTCGTACCACCACAGAGTCGTAATTTAATCTCTCAAAAATAACACAAACAACAATGAAGAAAGGAGGTACTGGATTGGGCAGACATCCGCCAATTTCCCACCTGATTTCTAAAGGTTCAAAGAGAATTAACACCCTAACAACATTCTACAACAAAAGAATATTGAGGAAAACCATACAATAAGCACCAAACCAATAACCCACACTAACCAGTCGAACAGCGTGCGTTAAATAAAATCATTGAACTTTTTCAAATTTGACACTAGTAATTTCTATACAGAAACACAGCTCCAACATATAAGCCCGAAGAAACAATCATTCCCAGCGAGCCTGAAGCTCTCGATAGCTAAGAGTTACGCAAATATTGAATCAGAGAGCAAATTGACAATATAGTTGAAGAAAAGTGGACTTTATAAACAAATTGAGACCTACTACTTGCCCTAAGCAGTCCTTTACACAGGGGTTCTAGGGCTCGACACTGGCTCCATCGGACCTGGCAAATGTGGCTCCCAATACAGTCCTAATGTATATCAAAAACAACACTAAATTACTTTCCACGAAACCATAATTTAAATCAACCTCAACCTGGATACCTCGTGGTACCCCATGTACACGATCCTCGACATTTTGATCGTCACGCGCTACTCGTATGCTATATTTCTACACTCGTTACTAGCTATCGTACACAATTGGCATGGCTTCCGACTCCTATCTGCTAGAACCTGACACGACCCTGCAGGTCAGCAAACGCAGGCAAATCAGAGCTTCAACTTTCCCTTTTCAATTACAACTGAAAGCACATGCGTAAAGTCCTCCTGAAAAAACTCTATATGCCTTAATATAACAAGTTTACCGGCACTCCTTTAATAGATACATGGAGGGGCTGAATTGATCACAGCCACCTCCTCCTAACACGTGGCCGTCATCCGCGACCGAATTCAAACCTAGCGTGGACGCTCCCCGGACAGGAGTGCGAGCGATGCCGTGCTCTGGTGACGGCTGCACGAAGAATGAAAGATCCACATCAGCTCATCAACAATAGCAAGTCCCGGAAATGAAATGACAGGAATCAAAACATGACTCCCACATCTGCACTGTTCCATGTCTTACCAACAACCAGTTCACAATGGTGGAACCCCCACTCTCCACTTCGGCCGAGATCCTCCTGTTCTCCTTCGTATCATCACCTCTCCGACTGGAACTTGGCCGCAGCCGATAGCCGGAGAGAGGAGAAGGCATCGGAAGGCCCAGATGGTGCTTCGACACCACCTCTTCCGATTCACTGAAGCCAGCGGGGTTGTGTTCATTACTGTGACGCATCAGGCCGAGAGCGTCGTCCACACCATCTTCCGAAGGAACTTCCAAGCCCTGCACAAGACGCTTCATCTAATCATCAATTTCGAAGACGCTCGCTTACTTTTGATTTCACTCTCAAGGTCGGATACAATCCCGGAACGCTCTAAATCACAAAAGCTCCTATCAATATCTCAAACTCCTCAGTATCAATCGAAGACCAGACTCATCACTCTCAACAAAATACTCAGCATAGGAAAATACGACGATCTAACCAATAAAGACATTTCACACAAGCAACCACCTCCACGGGAAAGAACAGGACTAACTTACATCCATAAAAGACAGCGATCCTTCCTTCTGGGCAGACGGAAACGGATCCAACCTCCACGGCGACCTCCAAATCGCTGTGGGAGATGCAAATCTCGGAGACGTAAATCTCGGAGACGCAAATCTGACATCATCCACATTCACGTCAACACATGAAAGGACAACCCAAGGGTACCGACCCACAGCCACTGTTCCAGAGAAGCGATACATGCTCAATAAACTCAAGAGCCTCGGGCATTCGTTAGCTACGACCACAACATGTACAAAACCAGACACAAGCTGTCTCCCCAAATAAGGCGAAACGAAAGCCTGCGAAAAAGCATAAACGGCAATCGAGAATATGGCTACACGAAACATGCACTCACATGTTGGAAGTGTCAAAATCTTGCAGCCAGTCCTTTCCAGGAGTCTGCTGGAGAACGGTCACACCAGGGCTGAAACACGCCGCCATGGCACACGTCACGGAGCCCCACGCGCTGATCGTCGCGGCGTTCCCAGGAGACATCAGCTCCCTCCTCTCGGAAGCTTTCGACATAACAGGGACTCCGCCCACGTCTCCGGAACCCACAGCGCTGCCATCGCAGGGAGGCCGTACTTCCCCAAAACCCTGCTTACCTGGAATCACAGATACCCCGTGACTTTCTGAGGCGCCATGCGACGCATTACCTCCCATTGAAAACCGCACGTGCCCTGTCTGTCCGTTCAGTTTCTGCTCCGTCAGTACAGAACTATCCTGCTGTAAACGAGATACAATCACACGATCAGAAATACATCCATCACCCCGAACCCGAAACCGCATCGAACACAACACCGCCAACACATTCATCAATATCCTATGCCGAAAAGCAAAACAGCTCAAAAACAAACCTCTCAAAATTCACAGTCAACGTCATCCACATTCCCCTCATCACCAAATTCCATCGAATCCCAGCATCTCGACCCTTACCTTCGATGCCTGGGTCCCGCTTTCCCGGCTCGACCCAATGCTGTACTCTCCACCGGACCCATGAGATCGGCCCCTCTTATTCAACTTCCCACCAACACTGTCACGCGGGGTAAAGACACAGGCACCTCCCTGACTGCCGTCCCGACCGGAGAAATCAACAACACCACCACCGACGTCGCCATCTGTCGTACACTCTCGAGACTCATTGCCGCGACTCGGACGGGAATCGCTCCTGCTCCCGTCGGCATCCACCTTGGTACCCAACTTGCTCGGTGGAGAAGCGAACAAAGCAGTACGGGCTTGGCAGGACGTTTGAAGACCGCCGGATTTCGAAGATTTCTGACCCACAATCGCTTCAGCAACTCCTCCAACACATTTCGCATTCAAGCCACCCAAACCAGACGAAGGCCCTGCACTGCTCACCACCTCTTTGAACTTCGCGTCGAGCTTCTCCACACTCGTACCCGTCTGCGACGGGATCAACAGCTGACGGGGCCTCTTCCGAAGGATGGAAGGCGAGCCGCTAAAACTACGCGCGGCACTGCGAAGTTTCGACTGAGGGCTCTTGCCGTGGAAAGGGGACTGCTGAAGGAAACTCGGGGGAGTGATGCAGTTGCCAGCAGGCATGATGTGACGAACGCCAAGAGGGCTGTACGCCTGAAGGGAACTCACCAAGTCGTAACTCATGAACGGAGAATCCAGCAGGCGGGGAGCCTCGTAGAACAGACCATCCACGCCGTCCATTGCCAGACCAGGGTCCTCGGGGTCGATCAGATCTTCCTCAGTCAGCATGGGCGAACCTAACTGGAAGTCGTTCGCAGGATCGACCCCGTCTCGGAGGTCACCATCCGGGTATTCAGACAAAGACTGCTCCCGAATCTCCTCAGGCTGCGAAACACAAGGGACAGACGCTCCGGAGTCTTCACCACCATGCTCGGCCTCACTACGTTGGCTCGGATCGCAGTCTCTCATGCCCTCGAAGCTGTGCTGCATCGATCCCATCATCGCCAAAGTCTCTCCACCACTCGATACCACTCGACCGTTGAAACAAGACATCGCCTGCACGTGGCTCACAGGAGCCATACCCATGTTCGTCGAAACGAAGAACGAACCCAAATTCGGAAGAGGAACTGAAATGGCCGAGCTCAAATACGCTTGGGAGCTGGACTCGGGAACGGGGCAAACCAGAGGGAAAGAATTCGAAAAAGAAGGAATTCGGGTCAGCTCAATGCCCGAAAGACATCTCGACTGATTCGGAAGGTTGCTAGATTGAGACGAACCACCCATCGCATGCACTCCTGGAAATCCACCGCCGTACCCTTGGCCTTGACCCGAAGACCAACCTGACAAACCCACGGATTGCCCACTCACGACACTCTCACACTCCTCTTTCTTCGGTTGCAAATGGCTACCGCTCCTCGAAGGATCCTTCTCACGAGACGAATACAACTCGTGACCGGAGCCCGCCGAACCCGTCGACTTCGTGTCGCAGGACTGATCACCACTCCCATGAACCGAATAGTGAGACGCGCGGGCCATCATATGTGCATTCGGATGCTGACGGCTCGGGCAGGAAGATGTCGTCTGCTCACTCACCGGGGGAACAGCCCTTCCTCCGGTCCTTGCTATCTCCACTGGCCCAGAAGACAAACCCGAGTTCATGGATTCCTGCTGGGCTTGGTAGGCAGCCAGAGCTTTCGAAATCGGGTCGTTCGCAGTCAAAGGATCCACTTTCTTCTTCATCGTGCTGTTCCAGTGATTCTTTATCGAATTGTCCGTTCTGCGCAATCGAAACTTCGTCAATACCTCCACCACCTCAAAACCGGGGCAACCAATCGGTCCATTCGAACACTCCAACTACACCGCGGCGAAAGAACGAAGGAAAACGAACATAAAACACGTCAGGAACCGTGGCAAGTACCTGCCGGGCAAGAATTTCGCGATTTCGGCCCACTTGTTTCCATATAGTTGATGGGCATGGATCAATGCCAAGTCCTCTTCCTGCGTCCAAGCCTCCCGCTTTATGCTCGGGTTCAGATGATTGTGCCACCTATTTCAACCAACATAAAAACTCGTCAATTCCAACTCCATCACTCCTCACAGAACCCGACCCCTCCGATCGGCGAGCCCTATAACCCATTGCGACAAATTGCATGATCAACAACTTCGGATCCTCCGGGGCCCACCTCTCGCGGCATTGCTTGCCGATACGACCCGGCAGGTTCTGGGCAATCACAGACCATTTCTTGGCGCCGTATTTGTTCACCAACTCCATAATTCGGTCGTCCTCCTCTTTCGTCCATGCACCCTTCACCAAATCCGGGTTCAGAACCTTCTGCCATCGGTGCAAGCACTGCACGTCGGTTCGATCCGAGAAAAACTCCGCTGCAAATCCATACACAACACCCTTAGGATCTCACGTCCACACAGGAACTCATCATCACCACAAGATCGAAGGGAAAGTGTCCGTGCTCATGCACATCCACAACAAATAGCTCACCAATTTTCTTCCAGTTCTTCCCGTTGAAGCACTGGACAGCTCGTCTCAAAATCTCATCCTGGAAGAGCAAAATAAATGGGATCAGAAAGCAAACAAATTATCTCGATGATAAACCGTATAAATCTCGATCTTGGTGGAGTTGCACCCTCACTAGGCACGCAGTGGACTCCCCTGAATTCACAATCGACTCCGCATTCCACAGGTAGTCAAACGAAGAATAATTTCATTTCCGAGGAGGCGGGACAGCGTAATTCGTAACTGTTGACAGCATTCTAGGCATTCACAAATTGATATTGCAGGACGAATACGAAGTTAACGAAGGCTCCGAATTGCGATGGTAGCGAGCATACCTCTTCAGGTGTCCAACCTCCTTTCGATGATCGCCGAGTTGGACCGCCTGTTCGCCTACCATTCAAAGAAAACCATGCCAAGTCAGGGTTGTTGTTTTCAACGACGTCGTACTTTGAATTACTTATGCGTCCCCAGTGAGGAGGTTAACCACTTACAGTGCAGCCCAAAATATAGTGATACTGATAGCAAAATGGCATGGGTTGCGAAAACACCCAGCAAAGTCGATAAAATCTAAGTGAATTTGTGAATTGCCATCTCCTAAATCCCACGACCTATACCTGACACCGACAAGATGTCAAGCTGCAAATCGCTGGCCAGCATTTCGCGAGGTTAGGCTACTATTCTCATCTTAAACACCGTGGAATGAAGTAAAAATTCCAGTGAACAGAAGTGCTGTTGAACAAGGCCGCGGTCAACCGCATGTCACCACTGAAACACCATCACAAGTGAAATTCGCAGCCTAGGTATCGAAATCAATTCTCATCGTGCATGCATGACATCCACGTCACATCATTCTAATCCAGAGCTGAACTACTACTTCATCTGAAAGAATGCCGGATTTCTGTCCCTGTCCGTTCCACTCATACTGCGAATCCGTGCGCACACTGACGGCGCATCGTCGAAATCAAATTGCGGTCAAACAGTTACAGTGCAGAAACCGACATGCCCAAGTCCACATCGTTATCGCACCGAATTTTAGAGACGTGATACAACAGCAAAATGCCAAATCCATGGAGGAAAATTCTTTCCGTTCTAAATAGAATATCGCCGTCCGATGTCAAGCTGAGAGAAGAGTGAGAAGTGAATCGGATTAGGGCGACGAACGGCAGATAGATGCAACGGAAGAAACGAGGCTGATGGTTTAGACACAACAGAGTTCGCGTCCATGCTCAAGCACGTAGGTACCCGTGAACAGGAGGGAGGTGGTGCGAGGTGTCCTCGTCCGATTCCGGGGCAGAGGAGCAGGCGGACGACCTCTGCTGCATATTGTCATTGCTGCTGCAGCTCTTGCCCTTCCCAATCATGCTCGCCATCCTCCCTGCGATACCCTAATCCCTCGCGCGTCCCGTTCTCACCTACAGACTGCGCATTTCAGGCGGCCCAATCCTCGCACGCCTCCATCTCTCAGCACTCTTCATCATGCCTCGCTCGTCGGTCAACCGCACCCAGCCTCGCCGGTCCGCCGCACCAATCTCACCAACTTACGACTCTCTCCAGCTCCTCACCACTCTGTCACGCACCTCAGAACCATTTGCGTGCTTTCTACCGCTCGCCTTCAGCGCGCAAACGCCTTCTAACCCTCTGCACCCATCCACACCGGCCTCTCATCTTCCATCTTTCACGAAATCCGGGCCCCTATGGCGTGGAGAAACACAACTCTCAACCACCTTCACATCATCAAGGCTCAAATCCAACTCATCCCCCTCCGCAATGCCACGCCACAACGGGCATCGTCCATCACTGCGACTACAACAGAACTACTCGTATCCGTCGCCACTTCTGCGTGAACAAAACAAAAGAAACAGAATGTCTTCGTTCGCACCGAAGTCTGAAACATGCCACAACAATGGCGACAAGCTCTGCATGCATCGCTAGCGTTGCATTTCTACCACCCCTCCTCTGTTTTGAAAAAAGCTTGCTGCCACGACCGGTCGCCCACCCCCTTCCGAGGTGCACTGTCTTACTGACCGGAGGACGCTCATTCTCCCGCCCACCGGTCTAACCCGTGCGCTTTCCAAACGGTCGAATACGGGAATGTGACCTAACTGTGCGTGAAACCGAGGTTGCGACTGCGGTTACCGTGACCCGGGCGCCCGCAATTCCTTTAACTTCACCCGCTGGGTCCCATTACCCAATCCGTCACATGGTAAGTTCTTGCCCCCACTTAGTGAGAAATACTAACTTAGAACTGGGCAACAAGCCAACAGGTCCGACTTTACCCACTATCTTAACCAGGTTGAGGATGGAGTTAACTTAACTTAACTGCAGGAGGACCGTTACAAACCCCGGTTGCCCTCGCCCACAATTTGAAAATTTACTGTGTCAGAGGACAACGGACCTCGTCAGCAGCTCCACACTGAATGCCTACTTATGGAGATGACGTGGCCTAACCCCTCAGTAGTATTCAAGCCGCCGTAGTTCTGGGTCCCACCCACCCACCCCCCATTCAATTGGTTTAGCCCCCAGTAAAGTAAAATTCTATTAGGGTCTCCATATTTTTACAATTTAATGGCCTGGCATTTATGTTTCGGTACATGGGTTTGCAGGGGCATTGGCAGTTGAAATGACCCTGAATGGAATTGGACTGACTTTGATGGGAATGTGGACTTTTTCATAAAAGCATAAAAAGGGCTTCCTCTTATTTCTAATTACATCTCATTTGAATTGAGTTGTAATAAGCTTATATCATCAAGTTCAAATCCGCCCCTGATATAATTCATTAAATAGTCACTTGGGGGTCCATTCATTCAAGGCCTGGATTGAAGATGATCAAGACTTTAGGTCAATTATAGAGCATTCTTCCTTTGGCTTTGCCGGTTGCTTGGATTTGATTGCAAAGCTGATGAGTTTTGCCTTTATTCATGTCATTGATCTCTCACAACTTCAAAAGTGTCATTCATATTATAGCTTTTGAAAATCCCAGATTTTGAAAATTCTAAGAACAGTTGCACCCATAGAGCATCGCCACCATGGGGCAGTCAAATTCCCACGAGAGAGAGCGACCACCCAAAACCCGGTGGGTTTGGATTGCCCAAGAGGGAGCCAAGACCAGAATTCCCATCTTGTAATGAAACTTTTTCAACTTACAATGAGGGCATTAAATACTTTCTATTCCAATTAGCCCCTCCTCCCTACAAACTTTTCCAACCACAATTAGTCCTTGTGCCTTCCAATTGCTCCCAACTCTAGTTGGACCTTTCCACATAAATTGAACAATTCCAAGCTTGATCCAAATTCTCCATCTCCACGCCAAGCTTCCGTATCCCACCGAAAATCAATAGCGCATGGTGCTTGGGAAACAACACCGAGAGTGAAGATGGGGACTATATTGGCTTCAAGGCCTAGCCTATGGCATCCCATGAGGGCATACTGAGCCAAAGTAGCAATCGGCTTACACATCAAACTTGGCACACTCAAATCTCTCTTCCAATTTTGAAGAGCCCTCAATTTTCCTATCATTAATACTTACTCACCAAATACGATCTTTAAATAGTCTAGTGACCATTTATCAAATAGAATAAAAGATAAAGCAACTAAACTTAGGATGAATAGTGATTTCAAAGGCCATTCCTTGAAACATTAAGAATAAGTGTCAAGATAATATTGTGATAGGCCCGTGACACTTTTAATCACATTTCGGAAGAGTATCAAACCCCTAGTGCATTAGGGGGGCTATGTTCTAAAAGTCCTCTACTCTAGGTTGAACTTGTGTTGAATACCTACTTGTAGAAGTAAAGAGTGTTTTTGAATGCAAAATACTTGATGGCAAGGGTTGGCATCTCTTGCCAAGTATACAATTTTTTTAGAAAACTCAATTGTGACAAATGTTTAAAAAAAATATAATTATCCCCAAAAAATGGGAGACTATTTTGAAAAGTACTTTTTGTGACACTAAATATTTAATACAATTATAGTAGATTATTATTGTTGTAGTTATAAATTTCATAGTATTTCCATGTATGAGATGAAAGAATTCATGTCATTGAAAGTTTTTTGTTATAAAATTCTCTAATAGTTATTAATCCTAAGCGTCCCGACATCCATTTTTTGGACGATGAATGGATTCAATTCTAGTTTCATCCTCCTCATTGCTTGGATGAAAGTCATCCTAATTTGTGTTGATACTTTATCAAGTTATTGTCCTATCTAAAATTACCAATGTGGAATTATGTCAAGTAGTTGATCAAGCCAAAATTGCATTGACTTTAGTTCAAAACAAGATTTGCCAAAATGAGGTTATAGATTTTAAGAACACAAAAATTTCAAAAAATCATCATTTGAAGAGAACCTCAATTCAAATCCATTCCAACAAATTTTACTCAAAAAACGATAATATTTTATTGATAATCGAATTTAAAAGGAATATTAGAATTTCTCTTTCAAAATTTATAAAAAAAAATATTGGTGAATCTAATTGTATGGATGGAATCTACAACTCACAATGTCTAACTTTTATTTGCATACCAATTCAAAAATATGCTTCCAAAGCACTTTATAAGGACTTTTCTCAAATTGTCAATTCAAGAGATGACTCAAGACGTTTAGGAGTTTAAGGTTCTTTCATTCATTTAGAGCTCTCCCATGCACATGATTAACCTCAAAAGGAATAGTCTAAATTTTCAAAATTGTGAAGATGTATTATGAAATCCAACTTAGAAGAAAAATTCAATGATGGTTTTTGAACAAAAGTTGTAAAATATGACCATTGATCATACTTGTACAATTAGATGCTCCTCTACACAGTCAACAATTTTCAATAAACTTTGGAATCAAAATTTTGAAATTCCTTCGAAAATTTGGTTGTAAATTGATTACGTGTATTTTTTTCTTGAAATTCAAATTAAGGCAGATTTATTTTATATTTTAAATTTTGTATTTATTCAGTTCATTTGGATGGATCAATTTTTAAGAGGAAAAGTTATTTTGGGGGCAAAACATACATATTTCCATTGACCATAGATTGTTTGTAAGTAAAAGTTCTAAAAATCTATATTATACTAATGTAAGAGAACTAACAAAAGAAATCCACAAACATCCAAATGGATGGAATTTTTTTCTATACATCTTATGACATATTTGCATTTATCCATTGTTATAAAGTTTGAATGTCTAGTCCTTAAGGGATTAAATTATTCTTATAGTTAATTATTATTTAACATGTAGGAAAAAAAACTCTTGTAAATATTAAACTCCTCATAAAAATAAAAGTCAAGGTTCAAATAAAATTCCAATCAATTTTTTTTTAAATGGATGTAGGAGCTTAACCCCTAATAGCCCAGGCGACCATACTTATGGTCGATCTGAAATTTCAGGCCCATTTCTGTGAGGGTAGTTAAATTCTTGTAATTGGTCTAAATTTTTTTCAGGCAGTTTTGAGGGTTAACTATGGAAAACTTTCAAGTTTCATTGAGAAAAGTACATATTCAATTATTGAGAGGTCTTCAAAGGCATATGTGTACTAAAAGCATAGTATAAAGCTTGTTAATTTTATTTCATTTCCCGGCTTTATGCAAAGCTTGGCAATTTCACTTGATTTGAAATCTAAGAAATTGTACTTATCCATTTGCTTTGTGAATGGTCCCAATGAAAAGTTTAAAATCTTATCATGATTTTCAGCATTGAAAATTTCAACATGCAAGTGTTTATTTGAAGCTATTTGCAATTTCTACTTATAAACAAAAATTACATTTCAACAACTGCAAGGTGGATTCTATAATGAGTTTGATGTCTTTCCATGTGAAATTAAGTTTTTTGGAAGTGCATTTTAGTGTGCTAACACTCTTTGAAGTTGGTCATGTTACCTCCAATCCCAAAAAACATATATATGCAAATTTTTGAAACATTGTGGACAAAGACAACGTACTAAAAATAAAAAATGTATATTTTCCTTCGTATAATCTCACAACTCCTAGGAGATTTCACACTCAAAATTGGTGTGCGCACTAATAAACAAGCTCTATTAACATCTATATAGTTAGATTTGGAAAAAACACAATTTGCTTCATTGAGGATAACTACAAGCCAATGTTCTTTTTTCATAGTCAAAACACACTTGAAAAGGCTTGGACATTTGGGGATTAAATTCACTAATGTTAACTAGTTTATCTTATTTGTAGGGACAAAATTTTGTATTGATCCCACAACAAACATTGAAAAGGAAAAATATATAATATTCCATGCACATGGTATAAAAATAACAACTAAAATAAAAATGAAGTAATTACCCATGATAATTACATGTATTGTTGACCTATTTTTAAGATGTATTGGTAAAAGTAAAAGAAATCACATTTTATAATATTGTAGTGACACTAATATTATACCCTTACTAATAGTACAAATTAGCCCCTAAAGTTCTATGACTATGTTATCACCAAAAATGCTCCAAAATTGCCCTTTTTAGTACAAGTACCAAATTCTCGAATAATTTTTTTTTTGATACATGTAACCCTAGGATCTTGTAGTATGTTGACTTGAGAACATATGGTAATAATTTCAAAAAATTCTACTATGTGGAGTGGAAGATATAATCATTTAAATTTGTTGAAATCATTTTTTGGGTGCTACAAAAAACAGGGCAGATGCACTTCACAACCTCACTTCTCTAAGAAAAAATGTCCAAAATGGTGGTGCTTCTTTAGATTATTTTTCCTATAAAAGTTTTCCACGTGCTTGAAAATTTTCAAATCATTTAGAATTGTACAACATATAGGAAAAAAATAGTAAGTAGACAATAGTAGAGAATGATTCAAAATACAAAATTGTTAAGAATTTAATATTGGAATTGAAGAATATCAATCCCAATGGTTGCAATGTTGTAATAAACAATCTACATCCTATAAATTTATTTTTTTTCAAAAATATTGAAAATTGAGTAAGGTTAGAGGACTTGAACCCTTGAACGCATGGCTAGTGACCATGGAAATGAGGCATTTTGGAACCATGTGACATCATCTACTTTAAAAAAATGAAAAATATCCATTGGTAGTCAAACTACTGTAGAAGATCTCGTTTTTCCACCCCTAATTTTAAGGATGAATAGCTGCAACTCTGTCCTACAAAGAAGAATTCCTTGACGTTCATTGGACAAAAAACATCCGCCACATCGTTTAGGGGTTAAAGTTTATTTTAGAGTAGAGAATCCACAACTACCTACAAACAAAAAATCTTTATAACTTCTGATTCATTGATTAAAATGGAGTGATTCTAAGCTTTCCATCTATACATAACTCTTGAAAACCAATTTCAAATTATATTTTTGAAAAAAAAAAATTCTAATCTTCCTGGACTGCCCATTTACGAAAAAAAGTAACATATTAGGCCATAGCTTTTGAGGCATATTTCCAAATGTCATGAAATTTAGTGCATATGAAAGATATTCCTCGTCCTTACCTTCTTTTAAAATTTGGGCCACAAATATGAAAATCTCTAGTCACAGGTACGTACCCAAATTGCTATGTAGCCAAAAAACACATATTGGTCCCTTAGTGGTTAATACAGTCAAATCTAACACTGACCGATGTAGGTTAGTAGATAAAAGTGACCATGTGCATGGGATATTAAATTTTAAAATTTAAATAATAATAGAAAAATTATAAGAAATTTGAAATTTGAAATATCTTAGTTTAGATATATTGATATATTAATAGACTATACAAAATGATACAATTCAATAAGAATGTTAGTTATTTTAAATAATAATTTAAATATTTTATGAATAATGTAAATATGATATACTAGTGTCATATGTTCTACTTATTAAGATTCCTCCATGTATTTAAATTTGTATTTTTTAAATTAAAAATTACGGATTTTTTTAATAATATTACATCATTGATATGATTAAATTCAACCCAAGTTCACCATGTCATCTCTATAGGAATCATTGTGCCAAAAAATAAAAAATGCTAGAGTTTTAATTGCTCTTCATGCCACTCCAATTAACTAGAAGGAACAAAAAGTGACATCATCAAATTGATTCATTTTGGTTTAATTCCATACCAACTTCAAACCTTCTCTATTTTGGTTTTTTCTAAGTTTTAGAATTAATTAATCCATTTTTTAATGAACTTTGGTAGAAGATTCTAGGTAGGATCAACTTAAGGTCCACCCTCCCTCTACCCCCCTACATACCACAATCTTCAAAATGTAATAGATGACTAACGTGAATTGACTTGTAATTGAGAATTTGACATACTAGGAGAGTCACTACTTGTTAGCACACTCGAGGAAGGCTTACTCTACACAAATGAGGAGTACAAAAACTTCCCCCAATCTAGAGAACAAAAGTAGGCTACTCAATTATAGTAGGCCCCATAAAGTTGTCAGTAAACTAGAGGAATCACAAGCATGTTGTTGTGAGTTGTAATTCCCCACTATTCTCTTAAGTTTCAAGTATGGTATGGTTGTACTTTGAAGTAGCTAAAAGTATGCCTACCTTACATCACTTCATAATCCAATCATGCATAAATATATAGAATTGTAGGAATAAATTGAATTGTTGTAAAACCAATTATGACCCAATTTCATCGGAACGTAAAGATTGTATTTATTTTGGAATGTCAATTTAGGATAGTCCACGACATCTTAGAGAACTTTAGAATATGAGATTTGAACAATTTTAGATTGGTGTTATAAAATAACATATTTTCCTACATTTTAAAGGAATTTTGAAAGAATTTTGATATTAATGGATAATTTACAACAACCTACTTTATTACAAATTTTTTATCAGCAAAAAAATAATCATAAAAAAAACATGTTTGATTTTAGGCACTAAAAACACAATAATTTGAGTAGTCAATTTCAACGGTACAACTTCAAATAATGTCCAATTCATGTGCTAGGGGCTCATGTACATCCAAGGTAATACTTGCTCTTGACTTTTATGGAACATAGTGAGTGGAATTTTTCTGGTAGATTTTACATTCACAATAGTCATAGGGTCAATGTTACTCCCTTTCTAGTTTTGTTCTCAAATCCATATGTTTTATAGTATACCAATTCTACATCAAAATCATAATTCACACCAACTCTAATTGAATAAAGTTTAGTGTATAGCTACATTTATTCATTACCCTTCAAGTATTTGTTCATTCAAGTATAATGGAAAATATTTTGCCTATTTAAATCCTAAAGTCCCAAAGTCCCCTCAAAAAACACTTTGAATTTCAAGCACGATTGTGTGACCTCACCCCCTCATATGTTAATCATACTGGCTATTACAACCATTTCATGGTGCATAGTGTAAAACTATGCACCATCACAAAAAAATTAATGAAAATTTAATTTTAACCTCACCCCCTCATATAGTTTTGGAAGGGTGAAATTTTGAAAAAGATTTTATATTTAAATTTAAGTTTAGATTGATCCCCACCTCCCCTTCTTGTAATTTTGGGAGGGTGGGATTGCAAACAATCAGTATGGGATAATCTCATATTGTTGTATCTGTATCCCGTCATCCGTATCTGTATATTGCGCTATCGTATTCGCATTCATATTCGTACCATATTTCGTATGTACATCTGATGGCTATTGATTTTTCGTGTAGGGGATGGAATTTTTTTTGAAATGAATTAGATGGCTCCTAATTTTTGGGAGGTGGGGGGGGGGAATTTTTTTAGAGGGAGGAGTGTGACAGACTCTTTTCAGTGGATAGTGTGACCTCAATTTTTGACACGATCTTAGAGATTTTTTATGAAAGTTAGAAAAGCACATGTATTAACTTTATGGGAATACTATTTTTTTTTCAATTGGTGCAAGGGAGAAAAAGTTATGATACCCTAAATTGCAAAAGGAATTTAACCAAGTAGGAAAAAAACACAAAAATTGAAACTAAATTTTTTAACTCCTCATAGATTTATTATAATGTCTACACATAAAGCTTTGGTCCATTCCATTTGGATTTGTGATGTGAAACTTATAAAGCCTCTTGTTTTGTGGGTACTCATAACATCTTTTTCAAAAAATAACTTACATGATTCATTTTTTAACTCAATTTTTCCATTTTTTCCAATAAATAATAATCTTGCCATTCTAATTAGAATTTTTCTATTGCATCTTAATACTATTAACAATTTAGTTTTCCCTCTATCTTGTACCTACTTCTACATAAAAAAATTTATGAATGAAAATCAATTGTGTTTTTCTTGAACTTTTTTTTCCAACTCTCCACTCAATTTTTCAACAAGAAAAATTTTAACTTCAAATCCAATAGTGCAAAAATGCTATGTTAGGAAGATTCAAAGCCAAAAAATCTAGTTGAGCAAGGTGCAAATAACTTATTTTCTTCACTATAAATGCAAATATTTTGCAATCTATGTGGTTAAAGTATTTGAAATTTCTTCCACAAATTTTTACATTAGGGGAGGCAACTCATTCTTGATCACTTCCCCATTATGGTAGCGTAACGTGTAGTCATTTCAATTAGGAGGTGATTAACATGATTAATGTTGGCACAGTTCCCGATGTAGTTGTGGCGCATGATGATTGACTACAACACTTCCAATACTGAAACCAACCCTTGTTGGATTTTGCAACCAACCCTAGGTCCCAAATAAGAAGGTATATATGACCAATATGGGGTGGAACATAATCTTTAGCTAAAAATTCATAGTAATTTTGTTTTGAGAAATAAAAATTTGAAAAATTATGGAAATCTTCCGAATTCTATTTCTACACATGGGAAAATTTCCAACTGTTAAAATCTCCCGTACAAATATATGTATTTGCTTAAGTGGTCAGAAATGGGTTGCTTCCCCTAGTCTAGTGCAAGATCCTATGGTTAAATGTGCAAAAATAAGAATTAAAATTGTTTTTGCTCTTTTGCAAAAGAAAAGATAATTTTGAGTGGTTAGTGATTAAAATAAGGCCTTCGAACTAACATTAGGGGTTAACCTTGAAAAATAAGTAGAGCAAAAAGGGCTTATAAAAAGGCAACCTTATTCAATTCACTCAATAGCTCTCATTTGAGGTTATTTTTCAAACATCCAAATTTTTCTAAAATTTTGTCGTATACAGTTGTTCATTGATCACTGATCACATGTCATAAATTCCAAATCTTCTTCTTGAAAATCTTCTAACTTCCATTACTAAAGTATACTCATTTAAAAAATAAAACTTTTAGTTCAAAAATGATCATTTAAAATTGTCTCAAAATTGATGGAATGAAAAAATTCCCAAACAATCATAATATTCGGCAATGGCATAGTCAACCAACCTCCCAATGGCATGATCAACAAAGATTACACAAAGAGTAGTGCACATTGGGCATTTTAGTTAAAACTCTATTTCTGAATCCAATTTTAAAAATGTATACACTATAAGTGAAAGGGGGAAACGAAGACCAATATTTAGCCAAAAATTTGCACACCAGAAGGATTTTTTATTCTTGACCCCTCGCGGTCTAATAACTTTTTGACAATGGAGGTTTTCAAAGAATTATCCCACTTTGATATTTTTTTGCACGTGGATGTGTTTGACAATTTTTTATTTTAACTATACAAAAGTGAAGACTACTTTGTCTAGTATACATAGAGCTAATTGTGGAAAATATTGACCATTGGATTTCTAGATTATAACAATTTTGGATGATCAACTTTATAGGTAAAAAACCCAGTTTGGGGGGAAGAAAAATTATAAGAGGATGAATATTTCTTTTTTATACACACACAAAAGACTTGTGTTGGAATCTAACACAAATGCATTATTTTTTATTTTTTTAAATGAGAAATAAAAAACGTAGAAAGCTAAAACTAATCAAATTGGATCCTACAAAATTTGAATTTTTTTATATATATGTTGGTTTCTGAAATTCAACATTTGATATTATTAGCATTTTTTTGGAACATCTTCAAAAAAATTGGAATCATTCTATCACACCATATTGAATTATATATTTTTAAAATTGCTAAAAATACAAATTTGAATTTTTTTCCTCTCCACCGTGTTTGTTTGTGCAAAGTAAAGACTATAAATGTCCACTTCAGAAAATGTTTTTCCATCCCCACTATTCTTTTCATTGAAAAAAAAATTGTGTTTGTTCCCTTTTTCTATAAAACTACATTTCCTAAATAAAATTTTGAATACTTTTCACATAAAAATTTTGAAAATTGGAAAATGCAACAAGTATGTCAACTTGTTACTCTATACTATCCTACTTTACAAAATATTGAGATTTGTTTCACCCTAAGAAAAATCTGCCCACAATGAAAAATGCAATGAATCATGTTTAACATCAACTACATATCAATTGTAAAGTTAATTGACTCGTTTTAAGGATTTTGCATTTCGAATCTTCCATTTTAATACTACTTTACCAAGTTCTATTCAATTTTGATTGTCAAGATTGCATATATTTAATTTAAGATCTAGAATTTTGTTGTTATATTTCACCTTCAAATATACATTTCTTAAAACATTCACAAATAAAATCATGAATTATATTTTTTTAAATATATAAATAGTGGAAAAAATACAAATACATTAAAATTTTAATTAATAGATCAAAAGATCCAAAAGATTTAGTGTTTCTTGCTTATTTTGATATTTTTGAATAAATTTGAAATGAATACCTCACAACTCCATCAACAAACCTTTTTTTTCATGAAATTACACTTCTACACTAGCATGTGCAATCAATTACTAAGAATCTAATACACTTGTCAACAAAAAGATCATTTTATGCAATTAAATTTATAACAAAATAGGTACCATTTTCAAAAAAAATTAAAATGATAACACAAAACTAACATTCCAAAAATACCTTAATCTAATTTGTATCCAAACTAATGTTCTATATTCACCTATGATTTTTTTACATTTCAAAATTCATCACCCCTTAGTGTACTACGACACAAAAGTTTGTTGATCATATTGTCAATTCATCCTATTTAAAACTTCATGTTTTAAGTTTGTAGGAAATCAAAAATCAAATTCCCTTATTTTTAATTCAAAGTTACAAACTTAATATAGATTGGTTTTTTAATAATATATTGATTAGGCACTAGGTAGTAAATTCAATTACAAGTACAAATAGTATGCCTACTTATGTCATTGGATACAATTATTATTTGAAAATCATCTCCAATTTCTTCTCTTATATTAAATTTTATAATAAATTTTCTATTTAAAAAATTTGGAACTTGTTTTTTATCATCATGGATGTGTGATCAAAACTAAAACAAAAAAGGTTGTACAAATAGTAAGTTCCAAAAAAGTCTTGAAAAGAATTAAAATATTAAACTTTTGAAGTTGTGTTGAAATTTAATATTATTGAAGTTATCAAAAAATTTGAAGTTTATTTGATTTAAATGAAAATTTAGTCTTTTATGAGATGAAGTATTCATTCTCTTAGTTTGCCATTCAAATTTTCATGTTCATCCATTTTTTAGTTTGTGAATTTATTAAATTTATATAAAGTCAACTAGGCCTTTGCTATGAGTCATAGAATAGATTTATTTTCTTTTAAACTTAATCAACTATTAGAAAAATCAATTGAAAGATCCCTTAGGATAGTACAATGAGAACCTATTGATCCAAGGTGTTTTAAGCAAATGGTCAGAAGAATGTAGTGAAAATGAGTAAGGAAAGGGTGTAGACTTCAAGACTAAATTAGGAAAGTGCAAAAATATAGGGGAAGTGGACCAATAGGGCCTACAATCATGATGACCTTAATTAAAGACTTCAAATGCCCCTAAAAAAATTTATGGGTTAAGTATTAAGGTATGAGCACCATAAAACATCAATTTCTTAATGTATTGAAAAAATTATGAATTTGACACTTAAGGTATGAGTACCTAGAAGCATCAATTTTTTCAAAAACTTGTGAATTGACATTTAAGGTACATTTGAGGTGCAAGTACTTACAAATGTTATTTTTTTCAAAATCATTGAATGGACATGTAAGATACACGCACTTCAAACTCATTTTTTTTTAAATCTATTAACTGCCATTTAAGGTACAAACACTTGGCACGAGCAGTTTTCAAAATTGTTAATAGAAACACACAACGTATGAGCACTTTGAAGTGCCAAGTCTTTTCAAAATTTGTGAATAGATTTGGAAGATATGATTGAAGCGTCATTTTTTTCAAACCTATAAATAGATATATAGGGTACACTTAGATAGAAGTATTATTTTTTTCAAAAATTGAGATACGACACTTACCATTGTCAAGTTTTTCAAACCTATAAATAGATATATAGGGTACACTTAGATAGAAGTATTATTTTTTTCAAAAATTGAGATACGACACTTACCATTGTCAAGTTTTTCAAACCTATAAATAGATATATAGGGTACACTTAGATAGAAGTATTATTTTTTTCAAAAATTGAGATACGACACTTATCATTGTCAAGTTTTTCAAAAATTGTGAACTGACATGTAAGGTACAAGCACCTAGGAGCGTCTTTTTTTTCAAAACTATGAATGGACATGTAGAGTACAAGTACCTAAATGTATCACTTTTCAAAAATTGAGGTCGAAGCTCCTAGGTGTATCACTTTTTCCAAATATTGAGGTACATGCATCTTTCACTATCAATTTTTTTTTAAATTGCAAACTAACATTTGATGTACAAGCACCAAAAGCACCAAGTATTTTCAAGAATTGCAAATTGAATTGACATGGAAGGTACATTCAAGCACCTAGAGCTATCATTTAAAAAAAATCTAAACTACATGCAAGGCACAAGCACATAAAAGTGTTGAATTTCTTGAAATCTACAACATTTCATGCAAGGTATGAGCATTTAGAAGTGTCATTTTTTTCAAAAATCGTTAACTATAATAGAATATATGAGTACCAAGGAGCCCCATTGTTAACATATTAGTGTACTTGGTAGTGCTTGTGACTTCTAAGGGGATAGATAACTTTTATAGAAGGTACTACCATGTAGAAGCTTTTATTTTTTTCAAAATCTATGAACTTCCATGAAAAGTACAAGCACCAATTCAAGTATCATGAATTGCCGTATAAGTTATAATCAACTATAAGCGTAAATTTTTCAAAACTTGTAAATTGCCATGGAGGGTACAATCACTTAAAAGAATAAATTTTTAAATCTATGAGGTGACTTGTAATGTACTTGCACCTAGAAATGTCAAAATTTTCAAAATTTGTGTTTTTTTAGGGAAGGTACAAGTACCTTGGAAATGTGGGTTTTTTCACCAAATTTTGTGAAGTGACAAGTACAATACATGCACCTAGAAGTATCAATTTTCCAAAATTTGTGTTTTCCTATGGATGGTGTGAGCACCTTAAGCATTAGTTTTTCCACCCAAATTTATGAAGTGACATGTAAGTTACAAGTACATAGAAGTGTTAGTTTTTCAAAACATTTGAAGTGTCATGAAAGGTATGAGCACCTAGAAGTGCCAATTTAAAATTGTAAATACACATATATGGGATGAACACCTACAAGCACCAATTTTTCAAAATATAGAAATTGTCATGGAAGGCACAAGCACTTAGAAGTGTCATTTTTTCAAAGATCTAAGTAACTATCATGGAAGGTACAAGCACTGTCATGTAAAGTGCAAGCACCTAGAAGCATTGGTTTTCAAAATTATGAAATGGCATGTATGGTATAAGTATCTAGAAAATGCCAAGTTTAAAAAAAATTGAACTAATGTTAAAGTATGAATAATGAAAAGTGACACCTTTTTGTGACATATACTAATTTGCAGTCAAATTTCAACTTAATTTGATGAAGTAATTAGAGACTTAAAAAGAAATCAAACTCAAATTGCCTCGAAGAACTCTTCACTTCTCATGGGTTGCTCTTGGAAACTTGTGTTGATTTTGGGTGACTCAAAGTGCCCATTTAAGGCCCAAATGTAGATGAAAGGATATACAAAAATGCCTCTAAAACAATTGTGCATTCATTTATGAGGTTTAATTACATGATTTTTGTGGCTTCAATATTATAACACTTCAATTTGTTGCTTCAAAATTCCATGGCTACATGTCATGACCCCCAAATGGACCTATAGTTGTGCCAAATTTGATAAATGAGTTCTATATTCTTCTATGCACAAATCAACTATAAGGTCACCAAAATAACTCCGGATTTGAAATTATTAGACCATAAATATTTAAGAGGGTTGAGTGATCTTTCTTCTACAAATGTATGTATTTTGTAATGGAAATAACTTCTTACCTTAGTACCCAATTGCAAAGACCATAATGGAATTCCTACTTTAATACGTACACAAAGTAATCACACTATTGTGATGTAACCTTTCCTTCATATTGCATCACAATAGAGTAGCATATTTAACCTTGTAATGATGCAATGGCCAAAAAGTGTTTGATGGATGACAAAGATTCCTTCTTTATAAGATAAGTGCAACTTTTCATCGTTGAAATTTTTGTGAAAGGGGAGGTCTTGCACAATAGTTTGACCTCTAATGAGTACCCTTAGATTTTTTAATCCTCTAATGACCGAAGTGGTCACTACCCCTCTTTTCGAGGTGCCCGGTTCTCAAATTTTTTAAGTTTTTTTCAATAACAAATTCTAGGAGATAGACTATGTTATGAATCCAATGGCAATAGTCTCATCAAATTCTAAGTTAAATTCCGTCTTTAGGAATTTTTTAAAGTTTAGTGGTGTAGCCAATAGTTCACAACTCATTTTTTTGGTTTTAATTTGGGAAAGGACTAAAAACTTAGTCAACAAATGCAATTGTTGCCCACCTCAAAAATGGAAAATCCAAGGAGCTCAAGGAGAAGACAAGTGTATACATTCTTGAGTTTCTTACAAACACCACTCTCATTTTAGTGACCATTGTGCATTGCAAGCCCCACCAAAAATTGCAAAATAACTAGAATGTTGTCAAATGTAAGACGAGCATTCTCAACCCTCTTGTCTTTCATTGAGCATAAAAGGTCATCATTTCAAAATTTTCTCACTAAGATATGCTTATTCAAAGTTCATTGCCTTGTTTTTCCGTTAATCCAAATAAAACTTCGAACTTAAATATCTTCTAAACTTTGTGGTCAAATAATTTGATATTTTTTGAGATGCTCAATCTCAATGTAATCTACAAGATCATACGTTTACATTCTATCCGACCTCTCAAGAAAAAATTAGCAAAAAAATTGTTCAAGCTCAAGGGAGTTTTGGACCATTTTAAAATTACAATCCCCTTTGAGTCATTAGGGGTAAAACAAATAATTCATTGGGGATTCAAAAGCAATGGCAATTATTTTAGGGAATATTTGGCAAAATATTTTTTTGTGACAATGGATGATTCACAAAATACTACCAAATCTTAAGATAGTATTGTTCTATTTTGGATGAATGTACATTTTGGGGGATGGATAAATAAAATTTCATCCATATATTTCAGTTTCATCCATTTCCATGGATGTAAATAGCTTCATCACTCCATTGACGTTGTCTTTTTGCACTCCCTAGAATAAATGGAAAAAAAACTTGCCTAAAAGGATGATTTCCACAATGCTCAACCCGGCATTCTAAGGTCACTTAGAGCCCGTTTCCATTGCGGGGCTAGAGGGGTCCAACCCTAGAACTCCAACATCCAGCTTTGCAAAAGTTGAAAAACATTCTTGGACCTTCTAGACCATAGAGCAGAGCTTACTTTCAAAACTATTCATTTTTCTTCAGTGTCTTGCCTCCTGGCTTGCCTATTTTTGTTTTATGGGTTTCTTAATCCATAAACATCAACACAAACATTTAGTGTGCAATGGATGACATAGTGTCTTTCTGTGTGGGATAGAATTGCAATTGTTCATCTTTACATTTTTGTGCAATAAGGAAAGATCTTGCACAAGAGTTTGACCTCCTATGAATATTTTCAGATTTTTTTAAGTAGATGATGTCATACAATTCCAAAAGCGATGATTTCCACAGTCACCAGTCCATCCTTTAAGGATTAATGCAACGGTTCTCTATTTGTTCAAAAGAATAACTAAAATAATTGTCGTCGCCTCAAGATTTCAGAGTTTTTTCTCCTCTCTGCCTGAGCTAACCTTTATATGGGCCTCCAATTCCGGTTACCAATGGAAGAGAGGGCTCTTATAAGTTAGTTTGGTTTAAACCCATGAGAGAGGGCTCTTATATGGTACTCCGGTATCATCCAGGCTAGGGGCAGTCAATTTAGAAATTGACCTGCACTAGTCCTACACACATGAGTACAGTGCAAAATGCAAATGTATAAAAAATAACTTCAAGTAAAATATAAAATACTGAATCAACACACATGATGAATTGAAGATTGAAGAGCCAGGGTACTAATAAAAATATGCCGCCCAGAAACAAACAGCACATGTTTTTAAAAAAAAGCCGAAACAAGACCCCAAATGGCCAAATACTACCGGTACCTTGGATGCAATTAGGGCAAGTTCCAATGAATTCGGACCAAGAGAGAATTTGCCTTATCAGAGAAATCAGAAGAAGCTTCATCAGAACCCTAATTTAGCCCCAAAGGAAAAAAAATAAAATAGAACTAGAATAGAAATGTGGCTGGTGGGCATTGTATTTTTTGCCCTTTGCAATGCAATTCCATTTCATTTATTTAAAAAATGAAAAGAAATGAAAAAATAGAATAGAAACCAAATTAGCCTGATTTAGTCAAATCATAAGTACGGGGAGGGTCATAATCACAGGAATAAAGTGTGGACTTTTAGTTCAACGCTAGAAACAGTATCAGGTTCATTCCGACACGGGGCAGGCAACGCCCAGCCAGCCTAGCGTTGCTTAATTTACCTTTTACCTTAATATACCGCGCTGCCAACTGAGTGTGAGGGGCGGGAGCTTCCTTAGTTTTTCATAATATAAAAAGTACGGGGACAGAGCGCGCGGTTTCACGCTCGGTTGGCCTATTCTAAGCTCCATTCCTGGAGGGGAGGGGGCCGGCGGTTCCAAACGGTCACTCTCCGCCCTTGGGAGTTGGGACCTTGGGACTGTTGGGGAGGTTTGAATCCGTGGACTGATTCTTTCCCTCGTGACCTCCGTCCGTCCGTCCGTCACACTGGCTGGCTGCTGCTGCTGAAATGAACCACATTCGTCATCGTCCTTTTCCTGTACGTGATTATTATTTGTATTATTTTTTTGATGATTTGATGGATTGCATTTAGTACTGGATTTGATCAAAAATTTATCATTAGTATGGACTATGGAGTAAGTTAATCATCATGATCATCAGTTCATCGTTACAGTAGTGTGCCCTGTATCATTGCCACATTGTAATAAAATATGAAAAGTAAAAGTAAAATTTTCTATTTCTTTAATTCATAAAAACTTTGAAATTCAATCATCTTTTCTGTCGTGAATCGGAACACCATGAAACCAAGTCCATGCACCCCTCCTCGTAGAGAGTTTTGTGAAGGCATTGGGAACATGATTGGGGGACATATGGTTTAGGAGATCTCATCATAACAAACAAAACCAAACATACCAACATAACTTATGTAAGGTATAAAAGAAAGATTTTTTTAAAGATTTTTTGTTGGTTGCATCCTTTGGATAGAGACGATTATGGCATCAACTCTCTAGTTTTTGAATCTAAGTTTGTAAATCCTATCTACAAACACATTCACACTACACAATGTGGTTAGGGTTTGATTGGAGTAGATATGGATAGAGTGTTACAATCACACCACTCTTGTTAGTGTAGCTCATGGACATTTTATTATTGGTTCATGCATAGCTTTGTACTTGAATTCTATAAGGATTCGACTTATTAGCTTAGAGGGACTTTGTTCATCCTGACATAACATTGTTAACCAACTGAAACGAGTCTTCCTATGGAGGTTGGGCTAATCGCTTTGTGATCCGTGGAAGTGAACTCAATTTTAATTTGAAGAGAATAATTGGTTGGCTAGGACTTTCAACGCTACACTGAATAGTGAAATTAGATTGCCCCATACTAATTTCTTGGCATTTGACACTATATAAAATTTTATTACTGTTGTACAAGAATGCACTACTTTTGAATAATGTATTGTTGTAATTGGGACTTATAAACCTCCATGTGTACAAATGAAAATATATGGAGAAGTGTTTGATGACTTTGGTGGCTTTTTGAGTAATTTTCTTGGGATAAGGCAACCTAATTTCACTATTTTGTGTAGTGTCATTGAATGATTGGGAAGTTGCAAAGAAATAACTCATAATTTGGCAGGTGAGAGAATGTGTGATATAATAAATACAATAATTCAATTTCAATAAAAAATCTAGATAACAATAAGATTCCGCTAAAGTAATATTAATGTAATACGAATATATTAGAATATCATCAATAGATAAAATTTAACTAGTTTTTTTTAATTTGTTCAAGAAATAGTCTATTTGAAGATTTAGAAAAAAAAAAATAATTATCTCTAATCTAATAGTGTTTGATAAGAAGATTTCTTAGAAAAAAACTCAATTATGATTCACTTGTTGGAGGTCAAATTTTGAGACTTTAGATACATGTGCATTTTTATGCAAATATTGGAATAGAAAAAATTGATTAGAATGTTTGTATGATTGTGAGGAATTTCAATGATCCAAAGATCCACTTTTCTTAGTCATGTTACATTGTAAAATTTTACATGTATTTTGAGTTGGATTTGTTTATTGAAAAAACATTTAGGCTCACTTTTTGATGTCCCAAACAAATTATATTTTAAAAATGATAAGTCACAGGCATGTTCATATTTGAAGAGCAAGTATAATAAGAAAAAATCAATCGAAGTACTTGTGTAGGTCATATCATTACAATGTGGAAGATTTTGCAACTTTAATTTTAATTTTAGAGGTGAATAAAAATCAATATTTGTGACTACATTATTCCTATTCTCTAGTTAAGTATTATGTCTATAGACTATGATTATTTTTCTTTCTTTCTTTTTCAAAATAAAAACATTTGTTTTTTAAATTATACTTTTTTTCAATTTGAAAATGATAAAGTAGCCATGCCTAGACCAACTTTCCTCAAAATGTCTTACTAGTATACAACTTATCTTGCATGGGTGGTAAAATTGAATATTGCAAGGACTTTTTAGTTGAAAAATATTCAACCAAATCCCCCACATAATTAAATGAAAGATGAGAGAAAAAAGGGAACTATGTAAATTCTACTTGGATCTTCCACGAGTTGAGTTATATGTTAAAAAAGTTTTTAGTTTTTAGGTATCAATATCAAAGCAACACAATGTAGAAACCACAAGTTTATCTTTGCATCAATCTCCACAAAACTTATATAAAGTGAACTAAACTTAATTATGTGTTGTTTTTGATAATTAAATTGAGAAATCTCATCCACTTTGAATGTCAAATACATTCTTACCTATTGCAACTCAACTCAATTACATGCGTGAAACATGCCTATATTAGAGTGTAATTTTTTCCTCTATATAAAGTATTGCTTTAGAATAAGAAACACAATTGTTTGTACAGAGTACTATATTTTCTTCTATTGTAATAATTAGGTCATTTCAACTTTCAAGATTTGAGGGCTACTAGTTTAATAACATTGCATCAATATTCGATATATACAAATATTATAATCTTATATAAAGATGCGATACATGTACAAAGATTATAGAATTACTAATAATAAAAGATATAAAATCCTAATATGATTTTCTCTTAGTTGGTAATTTGAAAATGCATTTTACTTTCATCAATAGTACATAGTTGTTAAGTTGTTATAGGCTCAAAATTCAACAACATTGTAAATTGAAGTATATACATCAACATCATCATGTAGTCAAGGATGATATCTAGCTAACAAGTACATGTAGACCTATACCAAAGGAAGAATGATACCATGACAAATCTTCTTTTGCACTATACTTTTCGATACATTTAAACAACTATGAAAAATGATGTGCAAACATGAACATCATGATGTTGTCAAAGAGAATATCAAACAAGTATAGGTCTACTATTAACGATCATTAAGAATAATACAAATCATCTTCCACAGTGTATATTTATATGCACTTAAACATCCATGTGAATTAAGACATAAGCATTAGCCCCTAAATGAGTAAGAAGCCTATGTTAGACTTTTGAGTTTTTTTGGCAAGCCATTGTATAAAAGAATCAATCCATTTTGGGGGATAGAGGGTGTCATATTACTAGCTTTCCAATGCACTTTTTTTTGCCCAATTCGGATAAGCAATTGAAGAATTACGAGGTGAAATGCATTTTCAATCTCAAATTGGGCAAATAGAAAAACATTCTATTTTGATTCATTCTAATCCAACCATAGTACCATACTACCCTACAAGAAGGCCAGATTTGGTAGAAATTAAATCATTTTTGTAAAATGTATTGCATGTCATCTTATGAGTGGTGTGAGGTGACGTAGACCTTGAGAATTTGACATGGAAATTCAATTTCAACACTCGAGTGCCAAATTAGACGTTCATGTACTACAGTGTGCCCTATGCCATTGCCACAACCAAAATAAAAGTGAACATAATTTTCTAATTTTCTAATTCATGGAAACTTTGAAATTCAATAACTTTCATAGAGTAGGTCCAAAGGCCATGAAACAAAGCCCATGCACCCTTCCTTGTAGAGAGCTTTCCAATGGGACCAGGAACACGACAGATGGACACATGATTCTAGAGATCTCATTGTAACAAATAAAACAAACAAACAACCTAACTTAAGATATGGATTGCTAACTCATTGGAGTATATTGTATCAAAATTTCAAAACGAAAAAACTCACAAATTGTAAGATATTTACCTTGAAAATTATAGGAAAAAGTTTTTTTCTTGACTTTGCATTTGTATAGTTCATCTTTCAATTTGTTTTTTAACTGATTGTATATTTGCCAAAACTTTTTCAAGTTGATGAATTGATTTGAAATTTATTTGTGAATCCATTAAAATAAATTTAAGAAAAAAATGCTCAAAAACTAAAAGTCTTTTCTTGTTGCCAGACTTGCCCAATTTTAGAACAAATTTATTAACACCTTCATCTCAAGTATGTTGTCATCTACCTATTGATGTACATTTTGTTCAAGAATATATGACTTGAATATATAAAGGCAAATGTGAGACAAGAGTGATATTATAATGACTTAATGAAGCTTAGGCAACCAAACCTTTTTGAGGCTAAATATTTCCAAATTGCAATAAAAAACTTAGTCTAGCTCCAAGCCTACAAAAATTTAACATTGTAAGAACGCCAAGGCAAAATAAAGGCTAATGGATGACTTTTAAGATTAAATTGTAGAAATGAAGAATGCACATATTGGTTCAAAAATTAAATCATTATTGACCAAGTACCTTGGTGATACATCTTTTTATTTTTGGTTTAATGACAAAATATAATTATTTAACCCCTAAAGTCCCATTGTGCATGCCCTCAAGAAATAACATGGTTTTTAAGTAGGCTCCTACATTCTCAATTTTTGTCATGATTTTTTGAAACATTTTTTGAAGATAAGAAAGCACGTCAATTTTGGGGGAATATAGGTTTTTGCTATTAGGAACCTCCATTTGAATGAATTATCATTTAAGAATCAAAGGCTTATAATTGTATCAATATACGAAAGTCTCAAATTATCAAAAAAATTCAATCTTGGACACTTATTATCATTTAAATGTAGGGTCAAGGATAATATGAGATTGCAAATTGTCTCGTTTTAATGAATATAGCCTTGTTTCTTCAATCTTGTACCTACTTCTATTTAACTATTTTTTTGAAGAATAAAAATACGGTTTGTGCTTTCTCTTCTAGTTTGTGTATGTGGTAAAATTTTTAGATCAATTCAAGATGTACTAATGTTTTGGAAGCCAATTGAAGTTCATAGGTTCAATTTGAGTTCACCAAGTTGCATTTGATGGTTGTGACTTCATGGGCTTGTATCTCCTTCATCTAATGTTCGTTTTCAATAAAATTTGTTTGGATGTGTTCCCCTTGGAGTTTGGTTACTGTGATAACATTTTCATGTGAGTCCAAGTTGTTTTGAATGTTTAGGAGCCATTTGAAGTTCAAAATCCAAACGTTTTTGGATTACAATGAACTTTGGTGGCTTGTTTCTTCTTCATATAATTTTTGTTTCTAATGAATTTTTGAAGGGAAAGTTGCACATACTAGTCTATTTTATGTGGTTAAAATTTCATATCAATCCAAGAAGTTACTAGTGATTGAGAAGCATTTCGGTAGGAGGTTTAGCCATAGATGTGTTTATTGCAACTTTTCTTACTATTTTTTGACATTTCATAGTCATTTGGGGGACACAATGAGCCAATTGAATGATATTTTCTTTCACTAGTGTCTTTTTATGCTAATTCTGAATCAATTCATAGTTAAAAAAAAAATTTTTTTGCAATTTGATGAAATTATTGCCAACACTAAATGCAATCCCGTAAAAAATTTATATCCTCAAAATTTATTGAAGTTGACAAATAGTGTCTATGTTGACATTTTATGTTGCCAACATTAGAAGGATTGTTGCCATTTTGTGTTATGCTTCGTAATTAGTGTTCCCAACACTAAATACCCGATTATTAGTGCAGTCCCCAGAATTGAAAGCCTCCACAAAATTGTTGGAGCCACCCCATGGAAAATGAAAAATCGAAAAGAGACTTAAGGCCCTCTAATGGATTAGGTTTTGGAAATGCATCATGGTTCAGTTGCAGGGATGTGCGTTCACTTGGTTTTGGAGGGAAAGGAAGGCGCGTTTTGTTGGAGCTCGTTGTTCGGTTTTCGGGTTCTGTTCCGTGGCAGGGAGTCACGTTCCTTGTCGTGCGAGCAAGGATTAGCCAGTTCTGGCGATGTCAGACGCGGGCTGACCGAGTTTCAGCGCCAACTTCCTCAACTGTTCTGTCAGCTGGTCGGTGAACGGGATCATCCGCTGGTCACTTTGCAACTGACAAATCGCTGGAAACAAGCGGAGCTTAACTTAGGGATCGCAATTCAAATGATTTGGTGATCAGTTTGAAATAATTTCCCCTTTCACAGAATTGTCTACCTCCATCTTGTTGATTATTTGCATGGGATGTCAATTGCGGCCTCCGTTTCGTTGTAGTGGAAGACTTTGAGCGCTTACGAGTGATGACTTCGATCTTGTTAATTAATGAATTGACATGTTGCATTGTGCAGATTTAGCCATGAGTTTACGGATAAGAGTTCGCGACTACTGACCGGACCTTCGTGCAGAATTCTGTCTGAGGTAAGCGGACGCTGTGCGGGGCTATATGTTGTAATTAATTGTAGCTCACTGATGTAGCTGCACATGTAGCTTGACTAAATGATGTGCCTGTGGTCATCCCGTACTGCTGGCAAGTAGGAGATTGTATACGGTGATCAATTTGTAATTATATTTTTGTTTGGAGGAGTGACCTCGAGTTTTATATGTTGATAGCATTGGATGGCGAGGGGGCGACCCGCGACCTGGGGGAGGGCCAGGTTAATTTGCCTCCCCCCTGCTACCATGATGCCCACGTGATTGTATGATTGCCTGGCATTGAGCGTCCAGATGCATTCTTTTGTGATCAGACGCTGTTCAACAATGCCAGGAACTATTTGACGCTTGCGCTGGCTGTACATTTCCTTTTTCAGCGACATTTCGTTTCCTTTTCCAGTGGTTTAAAAAATTAAAGAGGACCGTTGTCAGTGTGACAGTCTTTTCTTTGCTGAACAAAGGTGTACTTCAAATTGAATGTCACAGAATTGGATATGAGTGGGCAAAGTAGCTCTGGCAATGTAGCGCTGGCTCGCATTTGAAGAAAGGGCTTCCTCTCATTCATTGTAGATATAACTCCTCTGGCCGGGAAATGCCGTAGGTTTAGATAATCTGTTACAACCACACAATTTTCATTATCAAATCTGGCATCGATCAGATCCGGTAACGCCAGGTGATGCCTTCGCTGCTCTGCATTCTGTTAATTTGCTCGCCGTCAAATTATATAAAACGTGATCTTCGGAATGATATTTGTAGCTTGAGCTTGGTTCCGGACAGAATCATCACCACTTTCGATTTAGGATGCAGAGGCTCGATATAGTTTAGTTCATCACTACCGATTCTACAAAGACATGCTGATGAAACTCCAGCCTCCAGAGTTGACTAGTCGAGTACTCGGTTAACAATTCTCAGAACATCACTAATATTCTGGCCAAACCAAATTACAGTAATTAGACATTATTCTATTTGTGTATGTTTCATGGCAGACCAGTCCACCACGAAGTGAATTGAATAATCACTTGAAGTCAAGGTCGATGTCTTCCATTCTGCCATCTGAGAGATAATCTTGAAAAACTACCTGGAAACAGTCGGTTCCTTATGTACTTTGTTCTAGAGAATTACAGCTCAGTTTATTTCAAACTTGTAGCGTCACAATAAAATTGGTGCTGTATTTTAAATTTGATGAACTGCGCGTGCAATGGGGGCCATCGGAATTGATCTGCAACATTTCACTGCCTTTCAAAATCTTAGTGAGGATTAATATTCTACAGATGGTGGGCATTCAAAAAGTGGAGTTACGCCATCCATACTATACCAGGTTGAATGTTTTTTGGTGCTTGAGATAGTTAGGTGTCGAATTATGTTATCTCTTTTAGATTAACCGAATCGAGGATGAACTCAAGTTCCAGAAATGTTATCTATTTTAGGATTGCATTTTTTTGTTAATACTGTGTTTTTAAGAAAAAAATTTAATTTTTTTGTAAATACAAATTTCTTGAATTATAATTTGATCTGACGCGACACAGAGCTGCGAACTTTCTGAGTAAACATACCTTTACTGCAGTTCGTGAGACCTGTTCTGACTGTTGTTGTAGCTGTCGGGTGTCGGGTCTGTAAGACTTGTTTGATTTCTTGTAATACCATCGATCGCGATTCTCTTAATGTCGTGTCATTTGTTTGAGAACATGAATTACTACTACGTTTTGATCCAGTGAGAACAATTTAACCTTTTGAGTTACTGTTTTCATTGTTTGTGCAACCATGCCGTGCTTGGCTCGAAGTAATGTGACTTTTTGCTTGTTTATTCAGGGAGTCACTGGCCAAAAGATTGACCAATGCTTTGAAATTGAGTTTTTTCTTGGACTTCAAAAACCAATCATGACACAAGTGAAAACTTTATTTCTAACTTAGATCTCTGCAGATGAAGAAATACACCAGACGAGCAGGCAAGCATCATGCAAAACGTGTCCTTGCTTAATTTTTGGGAATTTTGAAACAGGTGACATCCAAGTCATCCCTGGAGTCATAGTGAAGAGAGAGCAAACATCCAGTAAGTTATACATCAAACTTGTCTATAACTCCAGACTCTGGTTGTAGGGGAGCGAAGAGCTCGGAAAGAGTTCCGAGGCTTGAATTCAAGAGTCCAATCGATTAAGAAAGCGGGATATCTTGGAGTGTTTGAGCTTTCTTTTATCTGCTGTGATTAAATTTGGAGAAAAACAAGGAATCACTTCAAATGGCTAAAGGTACGTTTACACTGGGAGTCAACGGTGGTGGTAGTGGGTTCTATTTTATAGAAAATTGCTGCAAGGTTCGCACCTGATGCTCCTTTGCTCTCTAACTCTACATGGAATCCCGCGTTGCAATCCCTGGTAGCAGCTGGTATCAACGCATCTTCTCCGTAACACTGCTTATAATAAGAGATTTGGTCGCTTGGTCTTTTAATTGCAGCACTCAAGTTACAACGTGTGAAGTTGTTCAGACAGCAATCTAGGTGTTGTAACGTAATATGACTTTTAATTTTTTGGTCCACTTCGTAAAATTACCGATGGAAGATGATTTGGAGACAAGTTTTCATGGAATTTTTGGAATTTCTGGGACTATGATTGATTGTCATGAATGAGAGAGGATCGGAGCAAGTTGAAGTTTGAGAAACACTTAATTGAATTTGTGTTCGTTTGGGAACTAGAATTTCACTAGAAGTGCATTCATTTGAATCCGGTTCAATTCGATCGTTAAGTCCTTGGAATTGGACTTTGAAGAGATTGCTCAGCTTCTGATGTGCACTTGGTTCCGAAATTCACTTTGCAGATAGCCGTTTTCAAATGTGAGCTTTGTTGTAATTATATGGAGACACATGAGACGAGGATGAACACAAGTTGTATATATATTAATAATATATGTAATGAGTACAAGGCCTTCTTGTAGAAGGAGAGACAGCGTTTGAACAATCAGAAAGGTATGTTTGTAGCTATCTTATGTAACGTTTATAATCTGCATAACCTAACACGCCCCCTTCAGCTGAAGAGCTGAATTAGTAAAACTCAAATTCGAACTTTCTAAAGAACTCCTGCATTGAAGTGAATCTGTTCAGCTTCAGAGGGAGAGTAACATATAACGCCCCCTTGTTACGGAACAGAGGAAGCTGGTGAATTAAAGCTTTGAAGACAAGTGTAGTGCTTTAGCTTGGGGAGGGCCTTAGTTAAAATATCGGCTGGCATTGTAGCTGTAGAAACAAACTGAAGTTGAAGCAACTGAGATTGGACCTTCTCCCGGAGAAAATGATAACGCAGGTCGATGTGCTTAGAACGATCGTGATGCTTGGGATTCTCACTGAGAGCAATACAAGACTGATTGTCTGAGAAAAGAATACTTGGAAGCTGAAGAGTATATTTTAACTCGGAAATAAGCGATTGAAGCCATATCAACTCTTTGACAGCTGTTGCGGCAGCAATGTTGGAAATAATAACGCACACGTCTGCTCCACTGTTCATGACCACGTCAAGATGACTCTTCGCCTACCACAGCCGCAACTCTGTTAGTTAGTTCCTCTCATTATTTTTTCATTCGTTCGTCATGCTTAGTTTAGCATACTTGTTGGATACTTAAACTCTCCTTCGGGACTTGTAACTTTATCTGTGAATATGAGATATCTCAAGTGTGAGAGTTGTAATTGTTTAGTCAACATGGTATCAGAGCGATCAATGATCTGACTGCGAATACACAGCACAGAGTAGTTTTGTTACTTGTAGTGTCAGGAAAGTAATACTACTGACAGTAGGAAGAGAGAGAACGAGAAGCGAGAAGCGAGAAAGTGTAGAACTGAGACGAGATGGCAGAAAACAGGAATGTATTAGTTGGTGATGCTAATAAGCT
The DNA here is from genome assembly GCA_963920665.1 of Straminergon stramineum. Classification (NCBI taxonomy): domain Eukaryota; kingdom Viridiplantae; phylum Streptophyta; class Bryopsida; order Hypnales; family Calliergonaceae; genus Straminergon; species Straminergon stramineum. The sequence goes on along the minus strand of OY987267.1, from coordinate 11,928,672 downwards.
CACCGGACTAGCAAATTATTACGTATGGAGTCTTAAAATGAGGGCAATTCTTAGACGAGAGAATTGGTGGCTTATCACTGAGCAGAGAGTAGTGCCAGAAGTTTTCCCTGTGAATAATGGCGGCCGACAATATACTGTCGCCCAGTTAGAGTCGATGAAGGCCAACGCACTATCCGCTATTATACTATCCGTTGCTAATGATATTGTCGATACTGTTGCTGTTCACTTAGATCCAGCGCTTGCTTGGGAGGCATTGAGAACAGCTTACCACTCCGGAGATCAATCTCAAATACTAACACTTACAAGTCAGTTGCAGTCTCTGAAATTGGCAGAAGGAGGCTCTGTTGAAGAATATCTGAAGAAAGCAAGGGAACTTAAGAACAAACTTGCCAGCATGGGAGAACCCACTCCTGACAGAACTTTGATCCAGATTGTGCTTAACGGACTACCACGAAGTTACGAATCCACCATACAGATGCTAACTCATTTGAACGTTAATATGACGTTTGATCAAGTTGCATCAAGCTTGCTTACTGAAGCGCATCGGAGGGAGCATCGAGCTGTTCAACTGGGCGATGAAGAAGCACTTGCAGCCACGTTCAACCAGAAAAACTCCATCCGTAACAATCAATATCAACAACGTGGACGAGGACGTGGAGCTTATCGAGGAAGAGGAGGATTCTACGGTCGTGGCTACTACCCATTTCCAAGACCTTTTCCAGCACCGTTTCAAAGACCACCGCAGCTATGCTACAACTGCGGTAAGCCAAACCATATAGCCCGAGACTGCAAACTTCCAAAACAAGGAAATTTCTTTCCATCTAGTCAGGGTCCTTCATTTGCAAATTCAGTAGAATTCTTTGATGCCGCACTCACAGATTATTAGGGAAACTACAATCCATGGTACATGGATAGTGGTGTGAGTGGACATATAGCTGCAGATTCTCAAAATATAGATCAGTCTCAGCCAAGTTCATCCAATGTGAGAATTCAGGAAGTGAGAACCGGAGGTGGAGAACCTCATGCCATTAAAGGCACCGGCACTTCCACTGTAAAACATCGGCTGGAGAAATAAAGTTGACCAATGTTCAGTATGTCCCGAGTATGAAAAAGAACCTGATATCAGTCGGATCCATAATCGACAACGGGAACATTGTTGTGTTTTCTGATTTATATTGTTGGATCATCAACAAAGGGAATCATCATGATATTGTGGCAGTAGGATACCGAGATCCTTCAAACGGGCTATATTGTTTTGGCAATGAGTATAAGGCAAGTATTGTTAATCTTGCAGACACTGATAATATTTCGATTAATAAAGTTGCAGAACTGTGGCACAGACGCTATGGTCATTTGAGCTATCACGGCCTTTCTCATCTTTTGAAGCAAAACAGGGTACTTGGCCTTCCACATGTAAATTTTTTACACACTGCTTGTGAAAACTGCCTTGCTGGACGACAAAGCAGAAAAAGTTTTCCCAGTATCTCGCACAACAGAGCTTCAAGGATCATTGAGACTATACACTCTGATTTGGTTGGACCGATGCCATCTCGAACTCTTGCAGGATCACGTTATATTTTGGTTTTCACAGATGATTTTTCAAGAAAAAGCTGGACTTATTTCCTTCAAAGCAAAGATCAGACCTTTCATTATTTCCAGCTTTTCAAAGCTAGAGTCGAAAATGAGACAGGGAATCGAATTTCTACCCTTCGCACAGATAAAGGGGGTGAATATTTATCTCTAGAATTTCAAAATTTTTGCAAAACTCACGGTATCAAACAAGAACTATCACAAGCATTGACTCCACAACAAAACGGTGTTGCCGAGCGACGAAATCGAACTATTCTAGAGAGAGCAAGGAGTCTAGCAGCTGAATGCAACCTACCAATTTACCTATGGAGTGAGGCTATTTCAACAGCCAATTATCTAGTAAATCGAAGTCCAACACGAGCGAATGAAGGGATGACACCAGAGGAGAAATATTTTGGTAAGAAACCTTCTGTTACACATTTGAGAATTTTTGGTTGTCTCTCTTTCTGCCATATTCTAAAAGAGAGTAGAAAGAAATTGGATAGTAAAACTCAAAAGTGCATTCTTTTGGGATATGACGATGCAAGCAAAGTCTATTGATTATACGAGCCACAGCGAAAGAAAATCATACTTAGTCGTGACGTAGTTTTCGATGAGAGCCGCATAGGACTCCATCACATCGAACGTAACTTACCAGTTTACCAAGATCCGTTTCCAGTAGGAGACCAATCGGTTAGTGCAGACGACTCCCAGCCTCTAGAAACTGCTAGGCAAGAGACCGAAACCGCCCCTAAAACCGCCCTCAAAAATGATCCAAATTTAGATAATCATGAGCCAAATTTTCAGGAGATGGATGACCCAGTTGTAGTCGCCCCAGATGAACCCATAAGTCCAACCCAGTTAGAACCTCCACAATTGCCAGAATTAACCAGACGATATCCTAGCCGAAATCAAGCACCATCCAGTAGACTTCGAGATCACTGGACCCTCATGTCCGAAATTCCCGAGGAACCATTGCATTATTCACAAGCATGTAAGCATGCAGATTGGAGAGCCGCTATGGAAAAAGAGATCCAGTCCATAAATAAAAACCAAACATGGGAGATCGTGGAGAGAAAGCCAGGCATGAACCCAATTACAGCAAAATGGATATTTAAAGTCAAAACTGATCCATCAGGAAAGGCACCGCGATTTAAAGCTCGAATAGTGGCCAGAGGTTTCCAGCAAAAGCCAGGAATAGACTATGAGGATATTTTCTCTCCAGTTGTGAGATGGTCTACAATCAAAATTATTTTCGCACTCGCCGCCAAATATGGATGGGATTTAACACAGATGGACGTCATCACCGCCTTTTTAAATGGACACATTGATGAGACAGTATTAATGGAAATACCTGAAGGATTTTTTGGAGCTGGAGACCCAACAAAAGTGTGCAAAGTTAATCGTGCCTTGTATGGGCTAAAGCAATCACCGCGAGCGTGGTACTTGTTATTGGACAAGTGGCTGACATCTCAAGGCCTAACTCGTAGTCAAGCAGACTCAAATTTATATTATTCCAATCGAAATGGTAAACTGGCAATTTTTCTAGTATATGTGGATGACCTTTTGATTACAGGGAATGATCTCACCGAAATTGCACGACTAAAAACTGCTCTTCATCGCCAATTCGAAATGACAGATTTGGGTACATCAAAAAATTACCTTGGCACCGAAATTGAGTATCATTCTTCCGGTATTTTTATTCATCAACGAAATTATATCAGTAAACTTCTTCAAAAATTTGGACTTATGAACTGCAATCCAACTCTTCTGCCAATGGATCCAAAGTTACAGTTATCAAAAGACACTGGCACATCCAAAGTCGATCCACAACTATACAGGTCTATTGTGGGAAGTTTATTATATGTTACCAACACACGTCCGGATATATCCCACGCAGTCAGTTGCGTAAGCCGTTTCATGACTAGCCCAGAGCAAACTCACTATCAAGTAGCTAAAAGAATACTTCGTTATCTCAGTGGTACTATGCACTATGGACTACATTTTTCTTCTGAAAGCTCAGGACATCTAAAAACATTCACTGATGCTGATTGGGGACGGGATGTCGATACAAGACGATCAACATCCGGTATACTCCACAAATTCGGAAACTCTAGTATTTTTTGGACCAGCAAATTACAACCTACAGTATCTTTATCTACAACTGAAGCTGAGTATAGAGTGTTAACTGAGGCTGCCAAAGATATCACATATTTTAGAGGCTTATTACAAGAACTAGGAGAAGCTTCAAACAACCCTACCCAAGTTTCCAGCGACAATCAATCCTGCATTCGTTTGGTAAACAACCCTGTCCTTCATTCTAGAACAAAGCATATAGAAATTCAGCACCATTTTATTAGAGAAAAAGTGAAAGATAACACAATCCAAATAACCTACATTCCAACTAATAGACAGGAAGCTGATTTCTTAACCAAGCCCTTACCCTATTCACTCTTTGCCCTCAACAGAGATAGATCAGGAGTTATACCACTACCCAGTAGCAACTCACCACCTTAAAATCTAGATTTCACAGAGCCTTCAACCCAAACTTAGACTTAACCCACCCTGGTGTATACCACCCATCGATCCATAGAGCCTTCTTCAATCTTTTGTGCTTAAAATCCGGGGACCTAGTATTACTTTTCGATCCTCTATTATCCCACCACTGAGACGGATCTGCAAAGTATTTGTTCCAGTAAAATTCATCGGAACGACCATCGACACCAGATGACGCCCTAGTCAAAGCTTCAGCAGCAGAAAGATACCCTGAACTTTGTGGCAGACATCATTGTGGAACCAATTCTTTCCAAGCAGAAAAGTTTTTCCCTTCTCTTTCAACAATAGTAGAATCTTGCACGAGTTGACGACTGGGTGTCATCGACAACAAACAAAACGACATAAAATCGAGTAGCCAGGAGCTGATTCGGTGAAGTATCAACGCAAGCATCCAGATAACCAAACATATCAACTTTACCTGCATCAAATCACCAACTTCACTCCATCAAACCCTATCACATCAGATTGCAAATCCTTCAACCACAACAACAAACTCAAGAACACCGCAACATACCACTGTGAACGTCTCTGTTCGCTCTCGAATCGACATCAGCATCCGCTCAAACCAATTCACTCTAGACATCTTCTTGCAATTTTCTTTCGAAACTCAGAACAAATTTTTTAGTGAGTCGTGTGCGAGAGGGGGTGTTGGAAATAATAACGCACACGTCTGCTCCACTGTTCATGACCACGTCAAGATGACTCTTCGCCTACCACAGCCGCAACTCTGTTAGTTAGTTCCTCTCATTATTTTTTCATTCGTTCATCATGCTTAGTTTAGCATACTTGTTGGATACTTAAACTCTCCTTCGGGACTTGTAACTTTATCTGTGAATATGAGATATCTCAAGTGTGAGAGTTGTAATTGTTTAGTCAACAAGCAATGTATTTAGCTTCAGTAGACGAAAGAGCAACAATTGATTGTTTTCGGCTCTGCCAAGAAATTAGACAAGCAGAATCAAGTTGAAAAAGATACCCTGAGGTGGAACGCCTAGAGTTGGGGTCGCCAGCCCAATTGGCGTCACACCAGCCAGTAAGGGTATGAGAACCGGATGCATTAAAGTGAGCACCACTATAGAAAAGACCAAGATTCATGGTGCCTTTCAAGTAACGGAGAATCCGTTTTACGCCAAGCCAATGTACTGGTGCAGGGTCGAACATGAATTGAGACAAATGGTTCACTGGAAACGCAAGGTCCCACCTGGTGCATGAAACCAGGTACTGTAAAGTGCCAAGCACTTGTTTATACGGCATAGAAGCCATAGCAGTGACTTCGGCTTGGGTGAGGTTATCACTCTGAATTCGGGAATAATGAATTCCAGCTTCGAGTGGTGTAGCAACTGGATTACAAGCAGACATATTAAACTTGCTTAAGATGTCTTTAATATATTTCGACTGTAGTAATTGAAGAGTCTTATTAGGGCGATCACGAATTATTTGAATGCCAAGTATATAGGCAATTTCCTTATTATTTGTCATTGAGAATCTTTGAGAAAGCAAGGCTTTATGAATGGAAAGATATTCAAAATCGTTAGAAATTAAAACAAGATCATCGATATATAAGCCAAGTAATATGATAAAAGAGTGATGACGTTTAAAATACACAGTAGGATCTGCAACACATTTGAGAAATCCTTGGGCTAAGAGAAAGGTGTCAAGCAAGTCATACCAAACGCAGGGAGCCTGCTTGAGCCCATACAGTGATTTTAAAAGATGACACACTTTGTGTTCGTCACCAGACTGAATATATCCTTCTGGCTGAGAAATAAAGATTTCTTCTTTTAAAATACCGTGCAAAAACGCAGTAGTCACATCCATTTGATGGATAAAGTAATCGTATAAAGTTGCAAGAGCAAGTAACAGTCTTAAAGAAGTCATTTTAATGACCGGGGAAAAGGTTTCATAAAAATCTAGACCCGGTTGCTGAGAAAATCCACGAGCAACAAACCGTGCTTTGAAACGAGCAATCGAGCCATTTGCATGATATTTGCGCTGAAAAAGCCATTTGGTACTTATGATGGATCGATGAGGCGGTGGATCCACAAGCTCCCAAGTCTTATTAGTAATTAAAGAATTATACTCCTTATCCATGGCAATTTTCCAATTGCTGGAGTCGTCACTGGAAAGGGCTTTGGAGACAGTGATTGGCTCAGCTAGTTGAGCTAATAAGCCGAAACTATATAGATTCGTATCATGGTATCGAGGAGTGCGCCTTTGACTTTTCGTAGAACGTCCAGAAACTTGGCGTTGTGGGCTTGGGTCAAGTTGATCTTGACAAATATGGGCTCGCTGATGGGAAGACAAAGGAGTCGGGGAATCAGGCGGAGATTCAAAAAGATCAGGAATATCTTGTACATTAGGAGGTGGCGTAGGAGCAAGTGGGTCTGGTTGCACGCTGGAAGAGGATTCGGGGACAATTGGTTGGCTATTTGGGGTAGCAGACTGCAAGGTCGAATTGTCAGGAACAAAATATCCGGCATGAGTATCTTTAGGTTGATTAAGGAAACTCGATGAATCAAAAGAAGTACCACCAAGCTGGCTGCTGGATAGTAATAAATCCTCACGAAAGACCACATCATGACTAGTGAACATCTTTTTTGTCTGAAGGTTGTAAAGGCGATAACCTTTAATTCCGTTAGGAAAACCATAGCCAATAAAGATACTTTTAATGGTTTTAGAGTCTAATTTCTTGCGTTGTTCGTCCGGGAGGTGAACATAAGCTACACACCCAAAAATATGAAGGTGACTCAGGTCAGGCTTAAGACCCGTCCATAACTCATAAAGAGTAATATTTGGCAATGCTGAAGTATACGAACAGTTCTGCAAGTAACAGGCGGTAGCAACAGCTTCAGCCCAGAATGAGTTACCGAGGTGAGCAACGTTGAGCATGCAACGAGCAGCTTCAACCAAAGTGCGATTCTTCCGTTCGGATATACCATTTTGAGCCGGGTTGTAGGGGTTAGTGAGGTGGCATTGAATGCCGTGATCCTGGCAAAATCGATTAAAAGCATTTGATATAAATTCTCCTCCATTGTCAGAACGTAGAATAAGAATCTTGCGATCACCAAAGTGATTTTCAATGAGTACTTTATAATCTTGAAAGTGAGATAAAACTGCTGATTTCTTCGATAAGAAGTATATATAGGTAAATCGAGAGCAATCATCGATAAAAGTGAGAAAATAAAGGGCACCACCAAGTGATGGCGTGCTCATAGGTCCGCACTAATCGGTATGTATTAAGGCTAACGAGACTGTGGCTCGCGTAGCAGCAGTACTGGTATATGATATTTTAGTTTGCTTACCAAAAAGGCAACCCTCACAAGGAGGCAATGTAGACTTTATTGAAGGTAATCCTGTGACTAAATTATTCGTCTTCATAAGATTCAGGAAGTGAAAGTTGAGATGGCCCAGACGATGATGCCATTTGATAGTCTCGATATCGGACTGATGGACAGGAGTAGTCAGATAATTACAGTCTGAGGGTGCAAGACCAATACCCAGGGAGAACAAGCTTCCTTCTTTGGGAATGCGATATTGCAAGCGTTGTTTTAATTTTGGAGATTTCGTATTAATAATGCACTCCGTTTGAGTAAATGTGAGCACTGTATTTCCTGTAGTAGTAAGTTGACTTACAGAAATTAGATTTTTGGCAAGACCAGGTACGTGTAAAATATCTAAAATAAGTAAAGTTTGGCCACTTGGTATTTTAAGAAGCACAGAACCATAGCCCAAGGCATTGTGGGAACTGTTATCACCGAGCAGAATAGTTCTCGGAGTATCTAAAGTATTATAATCTCGAAAGAGATCTTTATGCAGAGACATATGCTGACTGGCACCTGAGTCGAGGTACCAGGATAAAGCTTTATCTGCTGTATCAAAGGTAGCAGAGAAAAGGAACAATGGAGATTCAACGGAAAGGGCATGATTAGATTGCCCATTTCGGGATTGCCCATTTCGGGATTGATCACGCTTCTTCTTACGGCAATCAGGAGCTTTATGCCCTGGTATTCCGCAATAGTGACAAATAATTACAGAAGTATTAGGAGATGAATTAGAATTCGAGGAACTCTGTTGTATGGAGTTGTCAAACTTTGACTTGTTCGATTTTTGAAATCGATTTGAATGAGATCTTTTGGTATTGGTTGGTTTTATAAATTTGCCCTTTACGTAGAAAGCACTGTTTTTAGGTGTTTCATGCTTTGAAAGATTGATAGTATTTTGCTGCAAAATATTGGAGAGGAGAGTGATCAATGTAAGACCAGATAATCCACCTTGAGTTGTGACAAATGCGCTCCAGGTTTCTGGCAGAGCTCCAAGTAGGAGATGAACCTGTTGGGCATCTGAGAAAGTACATCCTGAAATGGCAGCTTCTTGAAGTAAAGCTTGCCAGGATTCCAAAAATGAAACGACGTCATCATTTTCAGACATCGTCATTCGGCATAACTGTTTATGTAAATGTACTTGTGACGCTTGATTAGATTTTTGATAAATTGTCTTAATTCGATCCCAAACTAACTTTGAAGTGGGTAGAGGTTGTAAAGAAATTAACTGATTTTCTCCACAATGGAGAAGGATGTCCGCTCGGGCTTTGGAATCTTTCAATGGCCAGGCTGTTAAGCCGGCAACATCGGAGGAAGCAGGCTGAGCTTCCGTTCCATCCACAATGGACCATAATTCGGATATGATGAGGAGCATCTCGATTTTGATACTCCACGACGCATAGTTCGAAGCAGTAAGAGGTGGGATATTGTAAGCTCGAGGAGCCGAGCTGGTTGAGGACGAGGCCATAATTGGACTACAGTAAATCCAAACCTTTCTCCAGATTGGCTCTAATGAGCATTAGACAACTCGTCAGTAAAATATTGCAGGTTCATTTCATCAAACTGGCCAGGTGCATCGAACTGGCTTAATATACTTAATGCGTCCAGATAAGCTGCAGGTGCATTTGAGATTTGGTATGGACTTATTTCGAAATTCAAAGGCAATCCTTCGTCTTCAGGTTCTTCAGTTGCAGGTTCAACTGGCTGAATTGGACCTTGGAGGAATCCGCCTTGAATGTCACCTTGAAAGAATCTATGTGAAAAACGAAGCTGAGTTTGAGTTTCAACTCGCTCCTCTTCTTCCTCTAAAACAAGTAATTCGTACACATCTTCACTAGAATTTAATTCAATTCTAGGTCTCTCTGGGAAACACATGGTTTCTTGATTAATGCTCTGATACCATGTTGTAATTATATGGAGACACATGAGACGAGGATGAACACAAGTTGTATATATATTAATAATATATGTAATGAGTACAAGGCCTTCTTGTAGAAGGAGAGACAGCGTTTGAACAATCAGAAAGGTATGTTTGTAGCTATCTTATGTAACGTTTATAATCTATATAACCTAACAAGCTTACGATCTGCAGTTGGACAGTAGGAAGTAGTTGTATTAGAGAAAGTTGGACCGCCGCACCTTGATTGATTCTGTGTTTCTCCCTGCACATGACTCCTAATGATAATGTATTTTTCTTGAAGTCCTTGGAGGGAAATTCTTAAGATTCTTCCCTCTTTTGATTCTTATTCTAGATAGCATTTGAATGTTGATTCAATTCATTATTTGGGGGGATTTTTTTTTTGAATTTGAATTTGATGACAGTAAAGCATAATTGTATGCACTCTTCGAGTTGTCAATTTCATGTATTGAGGTTTTGGTTCCAACATTGCAATTTTGAGTTAATTTTTAGAATCCTTCATTCCTTTTCCTCCATTTTGCCATTAATACGAATGGTGTTGTTTTTTTAATAATATTTTAGATAAGAAATTGCATGTCTTCTATAAGTCTAAGTGATTCCACCCTTACAACTTTTCAAATTTTGTTGTGAAGCATAGAAATTATTGTAAAGTATTGAAGAAAAAATAATATAATATAATATCAAATACAAAATATGTTTTCAAAAATCACAAAATGACACCTAAGGTGTACACATAGGATAGAAGATTGTTGTGTAAACTATTTCAATAAGTCATACTTGTGTCTTGATTTTGCTAAAATTGTTGATAAGAATACCAAGAAAGTTGGCTATTCTTATAATAAGAACTATGCAAAATACTTGAAGTGTATAAATCAAATATACTCAAGTTAATGGAATTAGTATGAGAGTTCGAATTGTGAAAATTCTCTCGATAGTATGATCATTTTGATGAATTCTAGTAGAAATTTGGACAAAAGCAAATGAAAGCATATGAAATGTAGGTGAAATTTGGCTGAAAATGGATGATTTTAACATTCTATGTGAATGTAGTATTAATAGGTCCTTAGAACATTGTTGAAGTACTAGAGATTGTATTCTCAAAGAAAAAGAATCATCCCTGTTGTGAGTAAAGAATACGATGACAATCACTCTATTTGAGATAGCATAAAAATGTAGTAAACCACATTATATTGACATTATCTAATTTGTGACTTTCAATTGCAATATTAGTGCACTTTGCAAATTTATCTAATTTTAAACTTAGAGTTAATGAGTGCTATTGCACTACAGTAATTGATTACCAAAGTTGCAGTGCTGCACCCCAAATGGATGAAAATCGTGACCTCTGTTTTCATTCGTCAATGATCAGCGCCGGCGTTGCAGGATTGAACACCCTTCACAGTTGGTTGGTCGATAGAACAATCAATCTCACGGCGATCACGGTGCCACAGATAACGTTGCAGCACAAGAGTTGCTGGAACGCCATCGCCATTGATCTTGTCCTCAACTCGATGGGCTAGATGCAGCAAATATACTACCAGCAAATGGCCCTCTCAGTCCATTGCTCCCAGCTTCTTCTCCTGCAGCTCCGAATCACGAGCACTTGCGTGGCCGGGAAGGAGTCGTGGCGTGCAACCAGACGCTGGAGCTCTGACAACCTCACCTTCCTTTAAAGGAAAATTAAAAACTAAAGTCAGGAAACAAGATTGCGTCTCCGTCCTTTCAGTTCTGCACTGGCTTCTCCTCGATGGATTCCACCTGAGTCTGCCGCAAATTTGGAGCAGTACGGTGCACAGGATTCTGAATTTGGACTTAGGAATTCTTGTGTTTTAGTGAATTAGTTATTGCTGGAAGGATTTTGAGTGAGTGATTCCATATTTGTTTTGGTTGAGAGGAAGGTAGGAGTGCGGGATTGTGGACGTGGTAGCTATGGCCGTGTTGAGCGGGACGTTCCTTACCCCTGTTCTTGCACGTGATGCGTCCGAGAGCGCTTTTGTGACGGGCCGTAAGGTGGACTGCGTTTCGAATCAATGTTGCAGTAGTAGGTCTGCACTGCCGGTGTGCGTGAAAGCAGGGCAGGTCCCGGAGATTGTCGATTTCGTGGCGAAGCAAGAACGAGACGGAGTGGAGAGAGGTGAGGTTGTGGTTGGTCGGAGAGGAGTGTTGGTAGGACTTAGTGTGAGTGCTGCCGCTTTGGCTGCTCTGGTCTTGTCTCCCGAGAATGCGTCTGCTGTGCAGCAGAATCAACTCGCCGGTCGTATTCCTGGCCTTTCTGAGCCGGATTCAAATGGTAATAGTCCTTCCACTTACATATTCCTCATTGGACCTTGATTATTGTACAATTATTCTCTGAAATTTTGATAAGTGTAGTGTCAGCAGCGAGGATACGATTGCCTTCAACTCTTCACTATTGAATTGTGACCCTCTCGGGCGCAAGGAAGCGCCCTTTGTTACGCTATCCTATGTATTTTTCTTTCTAGGATTGAGAACAGTGAATTGGACTGGTGAAATTAATAATTAGAACTCTTAATTTTGATGGCACTCATGCGTTTATTCCAAAGACCTAAATCAAAGATAACGAAGTGAGAAGTGAAAATCCATTTAATTCGATTGGAGTGTTATCTATGGACGAATGCTTTTAACTGTTGCTTTCTTGCTTGACTTGAAGTTTAAATTAGATGAAGAATGTTTTCTGACGGACATAATTTCGTTATGTTTGTGAAATAATGAATTGTTGGTGATGAAATTACACCTGCTTTGAGCCCTTTGATATCAATTAGGGTTCTCCGAGATCGCTCACTGCTTTGTACTTCTTTGTTACAGGATTGAGGACTTATAGGAGACCAGATCAGAAATCAGGAGGGCATGGGGTTGGCTGGAGTCCGATGTCTCCTTATTCTTTCAAAGTTCCTCAAGATTGGGAGGAGGTGAGTTCAATAAGCGGGCAGAGACGATCGCTTTACCAGATGGTTCCTGTGATATTTCATCATTATTTCTAGAGAAGCCGATTCAAAAGGAGGCCTTATAGTGTAACGCAGATTTCTCATTCATTAAAATTTTTAGATCGATTCCAACGTGTATTCTCTTGATATCATGATATTAAATGAACATTTTCTTGTTGCTTCCGGTGTTGTGTTCTAATGTTCTTGAGCCAGGGGGTAGCCTCAGATGTACAGCAATTGAATGCCATAACTCTGGCTGTTCTGAGACGTCAACAGTGTACTGTTGTGTTTCTCAGTTCTTTACTGTGATGTGCGTCTGGCCCACCTTGCCATCTTCGACAGCCTTCGATTTGAGAAGTCGAAATTGCCTCCTCTCTATAAGAAGTCTAGGCAGATAGTTGAGGATGTGGATTTTTCCCCTAGAATGCACAGTATCTATTAATGGTTTGATTAGTGGAGCGATTTTTCTGTGCTGTAATGAAGTGTTGTTAAGGTTTGAATAATCATGCATTCTTGAAAAAAAATATAACGGCTGCAGTATGTTATTATGTTCTCCAAATCGAGCATGTTGTTCTAACGTGGGAACTGATATGATATCAGATACCTGTATCAATTGCCGACCTTGGAGGAACCGAAATTGATCTGCGGTTTCAGAGCCCACAGGAAGGCAACATCAGCGTAGTTGTAGCCCCTGTTTTACGTTTCTCTAGCAGTAAGCCCTCGCTACGGAGCTTTGAGACCATGCCAACTAGCAAGAATACTCATATGTAAAACCTTTGAGTTGACGAAGAATTTGATCACACGAAAAGGGTCTGCTGTTGAGTGTTCGCTTTATCTATTATGTTTCTCTTTTGGAAACCCTTACTAATTGCAATTGTTTTACAGCAATTGGAGACAATGCAACAATCGAAGCTGTAGGGACACCAGATAAGGTCATTAGCGCTTTTGGACCTGAAATTACCGGGCAGAATGTTGAAGGAAAAGTCAAATCTATGGATGTCAAGAAGTATAATGGCCGAACATACTACATGTTTGAACTCGATGGGCCTCATATGCTGATCGCTGCCACAGCTGCTGGGAATCGATTGTATCTCATGAGCGTTTCTGCCAACGGTACGGATGACTTGAAACCTCTCCAATACGCACAGGAATACCTTGTACATGTTCTAGATGCCTCAAACTGGACGATTTTTCTATGCCAGGACATAGTTAAGAGATGAATTCGTTGCACTTATTCGGAGTTTGCAGGTCCTTCGAGTGCGGGAACATTTATCTGCCTCTGTCCCTTTTGTTACAATTTTTTTGCAAAATTGTTAAACATAGAGTGTCTGTTTTTTCAAGTCATTCTAAGAGTCGAAATGTTGGGTTGTTGCAGGGCGTCAGTGGAAGAAATATGCTCCAGCGTTAAAGGAAATCGTGGACTCGTTCAGAGTTGCTTAGAGGTCTTGCCTGTGCCTGTTATGTCGTGACCCCTGTCTGTATATTCTTCGTGATCTAATTAGAATGAGACTCTTCGATATCCTGCGAGTGTGAGAATATTCGGCGTGCTTTCGTAGTGTGTAATGGCGGAAATTAGTTTTGGAAGAGATTCTGATGCTCTAGACTCTCTAGAGATGATTTTTGATTTTGAGAACAAATGCTTGTACGTATGAAACACTCCGTTTCTGTTACGTATATAACTAGTGAAAAAGATTGATATGGTTTGGGCATTGCCGGTCTGTTATTACAAAAGTTGCGCACCTTACAAATCACTGATTAGAAATGAAGTACCGTATTCCAAGTTTGTGATTTGTGGTTGCCTTTTGTCTTTTGTCTTTGTTTACGTGTATACCAACCTTCATTCTATATAAATTTAATTCGTCGGTCTTATCGTAAATTGAATCGTCGGTTAGTTGTCTTTCATACCTGGCCTCAGTCATAGTTCGGGTTTCACAAGTGTGTTTTCTTTAGTGGTTCATCTAAGCTCATCTGCACACTTTTTTGGTGTGCTTCAGCTTGGCAGACACTGACGTTGTCTTGAGAGGAATAGCGAGATGCAGTGTAGCAATATATTGATATCCTGTACTGTACTGTACAGGAATCTGGGAATTTGTGTTTCAAGACCTAGGAAAACCCTGAGCTTGAGTTGACTGTCGAATTTAATCAGTGTTTTAAAACTTAGTGTGAAGCTAGAAAAGAGCTCTAACGTACCACTGGCAATTCTCAAGTTCTCCATTGGACTGAAGAGTCCAGCCCTTCATGCTGTCCACAAATTTTAAGGGTGTCCAAATCTTGGGTCAATTAGAGTCTTATTACCGTATTGAACAGTTCCTTATAAGGTAATTTGCACTTAAAATCGTTCAAATAGGCATTTGAACATTTTTTTCCTATTATTGAATCGTATTTTTTTGTGAGATCTTGTATAGGATCTTGTTTGGTGTCTTAAGGGGAAATTGGAGTCTCTTCCCATACATTATTTTGGCATTGTATAAATGAACTATGAATTTTCAAAGTGTTGAAAATAGGTGTACTTGAAATTGATCCTAAGTTCTTTCAAATAGAGACTTCTATTTAAGCAAGAAGTTGTAGGGGGTGATTTTTGCTAAAGTTAGAGATAATACTTTAAAAATTTAAAGAATTTTCATTTAGTATCCAAATGATGCATATTGAAGGGCATGGGGGTCTTCATTTACTTGCTAATAATATCTTCTTTAAATGATTTTTTTAATAATAATTGTGACTTCATTCATTAGTGACAAGCATGGGTGCACTTATCTTATGCACTAATCGAATCTTGAATTGGATTTAGGGCACTCTTGAATTACACGAATTTATATAAAGGCTTGTCGTGTGTGCCTAAGTTGGTATGTATGAAAACTAAATTGATGGACAATATAAAGATAAAAAGGCAATGTGGATGAGTATTAGAATATTAGTTTTTTATTCTAGTTTTGTTGTAAATCATACTTTGCAACAAATTATCTTGGAACATTGCCACTAATCCTAAAGATATCTACTTCATCGGTTTATTCAATTTCTATTTTGTTGAAAGAACTTGTTTGCATCACCTTGTGCAACGTACGTGCTATTTTACCTACCATCTAATCACAAATCCCTTGTCAAAAAGAATCTCCAACATTGCCAATCCTAAGAACAATTTGTAAAAGAGTGCTATTGCTAGAGTTGTTAGATTTTGGCAAAATTGTCAATTTTGTTAAACCAAAGAGAATGTTCTGACATGACTGAGCATTAATTGCTCACTTTTCATCCAAAACACTCTGAAATAGGTTCATTTGCCATATTTTTGACAATGCTCATGCACATGTCATGCAATTAGAAAAAATTGATGTAATGTTTACACAATATTTACTTACAGTAGGTTAGTTTGTATAAGAATCTACTTCATATAGCAAGCTATAACTTTAGCCTACATGTAATGTAGACAATTTTCATAGTGAGTTTTGAAGACAAGTGACATTTAAAGCCTAGCTTAGTGAACCTAGACAAGTGCCTTTAGAGGTCTAGTAAAAACAGTTTTTAAGAGAATATTCTATTTCATGGGAGATTTTCACTTGACATAGCCATACTACAAGCAGAAAAATAGAGTCTAAAATTACTTCTACAAAGTACCTTGACTCATGAAGAGTCTAAATTACTTCTACAAAGTACCTTGACTCATGAATATGTGTAAATGAAAAATAGTGAAAATATTTGTTAGTCAAGTGACTTGACTCATTCACTTGCATCACTCCGGAAACTTTTTGAGTTTTACCTGCTAATTTCCTTCAATTCCCAAAAGTGAATTGTTTTCTCAAATATGGAGTTTGGTTATTTTTTGTATTTTTTTAATTCAGAATAGAAATCATATATATTTCCACCAGTTTTATGCCAATGTTTTCAAATTGCAAACTGGGTTATTTCCAATTCCCCTGGCTAACTTTGAACTAGCCACCGAATTTTCCCGAACATTGATCACTTGTGAGTAGATGTGGAAACACCGTATGAGTGCAACAAAGGAGTAATTAAGTCGGTGAATTGCCCCGGCCCTTGTCAGAGAGAGGATCCTTACAACCAGTAGTCAGTCAGCATCTCCACGCTTAACCCTTGAACGCCGGGCTGGTGACCGTGGAAATCAGCTATTTTGGAACCATGTGACATCATCCACTTTAGAAAAAACAGAAATACTCATTGGGAGTCAAACTACTGTAGAAGATCTTCCCTTTTGACCCCTAATTCCGAGGATGAATAGTTGCAATTCTATCCTATACGGGAGAATTCCTTATCATTCATCGAACAATAATCATCCAACACGTTGTTCAAGGGTTAATCTCCATGTTGTAGGCAGCGTCATTTTGGCCACGAGAGCAAACACTTGATAGGTGAGCTAATATCTTGACGTGGACAGACGATGCTGATTGGGAAGAAGTGTGAAACAGTACTCACTCCTTTCCTTTCATCCTCTGGCTGCCGACTGTTGAGGCCTGGGTGGATTGACCCCCTTGCTCGTCCCCAAGGGAAAATCCTGAAATTATTTATTTTTCACACATGATAAAATTTGCAAATTTTGAATTCATATTTGCAATCAGAGGCCCCAAATTAGATAGGAGAGAGGTAGAGAAGATAAATTAATGAAGCACAAAATAAGGGGTCCTTTTTCTTACATGCACCCCTGGAATGACTTGGGGGGACAAGCAAGGGGGTCAATCCACCCTGGCCACTGTTAAAGCCCGTCCGTCAATCCACCACCACAAAAGATCCAAAACTTGTCACTCGAAACTGCATGGACGTGAGTGCTTCCAATGAGATCTTGGAATGGAAGGCAGTTACTCTAGTATGGTTGCACATACTATGCATATTAGTACAATATTCCAAACATTGTTTACCAATGAGGCAACCACTCAGGGTCCCTTTTGCGTGCTTGAAAAGGGGATCCCCACAGTAAACAAAATTGTCTTATATGGCTCCTCAGCCAACCCGAATCCCAGCATTAACTCAAAGTCCCTCCTAGGCATGGGGAGGGGAGGACCATTGGCTGGTTACACAATGTTAACTACTGTACGCACAAATTCTTTGTCAACAAGCTCCCTGCCTTCACAGTTCACAGTCCTTTCCTTCCTTTTCCTTTCTGAAAGAGCACCAATGACAGAGGCGGTACACAACTGAAGGATCCTTCGCAAGAAAGCGCGCTCACCTTTCATTACAGTAGTTTAAAGGAGATCACCCATTTCTGATCAGCCTCCTATTCTTGTAATTTAGGCTGCTCCATTTCCAATCAGATGAATTGCAGGTGACAACTCATGCATCGCAGGACCCCAGGGACATCAAAAATGTTTGGGAGGTGTAACTTACATTGAAAGCTTACATGATCAGAACATATACATTGGAAGCCTTACATTGATTTTGGAACCATCCTATGGTTGGAAATAGGTTTGCCTACATATCCAAAATGGGACAAATAGAATCTTCACAAAAAAAAATTTGATAATTTTTCTTTTATGGGAAAAATTTTAGGAAACTATGATATCCTTCTTAAATCTATCTCTCTACAAGGGGGGAATTTTTTTCCTGAACTTTTCCCATGCCATGGATAGGCTGAATTGCTTAAGTGATTGGAAATGGGTGATCATCCTAGTAGTTGCGGACAAGCACAATAGTTTGAAGTAATGGAGTATTAGAATGACAACCATCACTATCTCTATTAGTCTGAGATAAAGCAGGACGGAATGATCCGGTTAGTTGGGTAATTAATTTAACATTGTCAATTGCATTGATTCCTTCCCCCTCAGACAAGGGATAATTCCCTCTTGGATGCTTAGGAGGGAATTAAGTTATAATCCCAAGCATCTGATTGATTGGCATTGTAGATGTAATTCTTACGTCAATTTTCAGTTGCATAGGTTTCTGGCCTAATCTTAGTCCCCCGGGCACTCTAATTAAGTCAATAGTGCATGACATTGGGGCTCTTGCTTTTTTTTTTGGGGGGGGGGGGGGAGTAAAAGGGACCTCCCATGAAGGTTAAAAATTTTATGTAAGGATCATTGGATTGATTAGATAATGTCAAAGAAATTGTTGGAATGATTTAAGGGAGGAGCACCCAATGGCATCCTTGTACCTAATGGCGTCCCTTTCTAGGTGAGGAATCCATTCTAAAACATAAATGTAGTTGGCTTGTAGACAACTTATCATTTTAGGTCAAAAAAATAAACTCTCTAGTGTCTACCTACATTTATAGCTTGAAATGATTATGCTCTGTAGAATTGGACACCATTGGGTACAGGGATGCCACTAGGTGTTCCTCCCTTAGTATGTAGTGTTTTAATCAATTTCAGGCCCTAAGGAATAATGGATGATGGTTACTGAGGGCAATTTCCATTTTGCCTAGAGAGGAGGGAGTTGGAAGGAGTCCAGAGGCTCTTGTCAGTTTCCATCACCACCACCCTCTAAAACTGAAGCAATTGGAGCATCCTAATTAAATTAAAGTGACGAATTTGTTGTGCTAAACAAGGGCACATATGGTAGAACCAACCAATACCAACCAAGCCCTGTAGCCGATCTATAGGTTTTGGGAAATTCAATAGAGAAGTGATTGATTTCTAACCATCAAGTCTTGGTTTTTGACCATCTTCTAACTATCAATGTCGTGACACACATGCTTAGTTTTGCAAGCCAAAATAATCTTTAAATGAATAGTCATGGAAGACTCTATGTGTTGGAGATGGGTCCATATCAACTTTTGACTACCAAAATTCATAGTAATTTCAATTCAAGGTAGAAAATTACCAAAAATTTGTATATCCCATGATTTTTTTTATTCTACAAGGTAGAAAATTTACATTACCTTCTAGTGCTCTAGATCATGCATAGAATGCTAAAGTGGTTGATAATGGATGGTTCTACTTTGTAGAAAATTTATCTACATCTTTCACTTGAAACACAAGATCCACTTTTGAAAGTACAGGCACTCTACCTAGCTTAGAAATTTATATTCTTCTTAAAAATGATGGGTTCAAATTGATGCTTTAGGCCCTTTAGGTATGTAATTGTTGAAAACATGGGGTGGAGGTTGGAGGGGTGGTTGAAGGCCCTAAATCATTAGGGAAAATTTGAGGCCTCAACATGCATGCGAGTTCCTAGGCTGCGGGGAACATAGGAACTGCGGCACTGCTGCAATTTGACGTGGCCGAGACTATGCCACATCAAAAAAAATTAATTTAAAAAAAAATCAATTTATTTTTGCATATCAGAACTACTTTTTTTTTGGTATTCATTTGACTGACAGTAGCCATCCGTTCCCAGACAACATAGGGAATAGGCGGGGAACAACCCTGAAACGGGCATGTAGAGGCCTCAAATTTCCCTTCATGCTCCATCTCCATCAATGGAAACCACTTGCTGCTCTTCAATTCATAGCTTCGATGTATCAATGGAAATGTACTCTTACAACATTTAGTAATCACAACATTTACCAATAGAGAAACTGTGAAGATCTTGAATGGTGATTATTATTATATTATGAGGTTGATTAGTTCCAAAGTGTTCAAGTAGATCATGTTTTGCATGATGAAGAAAGTTTTTGAAAATGATGTAAGTTTTGTATACATAGTTTCTCATTCACCCATATCAATATTTGAACCTTCAAAATGTAATCTTCTTTTGTACTTAATTGGATGAAATTGAGGTAATTCCTCAAATTTTTGTACTTTTCT
The DNA here is from genome assembly GCA_963920665.1 of Straminergon stramineum. NCBI lineage: Eukaryota > Viridiplantae > Streptophyta > Bryopsida > Hypnales > Calliergonaceae > Straminergon > Straminergon stramineum. Next base: position 11,908,682 of record OY987267.1, on the reverse strand, counting down.
AATGAGAAATGAAAAAATATGCAAAAATTCAAAAAAGGATTGTGCACTACATGATGAATAAGAAGCTTGACAAGGTTGACATAAGCAAGGTAAGATTGACTCCAACAACAACCAATTGCTTTGTTTCATAGTTGTTATCTAAGTACAAAGATAGAAAATTAGTTTGATATTGTAAGATGCATTATATTTCAAAAGTCTAAGAGCTTTGCTACTTGTATAACCAAACTTCATCACATCGATAAGGTGGGTCAGGGCTTTTAAATTTGGCGTCCTAGTGCCATTTTGCACTCAAAAATTCTTGTTGGCAAATCCCCTGTAGGAAATAATGGCCTGAAATTCGAAAATATCGCCGCTTGGGCACCCATGAAGATACTCTGATGGCCACAATGGCATCAATCAGGGGAGGTCATCGATGATCATTCGCCAGGTATACCCGGCAGGGGCGTGCACAACCTTGAGGGTATCGCCCCAAAACCCTAATTTCAGCGCCGCAGGGTTTAGAGGTGTAGCCTGTACGCCACTTCATTCACTTCCCACTTCGCCATGTTTGCTACAGTTACTCGTCCATGATCGCCATGTTTGCTGCAGTTACTCACTCACGATCGCCATGTTTGCTGTAGTTACTCACTCATGATCGCCTTGTGTTTTGCTCTTTGTGATTCTTCTTGATCGCCACTACTTGCTGCACCTTGGGCCTATTCGCCAGCATGGTTCGAGGGCTTAGGGTGTACTAGCAACGGTGCAATGCATTTGCTTCCACCACTACCTTGTTGTTTCATTGTCTTTTATTGTAGGAGTGAAGTAGCAGATGGAATGAAGGACGAGGTGCTGCCAAGACTTTGGTATGTAATTTCTGCAATTGGCATTACTAATTCCAAATTTGATTTGTGAGTTAAATAAGGATTGGCCTCAAGTTGTTTCAAATTATTTTGTTGCGTTTCTAGAGTTGGTAATTAGCGTGTTTGGTCTTGGAGTTTACTTCCATGGAATCTATTGACAATAGATCAGATGCACCTTTGGCAGGTTTGGCATCGCAAGCTGCAGACTTGGTGACCAAAAATGCAGAGTTGGAATTAGCAGCGACGCGATGGGAGAAGTAGGTGAAGGTCCTTACAGCAAGTGCACGATGGAAGGCTACCAAAAAAACGACACTACAGACATATTTTACGAGTACTCGTGGATTGGCACCAGGGCGACCTCTCTCGCTGGTCCTTGATTCTCGCTTCCCAGATGTTCCAGGAGCTGAATCAGAGGGTGTTGGGGATTACCCATCCTCTGACTCCACTACAGCTTTCAAATTTGTTAGCGATAACACTGTGTCCATTGACACAGATACGGCCATAGGATCTTCAACTGGATCTGGAGATACTCGAATTCTGAGCTCAAAGTCACCTGTGATTACATTGTCTGAATCATCGGAGGACATTGATAACTTGACTTTGAAAGAGATACCTGATGCTAGTGAGGGCGAAGATGATGAAGTCGACTGTCCACTGCACAAGAAGGGAGCATCTGCGAAGAGTAAGGCTGAAAGTGCGAAGAGCAAGGCTCAGCAGCATTACGATAGACATAGAAAATTCCAGACTGAGTGGGCTGCCAAACTCCCATGGGCTGAAGGTATTCTAGCAACTGATGGTGTTTTGCACATGGTCAAGTGCAAGGTTTGCAGCGAATTTGATCGGAAAGCTTGTATCATGGCCCCAAAATCAGACACATTGTGGAAGCATGATGGAAAACGCACCGCAAAAAAAGACTTGCCACAACATGGCGTGAAGAAGGGGGAACACTATATTGCAACTCAATGCAAGCATCGCAAGAATCTCAGATTGTATGCTGCCCGTGCGCCGTCTTCTATCTTGGAGCAGATTAACCATTGTACAACAGTGGAATCACGAAGGAAAAGGGTTCAGTTTGCCACCTTATTCCAAGTCTTGCAGAGTGGTCGTCCAATGGTAGAATTTGAGTCACGTCAGAGTCTATATAAATTGCTGGCTATCCCGGACTTACCTAGTGCCCATTGGTGTGATAATAGTGGTTGGGTTATGGCATCGTTTATGTATAAGGTTGTTGTTCAAGAGATTCAAAAACTTGTTAAAAACGCTAATTTCGTGGCAGTGACAGTAGATGAGGTCACCACTATTGATACTGGGTCCTACTTGTCCATCCATTGCTATGTAGTGCGTGATTGGGTGAGGGTCCCCTTGTTGGTCGCATTGCAACGAGTAGAATGTGCTCCTAATGCAGACAATCTCACGAAGTTGATTGTTGAGGCGGTGGTGACTGGCGCTGGTTTAGACACGAAAATGGTGGCCGAGAAGTTGATAAGTTTTGGTTGTGATGGCGCTTCCACACTACAAGGTTTACGGACTGGTGTTACTGTGCAAATGCAGCAACAGTTTGCACCTTTTTGTCACGGTGTACATTGTGTCGCTCACAGATGCAATCTGCCCTTCAAAGCTTTGGAGACCTTAGGGATTTTCGAATCCATTGGTAAGGTGCTTCAAGTGACACATGCTTACTTTAATAGAAGTCCCAAGCGCCTCACCCAATTCAAATCATTGGCTGAATTAACAGAAACCAAAGGCCTCAAAATGCTGAAACGAGTAGAAACTCGTTGGGTCTCTTTCATTGAGCCTCTACGTCGTCTACTATTAGAGTACCGCACACTCATCTATACTATGACTGCAGATTTGGGACAAAATGACAAGGCAGAGGTGAAACTTACTACACTTGTAATTTTTTGTTTTTTTTGATGTTTTCTTGTTTTGCTTCAATACTAACGACAATTTGCTTGCTTATTGCTTCTTTTTTTGATTACTGGCTTTCACTTGCTTAACACTTGTACATTACTTGCATGTTTGAGTTACACTGCTTTCTTGGGTGTGTTCAGGCATGCCTTCTCCTTTTGCTTGACCCATACACCATGTTGGGCATGTGTGCCTTGCTACCACTCCTTGATGCAGTGGACAACCTTGTTAATTTCGCACAGAAGCGTGATGTCTTCATCTGCGACTTCATTGCAGCAGTGAAGATTTGTCAAGCCTCTTTACATAGCATGTATGAAGATGCAGCCACATGCTTTTCCACAGATGAATTTTGGTCCTTCAACAATTTATTGGACTGCAGCCATGAGCAGATCCATCTAAAATGGATCACAGACCTAAACGATGGCTCTGGGGTATTGACTTTTGTTTGCAACGGTGAAAAAATACATGCTGAGCACAAAATGGCCCCTGTAGATCGGACTGTGTGGGGTAATATACTTGCTCAAGTTAAACGAGAATGCACTGGTGAGTTTTCAATTAATTTGCCTTCCCTGATCTTGCATCCCTAATTCATTTGTCTTAGGTGTTTGCTTTGTTTTTTGCCTATACTTTAGTCAATGCTGCCTTTGAATGATTTTATGCATTTCGGATCTCCATCATTGGATTTTTGGATCTTTGTTGTAGTGCATGTCTTTGTTTGACAGTGTACATGTCTTTGCTTCATCCTTCAATTTCGGGATCAATTTCAGAATTCAGAGATTTCAGTTTCAAGATTCTGGGATTTCTATTTGAGTTTCGGGATTTCGTTTTGGGATTTTGTGATGCAGTTTTGGGATTTAGGGATGCAGTTTTGGGATTTGGGGATGCAGTTTTTGGATTTTGGGTATGCAGTTTCGGAATTTTGGGATGCAGTTTTGGGATTCAGCCTTCTGTTTTTAGAATTCAGCCTTCTGTTTTCAGGATTCAGCCTCAATTTTTTGGGATTTAGCCTTCAATTTTCAGAATTTAGCCTCTAGTTTTTGGGATTCAGCCTTCAGTTCTGGAATTTAGGCAGAGCTGCCTTGTTTCTTGCTCAGAATTTATAACTCCCGTATCTTGACAGGGGCTGCGACCAAACTGATACTCGAGCTTGATAGTCGCTTTCCTGCTCAAAATATTATGAGCGCCCTGGGGATTATGTATCCACAGTTCTGGTGTGAAGCCAATGCAGAAGAACAATTTGATGCACACTTGCGAGTTCTCATGGAAGCTTATGGTCACGGGAAGGTACTTGGTGAAGGAAGTGCCAAATTGTTGTTGCCTCCTTTGATCAACCGTGAGTTGCTCATGTCTCAGAGAGGCTTGTTTAAGATGTGTATGAAGTCAAATGCCCGGGCAGCACTTCTTCCACCATTTGACCTGAATCCGCTCAGAAAAGTTTGGAGGGTTCTTGATGGCAATAATAGCTTGACGAAGAACTTTTCTGAGTTTATAAAGCTTGCAGAGATAGCTGTAACGCATGTGATCGGATCTGTGGAGGATGAGAGGACATTTTTGTCCCTTGCTTTCCTCAAATCCAAGTTGAGAGCTACCCTCGTGGAGAACTTAGAAGTGGCAGTTGGGATGTATTCTCAAAAACTTTTCACCCTTGAGACTTTTCCTTATCAAAGGGTATTTGAGGAATGGTTTAGTGCAGGAGAAAGAGGGCGCTATTTGTCTCACGCTTAGTTACTTGTCTTGTACCTCGATTGAATCCTAGCGCGGTTCATTGGGAATGCAAGTTAGCCTCCTTGGTGTTCAATTTTGAGATTTATAGTATTACATAGGCAACACATTTTGATATTTGACTTCCCAGTTTGGGAGGGCAGGGGTTTAACTAAGTAACCTTTTGTTTGTGTTCAAGGTCCCATTCACTAGGTAGAAAAATGTTAGATTATCTATTTTCCATCAATTCAAAAATACTCATCTCCAAGCAATGCATTCATTTGTACCCTTTTTTCGCCATGTAATCTTTTGTAATTTCTCTGTTGCTAGAAAATTTCGCCAATCATGCCATTATTGATGTATTGAGTTCGCCATGTTTGCACTAGGTGTATATAGAATGTCGCCTTTTTTTGCTATACCCTAAGGTAGCATGTCGCCATTAGAAGGACTCTGGAAATTTGTCCCTCGCCAAAACTTTCTCCCTTGACCGCAAAAGGGTAGCCAGTAAAAAGAACCCATTAAAGATAATGTGTCGCCAATTGCACTTCAAAAGGATAGACCTGTTCGCCTTATAGGCGATCTTGGGAAAATGAATTTAAAAGCCCTGAGGTGGGTTACTTGTTAACTCCATATGTACAACTCACTATGTTAACCCATTAAATTTTGGTCAACCACTTTATGGTCAAAATTAACATTTTTTCCTTAGGAGCAAAAGTTTTAGAATGAATTTGAGGTTGGTTGATTGGGGACAGGTGTGGGGAATTTAGAAATGAATGTACTGGGACAAAGATCATGAATTTTTGTACTGGCATGCCATTCAGGGCTTGAAAAAACAAACAAAATATGGGCTGAAAATATGCAATTCAATGCACAAATCTAAATTGGGAATTGTAAATCATCACTAAATGTGATGCGGAGCTCCAAACGTTCACACCTCTTTCAATTGACATGGTCAAATCTCCCAAATTCATCTTGGTTTGGTAGGGTTTTTTTATCATGTTTAGCCTAGGACCAAAAAACCTCTCGCCCAACCCCATAATCAACCATGGTCCATGAATGATTTAACATCCAAACAATCCCAACTCTTTGGCATGCATAGCAAAAAGAATCTTTGTCTGTGCAACTTGCTACATTAATCCCTAAATGCCCAAGGCATCCAAATGTGGTGTTTGGAAAACATTGAAGTTAAGTAAAACCCAACCAAATTGCTATCATTATTAGTTTATATTTTTGGAGAATTCTTTTGGAAGCCTAGTTTTAGGATCAAAAAGCTGATCTAAAAAATAAAGGATTATGATTTTTCTATTGAAGATTTTTTGCAAGGATACCCAATGCAATCTTGACTTCCTGTAGTGTTGCGGGCTCTTGGAAATGAGACTCAAATACACTAGATCTTGGAGGCAAAATCACATTAGAAATTCATTTAAAAAAATTGTAGAATAGATTTTTGAAGAACCGAAAATTGATTGGGGTTGTGCATGCTAGGCCTTATAACCTCATATTTTTTTAGTGACCAGCTTTTTAGAGTTGACATGCAAAAAGTGAATTGAAAAATTTTCATAGTTTTTACACCCTCATGATTAAACATTATAATCTTTCAATCTGTGAGTGATATTGTTATGTTTTCTTTTCCTATGTGATCTCTAACATGTCTAGTTTGAATTTGTATGGTTGCAATTCAAAAGAAATTGGTACAACTTACGAAAATGTTGACTTTTTGTTCAATTTACAACAAATTTCAAGAAGCTCCAAACAGGCCTTGGGCATATAGGGGGTAACATCCAAAAGATTCACCAAGAGACTCTTCATCTATGATGGTCCTTGAACTAACATCATTATTATGCCAAAATACTTTACTATGAAAATAAATCTTGAGGCAGTTGTAAAATGACACTTGTTCAATGACATCTCCCAACTCCCAACGCCTTTCTTTTCTGATCCCTTCCTTCCTTCCCCCCATGCATGTTCATATTTTAGACGCTGATATTTAGGCAGAGTTCATAACAGGCGCTCTACTCTTATTGATCGCAAGAACTATCCCGCTTTTGCATCCAACGGCTGGCTTAACTTGAGGACTTGAAGCGCTCTGTCTGCTCCGGGCATCTGGCTATGGCGTCGGATTCAGTTAAGTTAGATGCCGCTCCTTTAGTTGCAATCGAGTGCCTCACGCGTGTGACGTAAAGGAATTCTTATCCTACTGCTGCCACATGAGCCTACGCCTACACCTCGCGGGAGCGTGGAGGTCGTCTACCTACGTCGGAGAATCACGCCATTTGTCGACACTGATAAAGGTACTCTACATAAGCCAAGGCTCTTTCTCCTTCTCCGAACAACATTACTGTAACTCAGTGCGATCGCGATCTTTTTGCTTCACTATCTCGACGTTGCAATCGGTATTTCTTCTTGCGCAGTCTACTTTTGAATGAGATCTTGCATTGTAACAGTTGCCGAATCGATCGCTTTGTAACGGCTGCAGAAGAGTGAGTAGTTCGCATTGTAAAGGTGTGGAAGAAACAAGAAAAATTATTACTCTGAGGTGGTCATGGCACTCACAATGCAAGCTCTCGGGTGCTCATCGATTTTCACAAGTGGAGCGCCTTTGATTGGAGTGCGGGAATCACCTCATCGTGCTAGGGCTGTGTCTCCACGAAGCTCCCTCGTACTCCCGGTACGTTTCTTTCTTTGTCGCTTTTGGTTACTGTCGGTACAACGGAGCTGGAGGTTAAAGATTTGCTGGAAGCATTTAATTTGAGTGCTATTGAGGCTGTTTATCTCGGTCGCTTCATGTTCTGGAAGTAATCTCATTGTGCGAACGCAAATGCGATGGAGCAGGGCGGGGACGAGAGCTATCTGTCGAAGGTCGACTACGACGATGTTGCGAGTCAGTGGATTTCACCCGATTTCTTAGATTTGCGATTGCGATCTTCCGGGTATATTTTTCGTTTATTCCTCTGAGTGTCGCTTTAAAGTCTCCCTCGCATATGCACATTGGCAATAAATCTTTTACAGTAGCCAAAGACGAGATCTGGCACAGAGTAATTTCTTACTGTCTGGATTTCTTTCTGACGCTTTTCGAATGGCAACAGCTTGATAGGCAACGAGTCTGTACAAGCACTTCGGAAACACTTCGAGGGAAAGGACGAGGGGCATGTCGCTCCCTCGGGTAACGCAACGGCCAGCCGACAAGTTGTAGTATGATCCAGCACCCCTCTTTAGTCTGTACCCCCTCATGTTGTTACTTAAGGTTTTCATTGTAGCTGTTGGCCATTAGTCTTGAGCATATAGTTCTTCGGATTATCGTCCATGTCATCTCACTGATTGTGTCATCTCACTGATTGTTACTCTGCCCTTGCAGCAGGAGCAAGCCGCGCCTTCAGCAAAAGCTTCGGCCTTCCCCGTTGTGGTCGGCTTTGACGAAGCTCTTTTCGCACAGTTGTACAGCCCCGGCAGCACGTACATGACGATGAATTGCTTTTTGGACGAGTCGTTCTGCTGAAGGGGCACGTTTTGAGTTGCTGCAGCTCCACCCTGCAGACTTTCATAGTGAAGGGTGTAGGAACGCTGCTGAGTGTATCCTTAATGTGTGGCTTGTTCCCTTACTCTGTACAGGAAATATGCAGTCATGCCTCAAAATTGTGAGGTTGTAACATATGTTTATAAACTTGAGATTTCCACTTCTTATAACTATCTCTGGGAAAAGCATGTTCTTTCGTGACAGTGCAAGCTGTTGTTCGCAGACTAAGTTATCGGATCAATGACTTCTGTGAGGATCTGATCGGTGTCTTCAGTATGTTAGTATGGCACAACTTCTGATTCTATGATATACCCTCTGTTACAAGTAATGAAAGGATTCAATTTTCTGTATGAGCAATGCACTTTGCTGCATAAACCTTAGAGGAATGCGTGAACGTTTTACTGTAGCATCTTCCTCGTTCAGGGGGATCGGAAGTCTGAACTTTTAGTTTACTGTCTATCAAAGCAATGCGCCAAATGAGAGCATGGGGAAATTTACTTTTCGTTGATGCCAATGTGCAACTGGAACTCAACGTCAGGCGTTTACTGTACCTGTCTATCATGGTCCTCAAAAATAATTATAAAAAGTGATATTAGGGAAATTATTTTTCAATTTTCAATTTTTCAATTTTGAAATAAGCCTGTTGAAAAAACGCATAGCAAGAGTTTGTTGTTAGGAAGAAAGGCTGATTTTACACAATTTAAAGAATTTGACTTACTAGATATCAAACCCACAACCACACCATTCACATTGGATACTTCACTAATGTGACATAGTAATTTAGTATCACCTCAGGCCTAGGAAATCATTTTATGAAATTTTTATTTTTGTATGGAAAAAATAAGAATGTTAAGGAAAATTTTCTATTTTAAGAATTTGCTAGAATTAAATTTTTCAACTTTAATTAGATATTTGGCATGAAGTAGTTGGGTATAGTATCTTTAGATGCTATATTGAATTTGCTATCTATACCTTAATTTAGGTTGCTTGTTTTGTTTGTTACTTTAAGATCTCATGGCCCGTGTGTCCCCAGTCAAGTTCTTGGTACCATCGGAAAGTCCTCGGCGAGGAGGGGGTATATAGGCTCTGATTCATGGTGTTTGAACATTCTATGTGAAAGTTATTGAATTTCAAAGTTTTTTTAATAAAAAACTTAGAAAATCACTTTTAATTTACTTTTGGCTATGGCAATGGTATAGAGCACACTAGTGAATATTATAGTAGTAAGGTAGTTTATTTTCAATTTTTTTAATAGAAAAAGATGGAATATTTCTATTTAAGAAAATAAATGAACATGCAAATTATGATTCTTGAATATGGTAATAAATCCCTAAAGAACTAAAGTATTTTTAGGGATAGAACTACTTCTAAATACTTGCCTTTAAAGTAAGGCTAAAATCAGGGCTAAAATCTTCATCTATATATATAAATTAACAAATCCAATTGTAGGATCCTTTAGTCAATCTGTGCAAGTGCACCCTTCACAAATTAAGGAAAGTTACCAATTGCAAGATTATAATGCTTGAATTTTTTTAAAAAGCATGTTCAACTCTTCTCAAATGGTTAGGTTTCATGTTTCAAACTTTTTATCCAAAAATGTGTACATCCTAGCCTACAACTTGCATCTCTCTACAATATGTTGAAGATATAAATTGGGAATACATATAAAAAAATTGAACAAAAAATATTTCATATTCATGCTTGAAAAAAATAGTAAGTAGAAATAGGTAAAGTATGATCAAGAATATTAAATTTTAAAAACCCCATTATAGAATTGAAAAATTCCAATTCCAACGATTCTAATGTTGTAATAAATAATCTACATCCTATTTTTATTTTCTCCCGTAAATGTTGGAAATTGAGTTTAAAGTAGGATTTCAAAGTTCACTATTGAGTAGAGATTCCATAATTTCCCACAAACTGAAACACATAATTTTAAATGATTAAAAGCTTTCCAAGTATATATAAATATAGAAAACAAAGTTCAAATTTTTATTTTTAAGAAAATCATTTTTTCTAAGTTGTCTAGGCAATTCAGGTTGAGAAAGAAACTACATATCATATCATACAAAAATGTTCTAACCATGTAAGTTGTCAAATGTTATGAAAGTTGATGCACCTTGAAGCTATTCCTTTACCACATGTTGTGTGAAAATTTCAAACAAGAAAATGAAAAATCTGTTGGTAAATGGATGACAAAAAACACTATGTTGCCAAAAAATGCTACATTAGAAGAAAAATGAGGCCATGGGAAGATTGTTTCAAGGCTATTCCCCAAGTTGTGAACAAGTATACTGCTAATTAAAATATTAAATTAAAATATTTTAAATTTAACCCCTGAAGGACCATTGTCCCTTCGGGAGACAAATGAGATTTCGGGCAGGTACTTGCGGTCTCAATTTTTGTCCTGATTTTTTGAAACTGTTCATGAAGATAGAAAAATTGATTAGCTTCGTGGGAATGTAATTTTTTTTTCATTTGGTGCCTGGGAACAAAAGTTATGTCCAAATAAGCTCAAAATAGGGGAGAGAGGGCAGCAAAAGAAACTTTCAAAAATTTGAATTTTTTTATTTTTTATTTTTTTCTACACATAAAGCTTAGATTCATTCCATTTGGATTTGTTATGAGAAAGTTATAGACAATCTTGTTTTTCGGGCACTTAGAGCATCTTCCTAAAAAAATAACTTGTAGGATTCATTTATGAATGCAATTTTTACAATTTAAAAAAAGAAAAGAAAAGGTCGGTGTGGTTTCATTTGCTTTTTAGAACAATCTCACCATTGGGATTAGGGCATTTTAATTCCATCTTAGAGATATTAATATTTAGATTTTCCTTCTATCTTGTACCTACTTCTACATAACAATTTTTTAAAGAATAAAAATAATTTTTTTTTGTATTTTCATTTTTCTCCTAGACTCTTAACTCAATTCTCCACCATAAAGATTTAAAGCTCAAAACTTTGTAGTGCAAAAAATTAAAGTTAAGAAGGTTTAAAGTCAAATAACCTAGTCCAACAATGTGTGGAATAACTTGTTTTATTCACTTTAAAAGCAGATATCTTGCAATCTGTGCGGTCAAAATTTCTGAAATTTTTTCCACACATTTTCATACTAGTTAGGTGTAAGATCCTATGGTTAGATGTGAAAAAAATACAATTTTCAAATTTTGTTACTCTTTGCTCTAAAAATGGTAGTTTTGAGTGTTTTTTTGCAGAAATAAGGCCTTGGTCCTTTAGGGGTTAAAAAAAATTTTAATTTTAAAAATAAAATAAAATAGTTTAAAAATAAATGAAGTAACATTATCTAACATGGAAGTCTCTTGACCATGTCATATTTTTGATGTGGTTCAGTTCCCAATCATTTGTAAATAAAGGTATTTTCCATTTTTAAAAAAATTCATTCATTTTTTATAATCATGTCATTTTATTGTCCCATACAATTCCGGTATTCTAGTTCATTGATTTTTTTTTTGGAAGGGGGGGAGATTTTCGTTTGGCTATTGTTCCACGCTATCCAAGAACTCATAGGCTTACTGAGGCCTAAAATCTCATGTAATTCTTGGTCCTTTATAGATTAAATTTGAAACATATTTTTCTTTGAAATATAACTTACCAATGGTAGCAAGCTTGGAATTGAAATCAAAGCTAGTTATGCGATAGTATGTCACTTTTAAATGGATAGAGAATGGATAGTCATCCAATGTGCAAAATTTTGAAAAACCATAATCAATACCATAAGGTAATTCACATGTCTATTTTTCAAACAATCAAAACCATTTAAAACAACCCCACAAAAATGCATTTTTTTTTAAAAAAAAATGTTCAAATTTTTATTGACACTCAAATATCACCAATGTTTCAAAACTATTTGAAAAATGCCATAAATGTTTGAAGGTTCAAAACTAAGGTGAAAAGCTCTTGGCTAAGTCACAATCACCGTAAACTTTAGAAAATTAATGTACATTAGCCTATTGTGGTTTGATTGCCACCATTTGCATTGGTCTCACCCTTTCAAACAACTCTAAATTAAGTACCCTTGCATCCTAACTACTATTAATAACAATGACATTGTTCTTGTGAACTTGGAATGCAATTGCTTGCATTCATTGTTTGAAATTTGAACTTGCGGTACTCAAGGGGTTAAACTCACCCTATTCTCCCTATATAATATACATGCACTTAATTATAATCCTTTTTAAAAACCCACCTTTACAAATTCTTGCATGAAATGTATTGCTCCTATTTATGAGAGCCTAGGATTGCTTTTGAGTAAATCTATTCTCATTTCTTTAAACTTCATAGTTTACTTAATAAAGCTTGAAGAACCTGTGTCCATCCTTTTATATATAAAAACAAAGATTTGCAAAGCTTTTACAATAGTACCAATAATTAAAAGATAAGTAGTTTGGACTAACTTTGCATCATTAGAATCATCAATATCATAATTAGTGTAAACAATTTTTAATAAAATAATACTATAGAATATAATTAGAACATAAATAAATTTTGAATTTTGAATTGAATATATATTAAATTTCTTGAAGTTTCAATTAAAAACAAAGGCTTAACTTTCGAAGGACAATAGTTTTATTTGTTATGTTTGTGATATCAAGATTCTACATACATTAAGCCCTATATGACTTGCAAGGGACTGTTTCAAAAACTAACTAGTAGGAAAGGGATGGATATATTGGATTTCATTTGGTTTAATTTTAAACATTGATATTATTTAGTTTCAAAATACTTTTCATTTAGAGCATTATAGAAAAAAATAAGCCTACTAGGATATAGGAGATGTTGTCCAAAAGCACAAGGCCTTGTAGATGTATAGTTAGGACATTCATGTTGAATATTTAGTTTTTATAAAAAAGAATGTTAGGAATTGCTAAAAGTAATTTTTTCTATTAAATATTTTTATTTAGCTAAGAAAAAAACACAATTAACATAATAGTTTTCCAAATTTTTTGATATTTACTTTAGTTATATAGTTATTTTTCACATACATGTACAATACCATAATACCCAATGATCAAGGTGGAGCATTCCCTACCAAGTAACTAATTAAAGTTGGCAAATGTGATTGCATACAAAAATCCCCTCCATGGATGAAACTTTTTCTGCCCCGCAATGCCTCATCCAAATCCTCACCTTTCCCGCGCCCGCGCTTTTTCGCAAATCCTACCAAGATTTCAAATTCGCGTAGTATTTTCCCTCGAGTTTTCATGAAGAAGTTGATGATGCGCATTGCCTTCGCTCCGAATTCCCTCAGCAATTCTCGTCTCGCGTCGCTCCGGTTGAAAACTGTTTTTCACCGTCCTCTCCTCTTTCCGACGATCCCTGGTTCATTCCTAGCGGAGAGCTTGACACAATTGGGATGAAATGGCAGTGGGGAGTTCCTGGATTAGGGTTTAGGAGATAAGTGCTGGAACACTCTTGCAGCTTATTCTTCGAGGAGCTTTGTTTGCGGTGACAATGGAGAACGAGAATGATGCTCTGGATTTGTTACTTTCTCTGCAGTCGGACGATCTCCCCATGGAGAGTCCTCGATCCGTGCCAAGAGGGGATGGAGGTACATGCACTTGACTGATACAATGCTTGTAAATGCTGGTGATGAGAAATATTTTCAAATAATCCACGGTCATGAACGTGTGAAGTTGAAAGCTGCATAGCGAGTTTATGTGTAGGGGAGATTGGATCATGAAAGAGCCGTGAACTTCAGGCATCTACTGGCAGCTGCTCTAATTTCAAAGTAGCATTCAGAAAGAGAAAAATTGAAATCTTAAGATGAATACATGGACTAGGTGGAATTTATTGTTTGCAATTTTCTCCAGATATCACTCCGGTCTCGCTGGTCGTTGTCGAAGCCGATGATATCAGTTTGCCGAGTGAGACCCAGGAGGATGCGTCCACGGTTTCAAATGCAGAACCCTGTTTACAAACAACCGTAACGAGTCCGTTAAAAAGATCATCTGCCTCTGAATCTGGTCGAGGTGTGCATTTTTCTCCCTGCTCCGCTAGACACTCGTTCTCAAGTAATGGCTTACTTGCAAACACCTAAATTAATATTAGTGTAGCAGGGCCGACGACATCAGGGCTTTGCATGACAATACCCTACACCTCTTGAATTAGCAAAAAGAATTTGAACTTTGTTCTTCTCCTTACAAATTTCTCATTCATTGCAGGTTCAGGGTACTATTCAGATGAGAGCTATGAAAGGCCGAAAAGGAATGTTACCATGGCAGCATTTCGAGACGTTGTAAAGAATTCTTTGGAAAAGCCCGACAGCTCAACTATTGTAAATACCAATCGTCCAAACGCATCCGGAAAATTTCTCGCTTGTAATCAAGTAGATGTGGACCAACATTCTGGTCTAAGAATCAGGTGCAATTAACCTTTCAAGAACGTTGAGCTTTGGATTCCTTTCCCTCTCACTCTGCAGTTGCATCCTTGAGATCTGCGCTCGCAATACATGATGTTATAAACTTGCTTGAACGATTTGTAGATTAAGAGTGGTACCCTGAGTTCAACTGTCAACTGCATGTGGTTATATAGCCGCCCAGCTACCCAAATCTCAATCATCTCTGGATGAAATTGCAGAATTCTGCTCCTTGTCTATCCTCTGAAGTATTGGTTTCCTCTGTACAGCGATAGGTTGGTCTCCTCTGCAACACTGAGTAATCGATTTTGTGACCTCAAATTTGTGCGATTACAATCTATCAAGTAAGAAATCGATTGAGTCCTACATTTTTCCTTATGTCATGAATTGATAGCCCGTAGATATCTTAGGGATCTCTTCTCATCTATTATGTGTAATCACTTGCGCTGTCAAAATTCTGTCGTTCGCTAAAGTTCTGGATCCTATTACCACAGATTGGCTGGCATGGCTGCCAATTTCAAGGGGGAGTGGGCGACTGTGGGAGTGTTGACTGAGAAAGGCCAGCCCAAATTAAGTGCAGCGGGTAAAAACTTCGCAATCTGGAAACTTGCGTCACTTGATGGTGCAGTGATCAGTGCTTTTGTGTTTGGAGATGCCTACGCACAAAATTGGAAAGAATCAACAGGGGCAGTCTTTGCTGTCTTTAGTGCAAAAGTTCGTCTTGATGAAAAAGTGAGTCTTCATTCTATATGAATCTCTACACCTGGAAGTTGTTCAGGGCTTCATGCTTATGTTTACCTGTCTGTTGCTTCGAGTGGATGAGAGATGTTGAGTATCTGGATTTAGAATACATACGTTAATAGATTGGAGACTTTCAACTCTTTGATACCCTTGAGTGTGCTCCTGCTGGAAATACAGCCTACAGAAACTAATAGATTTAGACTCTGGCAGAGCAAACTACCAAGCCTCAGCATCTTCAATGGAAATCAATTGCTGAAGATAGGATCCTCAACAGACTTCGCTGTCTGCAAAGGCAAACGTACTGGTGGTGCCCCCTGTACTATGGTTGTGAACAGGTGAGATTAGATGAATAATGCCGTGTGCATTACTGAATACCTACTGTCACCTTTTTCCAGTCTTATTGCACTCCTGTGAACTTGTCTTGAATCCATGGAACTACCTACTTCACATGTATAGTTTTGCTTCTGTTCTATTGTATCTCATTTGCACTCCTGTGGTAATTTTGATCGCAGGAGGCTGCAAGGGGATTTCTGCCAGCATCATCTTGGTGTAAGTGACTTAAGATGCGATCGTCTAGTTCTATATTGTGGGTTCTGTGAGTCATGTCTTCTTTCACTGTGACCTGGTTTACTTCGCAAAGGACAGAACAGGCGAAATTCATCTGCACTTGTAGTATGATTTTAAAAATCCCACGACAAGTGTGTGCTAGGCATAGAATCCTAAGAATCCTAAGAATCTGAGGATAGTGCTTCCGCGGGTTGAATGCTCACGTCAGTTAATCGTATATGTTGTTGCTTGTAGGCTGCATATCAGAAGATTAAGACCAAAAGAGCCGAGATCAGTGGTGGGTAAGTTCCACTACTCCTTGACGCTTTTTTGAACGCTGGTTGCATACTTGACATCATAAGATTAATCACTGTTGATTTTTTGTTGCAAATGTCTGCAATAGAAGGGTGATATCTGTCTAGGGTGTCTTTACTTCACACGCTATGAGGATTGTCTCTGTTGCAGGAATTTGGCCACTGCCTTCTCTGGGCCAGGAACGAAGAGGGCACAAACTGTGAAAGCGACTCCTAAAAGTCCTGTGAATGAGTCCAAGTACTCTCGACCTATTAAGCAGTTAAACTCAGCTGATTTGAAGAAAGTCTTGAGGTGAGTGCGAAACATGCATCACCTTTTTAACCCCTAAAGGACCGAGGCACATTTTGGGCTGAAATTGTCAAAAACTGCCACTTTTTAGGGCAGCAAGAAAAAAATGAAAAAAAAAGTTTTTTTTTCAAAATTCAACCGTACAAATTTGAATTAGACTTCTTTGGGAATATGTGGAAAAAATTTTAGAAAATTTGACTGCATGGATTGAAAGATTATAACATTTGAAGTTAGGTGAAATTTTTTTTTCTAACCTTGCTTGACATGGCCTACAAACTTTAACTCCTTCTAGAATGAGATTCTTACACTAAATAGGGTTATTTTCTTGACATTTGCATCTTGGATCATGTAAGCTACACACCCGCCAAATTTCAAAATCATAGGAAGAGTTTTGCACATGCTGCCCGAAGCTGTCCAAGCTGCCCGCAAAGTTCAGGACAGCATAACTTTTGATCCGGGCACCCAATCGGAAAAAAAATTAGATTTTCAGGAAGGGGATACATAGTTACTCATTATGTCCAAATTTCATGAACATCCGACTAAAAATGACTTCGTAGGAGCCTACCTGAGATTTCTTGCGTACGTTGAACGGACACTTGGTCCTTTAGGGGTTAATATATTGCTGAAATAGCTCCGAGATCACCTCCGAAACTTGCTGTGACATGAATTTCTATGATTGGATAGTGAGTGTGACAATGAGATTTTCTTATACTTCTAAGCATGGAACTTACCGTCAATTTCGAGGTTCTGGCGCCAGAATTTGTAACAGTTATTTGCACAAAGATAAAAAAACCGAGGACTGATATAAATATACAGGTCAGGGCGCCCTGAAAAGTGCCCAAGTTGTGGATTTCCGCCAATTAAACGAAATTTACGTTACTTCACAATTGATATAGTATGATACTAGGTAGTTTTGGTGCTGACATTAGTTATCATGCTGTGTTGATTGATTGGAAAGCACTGCGGTCAATGTGACTTCAAATGTACACTCTCAAGGAATGAGGTTCCTGGAAACAAGGTCCCGGCATCATCATGGTATAATTTCTGCTCTTACGAATGAGGACTTCCCCGTTGAAGAACTGCAAATTTCGTTCATAAATTGTCTAGTGCGTTCAAGCTTCTTGCTTTATCGAATGGGATGCTGAGGTCTCAGTCACTAACATGGTGAAATGTGGCAGATCGAGAACAGAAACTGGAATCTCTGAAGAAAAAGGCAACAACAGAACTTTCTGGGACTCAGAAAAAGGCCAGGTATTTGACAGTACCTCATCCAGTTGGTTTTATGAGTGCTATTAAGAGTTTATTGTTCAATGTCCTTGCTTGCTCTAATTTTACGTTTGAATTGAAAGAAGTGCAAGGATGGATCAAACTATCCAAGACTCATTCTCTTAAATTGAGCAGTTTTGTCGCCGAGTGCCGTTAGAGGACACTTTTTGAACGATATCAAGCGGAGTCCTCGATAATTGCTAGGGCGAGGGTATTGAGAGTAGGAAGTTTGAGAGTCACTGCGTCGTGCTGACAGTTTGTCTAATTGATCTCAGAGTTCCACTGGCGGAGAAACCTGTTGATAGAAGTAAACTAGAGAAATTCCAAGAATCAGCAAAGTCGGATTTGATGGAGCTTGACATCGACGAAATCGATGATGACATGGTAAGCACTTTTACTGTGTTAATTCGTATCGATTACGTAGGATCATGAGAATCCGCACTCTCCCTGTCAGATGTTCTGGATAATTCTCTTGCAGAGAAATGTCCACCGGGGGTGTAGACTTCTAAACCTTCTTCATCTATTTAATGTTAGCTTCGACAAAGAGTGCTAGCTAATAGCTCCAGGTTCATAAGGGATCTTCTTAAAACATAGATATCGACATTGTCCTCGTTATGCAAGGAAGAAGGATGTTCTTGTTTTCGTCTTAGAGATATTTCCTACCTGGAAGTTCTGTCTCGACCTTCTCTCTGCAAGTGACGAGCGTGTGCCCTTGTTGCAGGATCAAGCACGCAAGTTCTTTTCACCTCCAGGTAATAGAACTTTTCTATGCTATCTACATAAGATCTCAGACTGCATTACAAGATATATTCTTTGCAAAGCTAATATGTAAAGTAAAACACGACTGCATTCATGGGTAGTTATCATCCTCAGTTTTGTCTTCTCTAGATGGCTTTGTCCAATCTTAAACACTTTTGTGAATCTAATGCAGGCCATGCAGGACTGAAGGCCAAGTGAACGCTTGCAGAAAAGATAACTAAACCTTCAGCGAGCCTATATTTCGTCTCTTGTACAGCTGTTGTCAATTAAACATGACAGGGTTGTACGGTTTCATTTTTTTATTAATTGGATTTAGACGATAGGAATCCAAATAGACGTCAAGCGAGTCTTCCCTGTGACTCTTTATTTGTTTACAGAAATCGCCTCTACTTGGGTGCTGCAGTTAGCACCCAGGCAACAGGTTTAGTATCAGCTTGGAAGGACAAGGGGTACACCTGCCAGGCAGATCCCGTCTGACTTTTATCACCTGGTTTCCAGTCCAATATTGTGACGTTGGTGCTTGCGATCAAGTTTCACAAGTGAAAAGTGATGCGACAGGAAGGATTGTCGCTGGCTTCATTTCCACTGATCCTTGTATATGTTCATGTCCAATTGCTTGGCCATATCGCTGACAATTATCACGCGAATACTTGTTATTCGCGATTATTTGTTGAAATCCAATTCGTTGTCTTACTAATCAGCGACAAATTCCAAGCTTGAAGTTCTTAGACCAGGACGTACTTGGATGTTTGGCCCAAGTTTTAGTCAATCCAGAGAGGTAGCAAATATGCCACTCAGAAATTATACCAGCTTCAACGGTAGAGGAGTTTGCTTGATTCGTCACTTTTTGTGCAAAATCTTTTAGAGACTTAGGTTTGAAAGTAAAGTAACGCGAACCTCTGGTTTCCAAGGCAAAAATGTCACAAAAACCAAGGCTATTCCCAACAGATGCTCCATTCACGTTCGTCTTTCAGATTGGAAATGTACTTCTTTGATACTAGACTTGTGGAGCCTCATGATTTTAAATTGATTCTGCGTGGATGTGGCATGAAGACTATTCAAAATGTGTAGAATCCAATGAAATTCCAAACTAGATCGTGTCTCTCGCTTATGAATCAAGTGGTATGCACTACAAGTAACGACTTGTAAGGGCCAATTGGTTGCAGCAAGTATACATATCTCAAAGTTCCAGAGTAAAGAACTGCCGGCAATCTCTTCGGAAGAACTTATCTGTCATTCCAAGCTTACAGTGAACCGCCGTAAATCACCCCTGCTTCGAACACTGCTTACTTCCCCTTGCTTGCAGTGCCAATAAATGAGGTGATCCTGACTCTCCAGGTCCGAGTCTTCGGGAGAATTTTTCCGCACTTCCTTAAGACAGCTTTGAACTATACGAGACTATTAGAACTGCGCGGATCGCATTTTGGAGCTGAAGTATGCACTTCGTCATGGACCAATGCAAGCCCCAAGTTCAGAATTCTGACAGAGGACTCAGAGCACACATTAACAGAGGCCAGGCACTGTCAATGGCACACAAAGCTAGTTTGAAACACTCATAATACAGTCACGAAATCTTCTTGAACGCAATTAGTGCCAAATCTTTGATCAATTATATGTGACGCCGGAGTAAGGCGCAAAAAATCATGTCTGTAGTAAACTTGTAAATCAAATGTGCTCCAGGTGCAATTCATTTGAATGTGCATCTCTGGATCCATCATATCATAGAAGCGTATGTGTGAATTATGTCTGCTCCCGAGCTAAGCCCTCGCACCACGAACCTCCCTTGCGGAGGAAAAATCAAGTGTGGCAGGTTGAATGCCTGGTTAGTAGATTAGATTCTGGCCTTGAAGTTGGCCTTGATGTGATGGACGGCCCTCTGGTTGAGGCGGAACGCCTTCTGGAGCACCTCGTCGCGGATGGTCGGGGAGGCCGCGAACAGCGCCGGCGCCACTTGCTGCACGCCAGGATTCCGACTGCTCAGCGCCGCCAGCGCGCACCACGGCTGGACCCTTCCCCACGTTCAGCTGGAAGTGCACCAGTCCCTTGGGGAACACGATCACGTCGCCCGCGTACAACATGGTGGCGAACAGCTTGTTGGCCGTGGTGACGAAGCCCACTTACAGCTCGCCCTGCAGCACCGTGAGCAGCTCCGTGGCGCTCGGGTGGGTGTGCGGCACGTTGAGGCCGCCGTGCGCGAAGTCCAGGCGCGCCATGGCGAATCCCCGCTTGTTGAGTCCGGGAAGCTACGCGGCGACGACGGGCGTGACGGCGTTGGCTGTGGGCGTATTGGTGTTTCCGGCCTTGTGGAGGCCGCGGAACAGGAAGTCGCTGGCCTGCACGTCGTCGTCGTTCTTGCACAGCAGTCCGTTGACGTTGAGCTTGCTGGTGGCGTCCGCGACGCAGAAGTCCTGCAGGGGATCGGCGTCGGCGGCGAGGGCGAGCATGGGCATCAGGATCAGGAGAGAGGCTTGCACCAGAAGGGTCACCAGCGCCATGCACTTCAGCGTCGCCATGACTGTACTAGTTGCAATTATTCAGGCGTTCCACGAATTAATTTTCTGCAATTCTCCTCAATCAGAAAGTAAGTGTAGACGACAGATCTTACGTGAACAAGAGTTTGTGAGCAATGAATTTCGAATTCTCTGCTCCTGGATCGCCTGCTACTGTATGGAAAGGTCGAAACTGATACTACGAAGTTCGTGCAACCGGCGTGACAGAAAGAACTCTTAATATATATAAGAAGGCTAAGAACGCTGGAAGTGTTGATGAAATGAATGATTGGGTTGCGCTGACAGCGGTTTATATACAAATGGAAATGACGCCACAACCTTGAGTCCCGATCGATCAGGTCCAGATATGATTCCAATTGACATGTTGAGGCGGGTATAGGATCGGAGTGCATTGATGCGGGGTGAGCAATGGAAGCGGAAGTGTCTGGCGAGAGTTCTGAAATGGGAGGCGTGCCCTGGATCGACGGTCGCCGACATTGACCCAGCGTCCTTCTTCACAAAGCTCTTGGAGGCTACCGTATCTCCGCAGTTGCCAGGCCGCACTAACAACGTCAACGGCGACTCCGTCAGTAGTGAAGGGCCAGCTTCCGGTGCCAGAACTTTCCACTATACTTTCAGTTGGATCCGGGGCGTCCGCCAATTCGGCCATGGATTCACCACACCAGCGTACAGTCTTAAGTCCGTTTTTAAGAACCTAGGAAGGCATTTTGGAGAAACATATGATAGTCAATTGTGTTAAATTGGAATGATTTTGGTGACCAAAATTGTGACATGCATGGACATAAAGGTCTAAACTCTAGGACTCTTTATAATTTTTTTATTTCAAACGTCCATTAGTGATACCTCCATAGGTTTTATGGAGATTTGTGCTCCCTGCAAAATACACATAATTATCAAGTACTAAGTGTTTGGTGTTATGAAATCTTAAGCTCCTACTTCATTGATTTGACTTTGAAAAAAATTGCATAACATAAGAGCCATAAGCAAGTACAATCTTTGTGTTTAGATTGAGAATCTCATGAAACTACTATAGATTTTTCTTTCAACTAGCTTAACCCGTAAGCACTCCGACATCCAAAAAATGGATAGTGTATAGAGTTGGACAATCACTGACAACAAAGACATTTGAAATTTCATACATCCAATTTATGGAAAGTAGTGATATGAGTTTGGTATTCGTGAGTGCTTTGAGCCACTAATTTGGTGAGAGCAGGTGCAAGTGAAAATTTAGTGAAGTGAAACATATATGATTTTATTATGAATTTGGATGTGCCCAAGTGAAGAAAATGCCAAAAATGCTTTTATTCTCCAAAAAAATTTCACTACCGGAGTGCTCATGAAGCTCTCTATTGTGCCTTCCCTCTTTGTTTTAAAAATGAGGCCCATTTGTTTCTAAAATGACAAAAGACAAGGTACACCATTGTCTAGGAAGATGTGAAGCATCGGTAGTGGTGAAGACCAATGCCACATGTCTACAAGCAATGTCATTGTATTATTTTAAGACAATGGAAAGGAAATGGCACGAGTATTTGCTCAATTTTTTAATATTTCTAGCAATTTCTATTCTACATTTGGCACTACAACCATGGAGCTCAGTCAAAGGTGTATTCCTGTTTGGGCAAGTTTAGGATGTGGGCTACTCATTGAAGAATTTGTGTTTGTTCGTTCATTTTCAGAGGCATGTCAATTGCAAGCTCTGCATTGTGACAAACCTTGAATGATTTACAATGAATTATGCATGGGCCCATTCTACCCACCATGTTCTTTGCATTGTAATTTTTCTCCTGTTTTTTCAACCAAGTGTGTGCTAGGTTCGACATGATTTCTTCACAAACTATGAGTTGCCCATCAAGGTCAACTTTCTACTTTCTACGGCCTAACCTCATGATCTTTTCAACCCCTTTTCTTTTCCTAAATCTAACTATGAATTCAAATTCTTTGAAAGGTTAGAATGAAGATCCTACACTTACTTCAATAATCCTCTATTGACTATTGCAATTCTCCAACATGGCTATACAAAAAAATTCTAATTTTCGGACCCCAGTCTATTGCTGCAATGAGTTTGGTTGTTCTAGGGTTAAAGCTTGTTTCCATGTTCACTTGGCCCGGCCAATTCATTGATGGTTGGACCCTTTCTATGTTTGTTCTTGGAATGTCAACTTGTTTTAATTTGACAGGTCATCCAAAAAAAATTTGCTTGTCAAAGGGGAGATGACAAGTCCATCAAATAAACTGTGGATTCCTTGTTTTCTTTTCCTATTTACTTTAATACAAATTAGAGTCCAAAAATGGTTGTATAAAATAGTGAAATTAGATTGCCTTAACAATGAAGTTGCCTTGCCTCCAAAAGTTACTTTATGACGTGTTGTTTGTCTACATGGAGTTCATGCATGCGGTTCTCTGAGCTTACTCTTCATATTATTGCATCTACTCTATTATTGCCATTAGAGGGATGACATTCTTTTTGGCAAGGTACTTTGTAATAACAATAAATATTTATATAGTTGAAAATGCCAAGAAATTAGAGTGACCCCCTCCAAATTTTTTTTTAATGATAATACTTTGTGCATACAAAATCAATATACAAGGGTTGTTGCAAGAAACACTTGCTGTTTTTTGCTCAAAATGGCCTTAGTACTACAATAATGTGACATATTGCAATAAAAATTTTAAAAATGAAATAAAATATGGGTAATTTGTAAAGCATTGAGAATAGTATGTCTCTAAAAATTCTGATCCAGAAAAATTTATCACTAAAATTTATGAACAAAAAAAGCACAATGGAAAATACCATGAAAATGGATACTTTGATGTTTGATTTTTTAGAAAACATGAAGAAATTTCAAAAATTCAAAATAAAATAAGACATTTTTCCTCTCTTGAAGATGATCCTTTTCAAATTGTGTTATTTGCACTAGTGCAAAGGTAGTGCACTTTGAGCACATGTGGAAGGTGGGAAATTTACTATTTTTAGGAAATCTCTGCATAGACTTGTGTAATTGTAGTAGAAGTCCATAGATACCATAATAGAGCTTCAAATTCTCATTTTTGGATAAAAAATAGTACTAAATCCCTTAAAATGGCTAAAATAGACATCCAATCAGGGCCTATTAAAAAATAGTAAAATAATTTTGAAAATTTTGAAAAATTACTCAATGTCTAAAACTACCGCATGTACCTTAATTCCAAATTTCACATCAAAAGAACAAAGGATGCAAAACTTATGAGCAAAAAAACACTTCTCTGAGGCCAAGGGAACATGAAATTCGCATTGAAGATGCGTTGTATGTGCCTAAGTTGCATGCACACTTGCTCTTGGCAAGTGAGTTGGTGTCTCAAGATTTGAAGGTGCAATTCAACAACAAAGGCTACATTGGGGGGCCAACTAATGGAGAGGTGATTGTCACGGCACCTAGGGAAGGCAATTTGTACCAATTTAAGTCCAAAATGGTGAATGGCTCAAGTATGGTATGTTTAGCACAAGGATCAAGACACGAACACATTTTGGAGCTTTGTTACAAGAGATTGGTTCTAAATTGCATAACTAACCCTCTTGTGGTTATAATTACTCCAATAAGGCCCCAAATAGTTTTAATCACTCAAATGAACCCTCCAATTGTTCCAAATGACACAACCAACCTTCTTATGGTTGCAATCACTTCCATGATACCTCAAATGCTTCCAATTACTCCAATAATCAATTATTTCATTTTAAGTGAGGAAATCAGACACTTTTAAGACTAGGTTGAATCTTAGCTCTCAATTTATATTATAAAGCATCAAATCAATGCTCTAAGTGTATCCACAAAGTATAAACAACCTGCAATGATAAAAAACACTTAATACAAGACAATATGTTGCAAAAATGAAGATTTGTATCCAAAGTGCTCCAATTGATTCCAAACTTCACTTGCTCCAAGATTCAATTGTGTTCCTCCAACAAACTTTTGTAAAACAATCTAAACTTTGGTAGCAATTCATATGACATATTGTGAAAAAGAACATGGAGCCATTGTATTTTAATAAAGGGGGATTACAAAAAAATGTGAGAAAGGAATCTTGAGTCTAAATTAGGAGTTGCCCTCTTGTACTACTCTACTAACCTATGCTATTGCAAACTATAGAGGTTATGTCTCTAGTAGAGGAGTTGCCTTCTCTATATGCCTACTAGTTTGGCTTCAAACATCTAACTAAGGTCAACCTATACTTATGAGCTCTTAAAAGTAATCCTTACATATTACTCACTTTCTTTAATAGAAAGTACTACTTCAATATTTCTTCCTTTATGAGCATTATAGAAAAATTGTTGCCACTATATATCCATTCAAATTAGAGAATTGCATCTTTTAAATAGTGCTACCTAAAATTTATAACATTATGAGTTAAGAGTCCTCTCCAAGTAGTTTTGCTTCAGAGGGCTATGTCAAGTGTAGAGGTGACAACTCCTTGAAGGACTTCCTGTGGAGATTGAAATACTTAGAAGTTTCTTGTTCTTATCTATTTTGTTAGTTTCTTACAAATTTTGTGTTTGTCTAAAGTCAAAGAGGTTGACACACGGTCTAAATAAAGACTAAAGACTCTCTCTATGCATTTGGTGCGAGGTCTTGAGGTCATGACTACTACTAAGTATGCCATTGTACAAGTACACTATAGTCTTACAAGGGTGTCTTCTAATGTTCTCTACATCCACATATTATGTGGTTTTTTTACCTTGAAGGAAATCACTCTTGTGTGGAAGTTGTTCAATGAGCTATTGCTATTAATTGTAGATCTCACTATACAAGTATTTGTACTTGTAAATTGTGATTTGGTTCTTTTGTCTCTCCCATGTTCTAATTTGTTTACTATCAATGTGTGAATGCTTGTTATCTGCTTTGTTTGTAGTTAAGGGTGGTAGACCTTGACATCAAAATTGATTATGTTTAATTATCAAGGATTTGATCATGTCTTCTTTAGTGTGGCCCTAAGCCTATGTATGCCCCTTTGTTTTGCCTCTTAGAGCTTCATCTCTTTCAATTAGGCAACACTCAAAGAGATGCCAAAAATACAAATGAACACTGTTGAATGTGTTGATTGACCCCTTCAATCATTTTACTTGTCTTTTGATTGATGATTGCATGGATGGAGGGAGATCTACTGCGATGGAAAGTCCCAAAAATGCCAATATAAGCAATTCCATATAGTTGGAGGCACTTTTTGCTAGAAAAAATATTTTTGTAGTATTAGCAATTGAAAATCATGAATTTTCAAAGAAGAATTAGAGTTTTTGATTATGGCATGTAATTTCAATTAATTTTCACAATGGCAACTCCCTAGACCATTGAAACCATCATATAGGTGGACTTGAAACTGAAATTTGACAAAATCAACAATCAACTAATCAATAGTAAATAAGGGGACAATTTATTGGAAGCCTAGGGACATTTCAACAGAACTCTACTATGTATGAATGGGAACATGGATGCTTTGGGGGGTTTCTATCTTATTCAAAGTTGTTTTGCTGGTTGTAGATAGCAATCAAAAACCAAATCTCACTAATTCCCAATGTTATAAAGTACAACATGAAGATCATTTTGGAACGGAGGGAGTAGTACTCAATAATATCTATTACAATATTGTTTGTGCCCAACTATCTATACCTTAAAGTTAGGTTGTTTGTTTGTTTTGTTTGTTACATTGAGATCTCTTGGACCATGCATTTTCTAGTTGTGTTCTTGGTACCATTGGAAAGCTCTCTACGAGAAGGATGCACGAGCTTTAATTCGTAGCGATTAAACTTAAAGTGTGAAAGTTATGGAATTTCAAAGGTTTTTTTGAATCAAAAAATTACAAAATCACTTTTACTGTACTTTGGTTTGTGGCAATGACACAGGGCACACTAATTAACACTTACGGAAGGTTGACTGCAGCATCCTCATCATTGACGTCAACGGCCGCCACCTAACGTCTGTGCCGCGGCAACTGGACGCTGCGAGATCTCGTGGACCTGTAGCCAAGGTCAACGGTGACGTAAAATGGTTGTGGGAAGACTGGAAGAGCGTCCGTGTCACTTCCAGAGCTCCATCCGTCCGTCTGCGACTCTCCGTCCGGTCACCTTCGAAGATTCCCCTTCGCCCCCAACGGAGCTTCGACTCCGTCTTTCCAGCATCCCATTGTCCATCAACGCTCTCGCTCGCTGCACCGTGTGAACTGAGATGCCCCCTGTTATCCGTCAGTCCCTCTTGGCTTCCAACGCTGCAGCCGACAGCGCTTCCTCAGGAGTACGGCAGAGTATTTAACGCGCAAGGATGCAACCCAATTACTCATCTCATCAATTGATCCAAGCTTCCGACCCAGTCAATTCTGTAATTTCATAAGAACAATTGTATCAAGCAAGCAGTCTTCATTTCAGAGACAATTGTATCACGGTTCCTACCTGGTGGAAGACCAGGTTTCACATTTGCCACAATGAATCGCACGGAATTCATCACTCGTACTTAGTTGTCGTCCACAATTTCTGAAGTCGATATTTCATTCCGAAGCCTAATCGAGGAGCTACCGAGGATTGCGACCAGTCGATTCGATCACGTGGTGTCATTGAATCGGAATCTTCAGCAAGTTGAGTTATATTACGATTAAGATGGCGACTCTGAAACACATGGCGTTGGTGGCCCTTCTGGTGCAAGCCTGTCTCCTGATGCTGATGCCCATGCTCGCCCTCGCCGCCACCGCCGATCCCCTGCAGGACTTCTGCGTCGCGGACGCCACCAGCAAGCTCAACGTCAACGGACTGGTGTGCAAGAACGACGACGACGTGCAGGCCAGCGACTTCCTGTTCCGCGGCCTCCACAAGGCCGGAAACACCAACAAGCCCACCGCCAATGGCGTCACGCCCGTCTTCGCCGCGCAGCTGCCTGGACTCAACACTCTGGGCCTCGCCATGGCGCGCTTGGACTTCGCGCACGGCGGCCTCAACGAGCCGCACACCCACCCGCGCGCCCACATGCCACGGAGCTGCTCACTGTGCTGCAGGGCGAGCTGTACGTGGGCTTCGTCAGCATGGCCAAAAAACTGTTCGCCACCCCGTTGTACGCGGGCGACGTGTTCGTGTTCCCCAAGGGATTGGCGGCCGTGGCGCTGGCGGCGCTGAGTAGCCAGAACCCTGGCGTGCAGCAAGTGGCGCCGGCGCTGTTCGCGGTCTCCCCGCCCTTCCGCGACGAGATGCTGCAGAAGGCGTTCCTCCTCAATCAGAGGGCCGTGCATCACATCAAGTCCAGCTTCAAGGCCAGAATCTAATGTACTGACCAGGAATTCAACCTGCCACACTTCTTTTTTCCCTCCGCAAGGAAGGTTCGTGTTACGAGGGCATTCATAGAGATAAGCTTCTGTGATGGATCCGGTGGTGCACATTCACATGAATTACACCTGGAGCACATCTGACCATCTGAGTTACCAGTGTACATACATGATTCTTTGCGCCTTTCTCCGGCGTCACACATAATTGATCAAATTTTTGCAATCCAGGTTGTATGACCAGTGAATTATGTTGTGTGTGTTTCAAACTAGCCTTGTATGCCATTGACAGAGCCTAGGCTGAGTGAGCACTCTCAATCCTCTGCCAGAATTCTAAACCCGGTGCGCGCTTGAAATGATCCATGACCGAGTGCACGCTTGTGAACCAAGCTGTATGTGAACGACCCAACCTGATGTCCTCGTCGCAGAGTCCACAATTAGCCTTCAGATCGATTTCGGAGAAATCCCTATTACAAAGACCCAGAGCCAGAGCCAGAGCCAAGAGCACCTCATTCACTGAAACTATTGAGCTACTCAAGTGAAATTAGTGATTGGATAACATCGTGCACCTCAACTTATCAGCATCTGCACCTGCAAGTAAAGCACATATGCACAAGTTCTTGAGCAGTGGTGGTTCAAGGCGCCAGGTTGAGGTCATTGCAAGAGCGCTATTAGGTAAGCGCAGAAAGAAAAAGTCCAGTTCTTAGATCGAGAGTGCCACGCCATTCTAGTGTCATTGGAATACAGGGCTCTTCAAATCACCAATATTTTGCAATGTTCGGTGTCAGCCGTTTCACTGTACAGCTAGTAGACACAACTCAGTTCAACATTTCCAAATCACATTTTCAAGAGGATTCAACCAATCACCTGATGACACGAGTCATCACTCCGGGAGAAGAGACCATTGTTTTACGCCAAATCTGACCACATTGGTGCACATTAGGAGATAAAACTTCATCTTCGGCTCATTAGGAGCATCTTGAAGAGTTGCAGAATCATGGATTCCCTTATACCTTCAAAATTTACAGTTAAAGCAGTACCGGCAATACACTCTCTAGTCTTTTAACTTTTGCTAATCACAGTGCACAACCTCACAGGATTGTCGCATCCTATAACAGGACCCCTGATGTAATAGATCTTAATCCATATCAAGGGTTTGTCCAAGCGGCCTAAATCATCATGGCTCACTTAACCTGTGTTCACTAGTGTAAGTGCGGAAGTGCATGCTGGCTGACGATACCTGCCCTTTCAAACGCTGGCGGAATGAGCTGCAGCCTTGGCGTACTGAATCGACGTGCAAAAGTAAAGAGGGACGCCAAAATCCAATTAGTGACACCACATTACCGACATGATGGCCAAATTAGTTGCCGAACTCAGGGGCTTTTCAAACCTCTCCAGAGCCATTTCCTTCTTCGTCATCAATAGGTGCAACTAAAGGCAATGCAATTGCAAGCCCAGCGTGCACTTGAACACCCAGAGCCTGACAAGCTGAAAAGGCTGCTGCTCGAGATTCTTCTGCGCGATCCAATGCTATTCGCCGGGCAGCATTTTTAATTTTACGGGCTACGCCGACCTGCAGCCACTGCTGACCATTACTGCTCTCATCTGCAAGATGCAACACTAGTCAATTCACAACTCTATGCGTTCTAACATCATTATAATTGTGGGCTGCTTTGTTTTTTACACTGCAGTACATAAAAATTGCAAGCAGCGACAAGTATTACACGCAGAAATCACGACAAAGATGGGGTTTATTCTCATCACTAACGAAAGTCTATTGCATGTCAACTTAGCACATGAATCATTCAAAGCGATCAGGAGCTTGCAGACAAGTACGAAACAGAATTGGACATTAATCATGTTCAAAAACTTTAGAATGTATGGTAAGCATTAATCCCAATTTCACAGATAATGTACTCGCCTTGACTTTTCCGAGACGTGCTGCAAAAGAGTGCGTTGATGAGCTCGTCAATCGTAGCTTCAGCTACTGCCTGTATGCTCTTCAGCCCTGCCTTGAAAAGTGCTCTGGCTCTTGCCGCCTGAATGCAAAGACCATAGGTAAGCAACAAGCCTTGAGAACACAAACTTGCCAACCTTCTCTCAATTTGAAGAAAATTCCTTAAGCTACAATATTCTCCTAAACTATACAAAAACGTCAAACCAGCTGGCGGCAAGCATCAGACGAAAACGTTCCTTCAGAAAATATAAAAGAACAAGCCCTCTAGCTGGTGAAAGGAGATGTAAGATAGCTTTTAACGTTCGCAGTCCACACCTTCACGAAGGGGATTTCCGTAAGATTCACAATTTCAGATTTTACGCCAAATGAGACCCGTTTCTGAAACTTGTCAACTAAGCTTCCCATATCACTCCAACCCAACCTTTCGCAGAAGGCAGCAACCATGCCAGCAAACTTCCCAGCACTGTCTTGCAGTCCCTGCAATGCTCCCTTCTGCACTTTGAAAAGCTCACAAATCTCCAACATAGGTACCTCCTGTTCCAAGATAGTAAGCCTTGTGAGCATCTTTGACATTTTTGGCAAATAAAACGTTGTTCTAGATAAAGATGTAAGTAATTGAAAGTTCAATCAAAATACCTGCACGAGATACGAGAGCATCAGCGCAACATAGAATCGTCTGCAGATTCGTAGCAACTGATCAACTGGAAGTTGAGCTCCACCGGGGCTTTTCCACCTAGACTTTTGTACAAGAGGTGATACTTTCCCTTTCGCGGCTTTGCCGCCACGAGATCTTCCGCCACTACGATGCTGCAAAATTGGTGCTCCATGAGCCATGCGAAGTAAAAATGCCTCCATCACGCCAACTCTGTTGCCTACTGCCTGTTTCCAGATGAAACCGAACCAGTAACGATCAAGAGCTTCTGGGGATTAAGACTTAGATTATGATGCGTTTCACGTT
Organism: Straminergon stramineum; assembly: GCA_963920665.1. Taxonomy (NCBI): domain Eukaryota; kingdom Viridiplantae; phylum Streptophyta; class Bryopsida; order Hypnales; family Calliergonaceae; genus Straminergon; species Straminergon stramineum. The sequence goes on along the minus strand of OY987267.1, from coordinate 11,877,733 downwards.
ACGATCCTATGAAAATGAACGATGCTTGTCCTCACTAACATGACCTACTTTCAGGAGAAAATTTAATATGCTTAGGGACTATAAGGGGTAGGCTGAACACCAAACACGTCTTCGGGCTGCAGCAATAGTGTCCGTAATTACTACGCAGTTATTTTGTAATACCAGCAAACTTGGTATTGCAGGAGCACAACTACATCAGACAATCCTTACATTACTTAAGACTCAGGAGATACTACATTAACTTGCCATTCTGAAAAGGGTTAAGCCATGGAACAGAAGAAGAAAACCAATATTATAAAATAATGTCATGCTTCAAGCTTGCTATTCCTGTGGCGCAAATTGTTGCATTAATTCGCTGATTCGGAGTTGACACAACATTAAAATTTGAATCATCTTCTGAGATCAGAGTTACTAACCTGATCAATGGGTGAAAGATCCATGTACCGTTGTAAAAATATGCCCCAATCTGGCTCTAAATCAACATAAGTGGGTGTGACTTCGTAGATCATGTGCAAATCAGATGCCAGCACAAATCCTTCCCTAGCTTTTGCGAGATCTTCGAATACAATCTGCCCCAAAAGCATGCGCATTAAGACATATGACCTTTGCAACAATGACCTAGGAAGTGACAAAAAACCATAGAGGAAAAAAGACGGACTGTTGCAAGCATAAGATCTAACAAGAGGAACGATGAGCATTACATCGTACCAGAGACTCCTCAGGACTAAGTGAGCTCGAAAACGCAGCACGACCAAGAGGTGTCGTGGTATAGATTTCAGCACTTGCGTTCCACTCGAGAAAGCGCTTGAAACACAACCACCGCAGTGAATCTTGTGCGGCTATTACAACCTCCTCAAAAGGCTGCGTGGCATTCAAAAGTGTGCATCGCACATAACGCTGCACGTCAGCAGCGCTTTGCACAATTCCACCTGCAACTACTTCCAACAAGGCACGCATCATTCCATTCTTGTCATCCGCCAAGCATGATTGCAACGCCTTGCACTCCTGCTGCATCATCTCCATTATACGCTTTGCTTCTTCGGGCTTGCAAATTAAAATCTGTCACATATTCCACAGGAATAGGTCGTTGTCAATATTAGGGACACGGCGCTACATTCTTGCAGTGACGCTAAATACAATCGATGTAACCATCTGAGTCATTCATGTCAACGGAATCAGCAGTATGCAAAAGAGAACTCACACTCTCGCCTTTGGAATCAATTCCGGCTCGACCAGCTCGACCTGCCATTTGGCGGTATCGCGTTGTATCAACAAAATCACGTCCAATTTTTGGCTGCCTGAAAATCACTCGACGAGCTGGAAGATTTACCCCTGCAGCTAATGTAGATGTTGCAACAAGAACTCGCACCACACCACTCTTGAAACATGTCTCAACAACCTCTCTTTCTTCAGCCTAATTCAAAAGAAGGTGTCAGTGCCGTGATGTGCTTGCCATAACCTCTCTGTGAGGATGCATATGGTGATTCCATTGACAATTTTTTCTATTAACAATTTTTTCGAATTTCATGCGATTTCCATGCACATGACCTTGCAAAAGAAAGCAGTCGAACGTCAAACGAAATCTAGCAGTAATTGTCATACCGTGAGTCCCGCATGATGGTACGCGACCCCTACTGGCAACGTATCAGCTAAAACTGGGTCAAGTCCAACTGAGCATCGCCGTAAGTCTTCAACAGCTGCAGCCCCATCCACTGGACCGTTGGTGTTTTTCTTGATAACAGTAAATGGAGGTAGGTGTTTGGCTATATGACGTGCCGATGTCTCACATCCTTTGCGGCTGGAGCAAAACACCAGCACTGAGTGTCCTTCACTTACCACCTAATTAGCAAAGAACCACCTGTTAAGTACTTCCTCCACTGTTATCCAAAATTAAGCTAACAGCGACTGACGTCGAGGAGACTGACAAATAGGACTAATGAATGATAAAGAAATGAAGACAGCAGTACCTCATGACACAATTCGACAACGTGGTCAGGATCCTGGCCCTTGAGGTCAGCGTTTTCCCTAATCTTTCGAACAATTTCCATCCTCTTGTCGAAAATTGTATTACCAACTTTCAAGAACTCATCCAGAGGTACTGGTCGGAATTCTGTCTGATATAGTGCAGCCTGAAGGATACCAACGATGACTGCATTTTAGTGTGCGACGCATTGACCAGACAAACGACATCCAACCACAAGAAATGTTCTGTCATCACAAGAAACCTCGGATAACTACAATGTACAGTTCTTCCCCGTGGTTAGATGTAAGAATGAATGAAAGGAGAAACCAAAAAAATAAACTGAAAGAGATACACAATAAGATGTTTGCATTGGCGGATTAAAGCATAAGCGAAATATACTCATCAAACAACTTCTGCTGCAATAAGTAAAGCTCGATGTACTGTTCCTCGTAAAGTTCAAAAAGGCCATGGAACTCGGGCAGAGAGGCACCTGCAGCCATTTAGCAACCTCGGACACATTGGGCATCGTAGCACTCATGCCCACGATCTGCAACACAGTACACTTTGGACTTGAGCTAGTCCTCATTTCTGTATTACTCCTTGGTATGAATTCTTCACAGCCCCTTGCATAGCGGATCTTAGTCAAGAGCAGCTCAAGCAGATAACCACGATCTTTGTCCCCAACCTGCACATTCATTTCACCCCTCCTAGGACCAAGTTAATGTTTGCTTTGATAGTCTCTAAAGAACGGCTTTGCTAGGATTTTCCTAGGAACAGCTTCGAGCTCCAACATTGGAACAACTATCAAATTTGATAACAACTAGTATGGCGATGGAGTAACGAAAAAAATGCTAAAGGCCGTCGGTTACACATCTCATGGGCTGGTAGTGCGCACAAAATATGTCATGCTCGTCTAGAATTCAATATCAAATTTCTGCGACGATGCACATGGATAACTCACCATATGAAGCTCATCAATGACAACAACACAGAGTTCAGATAATCGGCCCTCTTCAAGCAGCTTATTGACTAACGAATTAGCCTTCTCAATTGTGCAAACAGCCACTGATGTGTCTTCAGGTAGGCTTGAACCACCTTGTGTTCCGTAGAATTCTCGAACTCGTTTGCCGAGCGGTTGCAAAATTGCCTGAAGATGGGTTGCCTGCAGAATGCCCCTTGATCAAGATACATTGGATTCATGGACATTTATGAACCAACTAAAGTGACAGCTGTCCATGAAGAGATAAGCCAGTTGTGAAAATACTGACAGTTTAAAGGAGACACAAAAATTCACTCCAGAATTATTTTACCTGACTGAACTGAACTAATCTGAATAAGTACTCAAATCCAAGCATGCATAACAGCATAAATAAAGCAGTTGAATAATCTCAAGAGCAAGCGTGCCACCTTCTCACAGCAGAGCGAGACATATGGTAGCACCAGCAATGCCTTCTTCCCCGTTGACAAAACTCGTCTAAGCATCAGCAACTCAGCCACTAGGCTCTTCCCAGCACTGCCTCAACCACACGAAATTAACACACAAAAAACATGCTAAGCTAGTCATATCAAACAGCACCACATCGCTGTTGAAGGATCTTCCCAAGCTTTATAAACAAAAGTCAGGAACAAGAACGAGAAGGGAAAAATCTCAAGTGCAATCGAAGGGGGAGAATGCATACGAAGTAGACATACTCGCAGAACAGGGCAACAGGGCAACAGAACTTAATGGCTATTACCTTGTCGATGCGCAGTACACAAGACTCCGGCCATCCAAAACGCCGTCTATCTCCAAGCACTCCACCTTTACCCTCCCAACGACAAAAAAATCAGAAGGGCTCAGCACTTACCAAAAGCCCTGCATTCAGTCGAAGTAGGCGCTAGACTCTAAAATTACCTGTAATGTACAGCTTCCCCTCTCAGAAACCTGCCCCGCAGTTAACACATATTGTTCACAGGCTACCACTGAACTCGCAGAGGAAAATCTAATCTTAGAGCATCTAGAATAAGCTTAGAAGACACCAATGTGAAATGATTTATACCTGCCATTGATAAAGCCTTGTTAAACCCTTCTTGGCAAAGAAAGAACATATTTCAGGAGGAAGCCATTTAGAGAGTTCAACTTTATATTGAGGCTTCGACTTGACGATCGAAGCGTTCTTGTATCCATTCTGTGGCTCAACTCCTCCATTTGCACAAGTTGATGCTAACTCCAGGACTTTCGACGATAAACTTCCTAGAGCATCGACTTCAATCAAAGGCTCTACCAATGGGGAACATGGTCCTGTTGCAAGAGTTCTTGAAGCGAGGCTACTTCTCGGCACAGGATATGGTGCTGGATCGACAGTTACTCCATTGGATGTTTGAGCTGGGTTGGTTTCTGGAAGATCATAGGACGTTGACCTGATCTTATCTTTAGCATCTTCTGTCAGACTGGGAGGCATTTGACTGGAAAGATTTGGTAGACAGGGGATTTTGGTGTGAGTGACGCCGGGGAACTTGTTAACAAGTTTATCGATACTGTCGTCAGGAAGATTTCCTTGGTCGCTCAAACGGAAACGACGTACTGGTAAATCACAATACATTCCGTCAGTATCCCTATTAGCTGTCTTCTTACCGCTATCTAACACCAGCCCGGATTTACCAATACTGGATTCCTCCAAAGTGCACTGTTGCATTGCAGGCTTAGCGAAATCTTCAACCTCTTTGATTTGACCCACCTGACTGTAAAGCCGTCCATCGACTTTCATTGTCTCTACACTTCTGGTCCTGCCCACCGATTTTTGATATCCTGGACTGCTTTGTTCTGACACCCGAAGATCATCGTTTGAAACCAATATACCGCCGACTGCTTCAAAAGCTTCATGCCAGAATGCATCTCCAGGTGAGAACGACGAACCATTATCCTCAGACTTCGAAATACCAGACGGCTGATCCTCTAAAACTTTACTATTGCCTGGATGTGCAATCCAGCTTAGACCTCCTTTGACACCAGGACTACGTAAGTAGATATCTGACTCACACATCGCAGGGTCTACTGCCCGCAATGTTTGATTGAATTTCTCTTCTGGTGACCCAGGAACGGAAGAGCAGATGACATCTTCACCAGTTTCAAGCGTAGCATTATGGCCTGCATTTTCACATTCATCCTGAGCTTTCTCGGCCTCACAAGCCCTAAAAATTTCCTGCAGCGCTTCAGGCAAACTCAGATCATCTACTCCATTTTCTGTTTCTCCCATTCCCATGTCGTCTACTTCGCACAACCTACCTGCTATGCAATGGTCTTCCTCCATCCGTTGTTCTCTCTCGGCCATTTGATCTTCAACACAATAATCTGAAAGAGTCTCACAGATCTCTCTGTCATCTATCCAAAAGCTCCTTTGCGATACGGTCACTTTTTGGCTGAAGATATTTTGATTGACTGAACTCCCAGTAGTACCCATATTTACATTCGTTACATCCAGGGGCGGCGTAGAGGCAACAAAGTCTTCCACAGAGTCGACATCCACTCTATGCTTCTTCAGCTCTCGGAGGTTCTCATCAACAAGGAGCTTACGCTTGTCCGCAAATTTCTCAATGGGTGCATCATCAAGGCCTTGAAAAGATATGGTAGAACCGATAGGACTTCCAGCTGACTTATGACTGGTCAATTTGCTTGAATCATCGTCTTTCAGCTTAGGCTCTATGCGTCTTGGAGACACGAATTTGGAAATACCAGACCTACATCTATTGTGCTTATCGTCTTTCAGCTCAGACTCTATGGGCTTTGGAGGAACAAATTTGGAGACACTAGGCTGACATCTATTGAGCCAGCTGTCGGTCGTATTCCTTTCATAAGAGTCTTCAAAATTTGGAACGGCAGGCACTCTGTTCTTCCCAGCAAAACCTTTCCGAGGCTCTCCCAAGCAAACGCTACCACCTCTTCTCGATGCCCCATTTTGATGGACGGATCCAACATAGTAATTCTCTTTATCGATTACAGAAGAGGACACGTCCACCTTGGACTTTGCCCGAAAACCAGTTCTGGTGACTTTCCGAGCTGGAAAAGCCTGCCATATAATAGCAAGAATTAAGATCAAGTTTGATTACGAGAGAAGATAACATGATAGGAACTGAGAGCTAGAGGCCTAACTTGAACATAACATGAACCTACTCTCTATGCTCGATTTCAATTCAGCACATGATAAGGCTCATGACGGCACATTAAAGTTATCCGACCACAAGCAATGAGCATAAACCATGAAGATACGAAATAGGAATCGAGAGAATTGAACCTCAATTACCTGATCCAGCCGCTTCCTTGGGCCCTGCATCTTGAGGGCTCACGAGTATCAGAGTGGCACTGCACGGGATGGCTGCAGAGGACTTCCTACCTCAACATTGCAAGTCGAGACGCCGCTGCTCGCAACATTCTCTTCGCAATCAAATTAGCCCGGATTTACTCTTTGTAAATCTCCGTCAAATTCAGAGTCATAGCAGCCATAATTCTGATCATAAACATTAACTTCCTGTTTAAATAACCCTCACATACTCATTAAGCAAGATTCTCGAAAGTTAGAAATCGCAAACAACGTCGCTTGGTCCCAAAAGAAACTCTCAAAATTATAACCTAAAGTTCATAGTAACGGCCCCAGCCTCACAACCACCAATCTCAAACCCTAACCTAATCCCCAATCCACGAGCAACTCCATTGCAACTCTCCATCTCCGTCGCCATCTCCATATCCACGACTCCATCGCCGCAAATCATCACAAAATAAATCCTCAAATCATCGAAAATCACCGCGCCCCACGAAGGAAACAAATTCCAAAGGAAAAAACACTCAGTCCAAACACCGCCATGATTCACCGTCGTACTTCAATCGCTACTGCTTTCCGAATATCGTCCTTTCTTCAGGACAGGAAGAGATTTTGTTGCTTAAGAATCGCAAACAACATCACTCGATCGGCCCCCACATCATAAACTCTCAAAGTTATAACCTACATTTCCCGAAACAATTTCCCCGGAGCTGGATTGGAACTACTGGAGCCTTCGTGCAGTGCAGCTGGGGCCACGATTGCAAATCGTCAGGCACAAGTATTTGAACTACCCTTACCGCGCTTACGGGGTTTGCGACCTTGCAAATGTTCACCGACAATTGTTACCTACCTACCGCTCTTTGACCGACCTCTCCACTCAGAACCAACTGGAAGGTATGGGGAGAGCCGGGCAGCTACACTCTTCATTCTATTTAGTGTGGTCCCACTAAATTTACACTATTTAGAGTTTTCGAGATCATTTCGTTTAGTGTTGCTCTCATTATTTAACCCTTAAACGACGGGCCGGTCACCGTGGCACAGAGTCGGTCTGTGAATAGTAGCGCATTGGAGACTGACCGCTGGAAAAGACACTGTTCACGCCAACGAAAGAACTTGCAAAAGCCCGCATGGCATCTTGCCCTCACAGAAATTGCTAAAAGGGCAGCATAGTGTCTATAACCATCTGTGTACATCTCTGACAATTTTGGGTACCTGAAATTATAAATGCATTCAATGACAATAATTTTGGCCTCCCATTACAGAGCACTTCTCTACAGTCGCAATGAGAAAAAAAAATGGATGAAAAACGGCTTTCCTACATCTAACAGATTGATTTTTGTCATTCATCGGACACAAAACGTCCGCAGCGTCCTTCAAGGGTTAACCCTTGAATGCCAGGCTGGTGACCGTGGAAATCAGCCATTTTGGAACCGTGTGACATCATCCACTTTAGAAAAAACAGAAATACTCATTGGGAGTCAAATTACTGTAGAAGATCTTCCCTTTCCACCCCTAATTACGAGGATGAATAGTTGCAATTATGTCCTACACAGGAGAATTCCTTGTCATTCATCAGACAATAATCGTCCACCGTGTTGTTCAAGGGTTAAGGAATCCAGGCTATTCAACGATCGAGTTTTTCTTTTGTACTTTAAAGAGTGTTATAATTACTTGTATAGTGTGGTCTTTGTCATCTATTATATTAATTACATACTATCACAACTTGTTGTCACAAAAATGGTTACATTTTCATCCCAAATATCTCATCTTTAATGTTTTTCATCCAATACATATTCTCCTAAGTTCAATTAATGTTACACTACAACAAATATGTGCTAGTTTATAGTATTTGCAATGGATGAAGTAAAGTTTACAATAATTGATGATAAAACCTAGTGTGAATTATAATCTATAATATTTGATGATGAAAACTTTTTTGGGTGTCTTTTTATTTGTAGGAAAAACACTATTTGAGAGGCAACACGAAATAGAATGAAGAGTGTAGTAATCAATGATCCAAATCATTTTCAAAAATAGTCACTTTGTAATGTGAGCCTTCAAGCAAATCACTAATCTCACAACAATCTAAACTAGTGAAGCAAGGGTCCCCAAAACATTGTTGAAGCATCCAAGAATATAGGCTCAAAAGAATAAGAATCCTTATTGTCAATCAAAGAAGTGCAACCACTTCATTCTTTTGAAATTACATCTTCTTAAGTACCTAATGTTGTTGAGGTTAAGTGGGAGGTTTCTAGCTTAGTTAAGAATGTTATACTATGCTTCAAAAATTCATAATTGAAGTAAAAAAAATAAGAAATAACTTAAGCATATCCATGAATAAGTGCATAATTATAGTAAACACGAGGTTTTGGTTGGTTTTGCTTAAGTTTATCCAAAGACATTGTTTATATATTACATTTGTTGTCATTGTCTAACCTAGAGTGGCACGTACCCATTGAATGCACACACAAGCATTTACATGTGTAACTTTCTATTGTCAACTTTAAGCCCATGAGTTGTTGGATTTTCCCTTGGAAGATTGGTTATTGGTTCCTACTTAAAGAATTATTTCCCACAATGGACTCACATCTCCCTTGGCTCGATTAACTATATAATATGTAATGCTCTCCTATCACTTTCATTGGACAACTAATGTTGCTGGAAAGAAGGAAGGTGGTTTAGAGTATTATGGAGTAAGTGATAAGACATTATGAAAGAACTTTTGATCTTTAACATTTGACACTTTCCATCTACTGTGGAGAAGAAGTTATGTTTTAATGATTGACTCATGTCTAATGGGTCTATATAGAATGATACTAGGAAATTTGTAAGAAATTTTTTAGTGTGACTTTGAATGATCAACTCAAGTCCATCACCAACAAAACTTTTTCCAACATTGAGCAAGTGATCATTCAATCTTGAAGAAAATTTCAAGAGATTTTCAACAAACTTACATTTTTTTATCTACTTTCCATTTTTGCACAATGAACATCTAAGATCCATTGTTCTTTAGATTGATGCTTAAGTTTTTGAATGATTTGTCACTCATCATGCAATCTCAATTTTTGAGTCATATTGCATATCAAATCAAAGATGATGCAAAGAATAATTTGATTAAGTCTATAACTACTTTTTAAAGTACAAATTCAATATTATTAGTCAATTAAGGAATGAATATGTTTTATAAAACCAAAATCTAATTCTCTACAATCTTTTCACACATTCAACTCCATATCATCATATTTATTGGATGCAATTGCATATCAGATTATATAGTATGATAGTTGTAGTTGTAGAGAGCTAGAGATTTTGAACTAGAAAAGTTTTTGTCGAAGACTTTGTTGAGGACTTTGTCATATTATATTATAAGAATTATTATATTAAAGTCTTTCCAAACTTCATAAGAGAGAAGGTTTTGTATTGTTTTGCATAAAGTATATGTTGTACCAATATTAACAGTGTTTATATACATGTACAATATGTCGATTGGCACATACAATATACTTGAAGAATTTGTATGGTTTTTTAAGGGTACATCTTTCATCATATAACCCTTGTAAATTTTTGACATACAATAGATATAGAAAGAATAATATCTCTATATGTTTTAAAAATATATAATAACTCTAAATCCACATAAAATACGCTAAAAATAATTACTATCCATCTTCGCTAAGGTTGAGCTAGAATGCCATATAAAGGAAGTTAGAGTGTAGCAAGTATTTTATTTGTGATTCCTAAAATTCCATGACTATGTTTCACCAAAATCCAATCATTATACTCTTGGCCAATGAATCTTAAAAATTAGATTTGTGCATTGAAAACTTATATTATGTCATTTCTAGTGCAAAAACAAAAACAAAAAATTTATTTTTTTATTTTTGCACCAATCATAGGATATTACACTACACTAGCATAAGAATGTTAGGAAGAAATTTTAGAGACTATAACATATAGAGTGCAAGATAATAGCATTTAAAGTATAAAATAAAATAAAATAAAGAATTCTTTTGCACCTTGCCATACTAAGTCATTAGACTTTGAAGCATTGGAAGTTAATAATTTTTAAACTAAAGATTATCAAGTAAGAAATTTTAGGTTGAAAAATAAAGTTTAGATTATACAAAAATATCTCTAAGATAAAAATTGGATCCCCATTCTTTATAAAATGCTAACTAGAGATGAGATGAAGAAGGAAGAATTAAAAAACCCATTAAGATTGAATTAAAAAATGCCTAACCTAATATTAACCATTGAAGACCCATAGATTTTGGATAAAACACAAATGTGTTATAAAATATAAATTCCATAATTTTTTTGAGGTTTGCATTAAAGAAGACAATGAGAAGTGTAAAGAATAGAAAGTAAGTGTATGGTCAAAATTTTAAAATAATTTGTAGAATTCTTTAAAATGAATTTTGAAGACATAACTTCAAAAATTCAACAAAAATGTAATATCTACCTTCAACATTTGAATATTGGTTAAATCTTCAATTTTAATTGAATTGTTAAAAAAAATATAAGTTTTAGTAATGTGAATATCAATACTTCTCTAAATAGTGAATCTCCAACACTAGGCAAATACTAAATACTTAGTTCTATTTTCCTTATTATTTTAGTTTGACCACAGTGATCTTTTTCTTAATATAAAAATAGAAAGACAACCCACTCTTGTTTACACTTGATATCTGAATTTTGCAAAAAAAGTTTTTTTCCCTCAAAAAATGCTACTCAAAGTTAGGTAGTGACCATAATATAGTTGATTGGGTCTTTAGGAACTAAGATTGTTCTAATAAAAATTTGAATTCTATTGATCTTTTATTTTTGAAAATTTTGAAAATTTAATTAAAAAACAAATCGTATTTTTTTTAAAGAAGATGTCTTGATTGTTTGCAAAACATGACTTTTCACAATTCTTACATCAATCACTAGTTTAAAAACAAAATAATTTGAATTTACCTATTTAGATGTGAATATATTTTTCTCAAAAATCATTTTGAAAATGCTATATGTATGTATGTATGTATGTATGTATGTATGTATGTATGTATGTATGTATGTATGTATGTATGTATGTATGCGTGTGTGTGTTTATTATTTGTCTAAGTTTGAGCATTTTGTGTTGAAGGTTTCAAGACTTTTTTTCCAAGGAACCAATTGAAATGATGTTTTTCGAACTTGGATTTGTTTTATTATCTTTAGAGTAGTCTTAGAAATATCTTAACTAAAATTTAAATTAAAAAAAAATTATTCAAACTTCTGATTCTTCATATAGAAGATTTTAGTCTACTAGAGGTAAAAATTCACATACTCAAGTGATTGAAGATATCCTTAGAAGTATCCTATATTGTAGTCAAATTTGGTAAGAAATAATTCAAAAAATAAACCTAAGTGGCATCTAGTGCAATGTTTAGAAATTATGTGGTGGTATAAATGAATAGTATAGAAAATATAAATGAAAATAATCTCAATTCATAAAAGTTCAAGATTTCTACAAATAACATTTCCAAATTCCAAGTACAAATTACAACATGTTCCATCCAAAAAATCATCACAAATTACAAAAGGAGGAGAATGCAATCATCTCATGCTATATCAATGTCCATTATTGTCAACAATGAAAAGTGCAATGACACGTAAAATACAAAATTTTGGATCAAAAGTCACGTTGAAATATTAAATATCCCAAAAGGTAAAATTTGAAGAAAATACAAATTTCATATACTAAATGAAAGTGCCCCTAAAATTAATTATTTTGCATCAGCTGAATTTTGTTCAACTAAATGTTGATTTCTTCTAGTGTTTTGAAGAAGGAAATTAATGTGTGGAGTAGGTTACCATCTTTTTGGAAAGGTACTTAAACTAGTAGGTTTAAAACAATTAAACATTGATTGCCCGTATAAAATACCATAGAACCCAACTCTTGCTTGAAATGTGACAAATAATGCATGAAGAACTACATTACATATTGAATAATTTGCCAACTTTTATTTTTATATATATATATTTGAGTCATCTATTCTTGCTCAATATTTTGGATTTTATAGGATACTCATGCTAAAATACATATTTTTCAAGTTCAAGATAATCTTTTAATTTCAAGAATTTTGTGGCAATTTTCTAGAAATCTTTTCTGTATAAAAAATATGAAGAATGCATATTTTGATTTTCTTTTTGGTGTAATTAACTTTGTATGAGATTTATGCAATTTAAAATTATACATGTATTTTTATCATTTTATTTTTTATATAAAATGTCTACGTTTTTTTATATCAAACCAATAAAGATTTTACTTGATTTTGAAGACTCCAAAAGAGAATTGTATTTGAGTATACTCGAAATTATAATACTCTTGACCAATTAAGCCAAAATAAATTCATGATAAACAATTATTTTCTATACATAAAAAGTTTTTGAAATAATCATTTCTTGTAAGTTGAATTATGTTTATTTTACAATAAAATCATGAATTCAATTGTACAGATACAATCTAAGGTATCAAAATGGAAAATTAAAAAAAATCTTTTGTCTATAATGAATCTCAGAAATTGGAAAAACAATGTTAATAAAAGAAACCTTGACCCTTGTTTATTCCTTTCATCATTTCAAATGATCAAAGTTTCAAATGCTATTTTAATTGTATATCATTCAAAATTAGGGCATCTTTTTAGGGTGTGTCAAAAATTTCAATCTAGTTTTACATCTTGAAGCAACATGAATTACTAAACCAATTTTTAATTCTATTGTACACTAATGAGACCATTACAAAGTATCATGCATTGGCAAAAATGGATGAAAAGTGCGCAATTAATACTTAGATTCACCTATAAGTTAGCTTAGCCACAATAAATAAGCAATTTTAGCATGTTTTGTCAACACTATCAAAATATCAAATACCATTTTTTCTTCTACAAAAATATGTTAGAATAATAGATGGTGACAATTCTTCTTTCTTTAATGTACTAGGAAACATACGAGTAGAGTTTTGTATTTCACTTATTTGGGCATTATCTTCATTGGAGTGATGAAGCTATTTACATCTATAGATGTGGATGAAAATGCAATTTATTCATCCCCCAAAGTGTACGTTGATCCAAAAAAGGACACTATAGTCTCAAGATTTTGTAGCGATTTTAGTAATTTCATCTTTAGGAAAAGGAAGATATATTAGCAAATATTCCCTCAAATTTTTTTAGCATTACTTTTGAGCAAATTTTTGCTCATAAAATTACCCTTATGTGCAATTGGTTGACACTTATCCCTGAATTGCCTAAATTCTTTTTTAGAATTTTGCATATTTTTATTGATATCTTTGTAAAAATATGTTACTTCTGTCAATTTCTTCAAAATTGGTCATAGAGGAAGGTTATTTTCTATTAATTCATTCATTACTTGGGATGTATGAGAAATTATTTGAACAAAAAATTTCCCTCAAGTATTGTCAATCAATTCTTCATTCAAAACAAAGACCTAGGACCATTGAAGGGTTAATGTATAGAGTTTCATGAGTGGGGGATAGAATTGACCCACCTTCTAAACAAGAGTCTAAGAAAAAAATTTCACTAATTAAGGTGAAAACATGCAAAGCTCTCCATGTACATAAAACTGACAAGTAGACTTCTATTGAAAGTGTCTTCAACACAACAATTAAAGCATCCCCATATTTAGTTGCAAATGGTGAACTATTGATTCTTTGGATTTCAGTTTTAAGACCAAGCTATATGATGGTTTTAGTGGCCAAGGGAGCTTTTACTTTAAAAATTCACAATAAGTACATGTCTTTTCCAAAAATTATAATTTTTCTTCTGAAAACTTATGATTTCAATTACTAATACTACAAGAATGTTTTTTTTTCTTGAAAAGGTGCCTCCAACTATGTTGAATTGCTTATTTTGATGGTTTTGATTTTTTGCTACTTAGATACTCTAAGAATTGACCAGCATTCTCATAATCTCAAAATTTTCAGAAATTAAAATTACAAATGATTGGCAAGGACCTTTACAGTGGGAAAGGAATACCTCACCCCATCTCCAGGGCCGGGGTGGATTGACCCCCTCGCTCGTCCCCAAGAAAAAATCCTGAAATTTTTTATTTGTCATACATGACAAAATTTTCAAATTTTGAATTCATATTTGCAATCAGAGGCCCCTAATTAGCTAGAAGGCATGCTCATAGTAAATTTTTCAAGCACAAAATAGGGGATCTTTTTATTTACATGCGCCCCTGGATTAACTTGGGGGACGAGCGAGGGGGTCATGGTCAATCCACCCCGGCCATCTCCAGGCGCCCCAACTCCACCACACTCCCGCCACAAAGCCGCCTGCCTCCGGCCTTGAGAGTGCGGCTCCAAGCGGGCCACCCGGCCTCCCCGCCTCCGACCCGTGCTGCAGATCACGCCATGTGGATGCGATGGCCATCCATCCATCATGGCCATGGATGTATGTATGTGCATGCCGCCCCATTCAAATGCGAAGGCTGCCAGAGCCACAAGCTTCCGGGCTTTCAATCTAGCTGGCTGCCTGTGGTGAGTGGAGGCCTGGAATCCTCGGGGCCTTTCTCGCTCAATTCATCCCAAATTTCCGATGCGCTCTTGCTTCGGCCAGGAGTGCGCTCGTTCAATCTTTCTGCATCTGGAATGGGAGACCGTATTGGAGCATTTTGAAGAGCATTGAGGTAATTCGAATCGCCTTGTCGTGGTTGGTGACGTGTTTTCTTTTTTTGTATGGCGGAAATGCACGGTGGCGAATCTGGATCGAATTTGATAAAAGAATGTTTGGAATCTGAGCTTGGAGTTCGTTCATAAAGACTGTAACAGGGGAATTGCTGGTAGTGAATGGAGAGCACGAAGTGGTTATAGTTTCGGCTCTAACAGCAAGATAACTCTTGTGTTTCTCTAACAAGGGAATTACAGTTGCGTATTAGGCCTAGGAGTGTACGAAGCGGTGATATTTTTTTGAGTAGGAGAATAATGTTCCTGGAGTTTGTGCAAAAGGTTGACAAGGGCGGAGCAAATGGAGTTGTGGTAGTTTATGCTAAGACTGTGAGCATTGCTTTGCGGTCATCTTAGTTTTTTTCTCGCGTTTTCTTGTGGTCGGATTATTTGTGCTGAGCTTTTGTATTCGGCTGAGGGAACTCTGCAGGTTTGAGTCGTGGTTTGGAGTTTAGTCATGAGATTTGTCGTGGTCTTCACAAGGGAATTGAATGTTATATGAGCGCACGAAGGGCTTACAGTTATTGAGTAGGAGAACAGATTGCCTGGAATTCGAGCGAAGGTACTTCACAAGGGTGGAGCAAATATAGTTGCGGGAGTGCATGCTAGGACTGTGAGCCTTGCTTTGCGGTCATCGTGAATTTTTTTATCGTGTTTACTTATGTTCGGTTTATTTTGATGCGCTTACATATTCAGATGATGGCGTTCTGCAGGTTTTGCAAGTTTTAGCTGAATATTTACATTCGAATTCGAATTCGAGAGTAAATTGTACTAGTCTTTCGGGCTCCGGTTTTGCTTTTAAAAATCGGGGCCAGAAGATGGAAGCTGTTGGGGTGAATGCACGGTTAGAAGCGGGCAAATGTGCCGCTCTAATATCTCTAGGCCAATTATCCAGCTATCATCAGAAAATATCAGCTGGAAGTGAGAGGTTAAAGACACGTAGCCTTTGGACCGCAAATTTTATGCGGAGACAATTGACTCCCGTTCAATACACATTTGCGCCTCTGAGTAGTCAACGGTCTGTCGCAATCCGTGCATTTTCTAACGACAAGGATGAATGGAGTAGCGACGACGACGGTCAATGGGATCCTTCATTTGAGATTGAGGTTCCTTCCGACCAGCGCCCGGTGTGTTCCTTCTCTTCTCTACTCTTCGTGAAACTGGAAGTTTGTTGACGAGTAGATATCTGGTCGAGGGCTTTGTAATTGTTCGCCGCTGAACTTGTTCCTCTTCTGCGCTGAACATCTGCATTCGCGCGTGACAGGTGAACGAACTTGCTGCTTTGAAGGAGGCTGCTCTATACTCATGGGCACAACTAAGCGTGGTGGAATTTGGGATTCGTCTCGGGGGGCTCTGGTTGTTTTTCTTTGTGCTCCTTGGTGGTCCTATCGCCGCTGCCAGCTTCGAGCCCACTCGGGTATGGTGTAGCTTTACTTGATACAAGCCATTTTGAGGATTCTTGATATCGTTGAGAACATATCATATTGATTGGATATTTCGGATCTCTTTTTGGAGCAAGGTGGATCATCTCCTGTTTTCCTGATGTTATATGCTCACACACAGTTTCGTACATTAACAAATTCTCTCTGCGATTTCAGTGGTACATATTTACTGCTTGCATTTTTAACAATCGCTTTCATCGAGTTGTAGATATGATTGGGAATTGGGACATTTGCGCGCGTTGTATTATTTTAGGAGCTCAGTTCTCGATGTCATTCTTTCAGGATGTGTCGTAGTAGATGTTCCCTCAGGCCTTCTTTTGGTCAAGAGAGTTCCCAGTAGTGAGAGACTCTTGAAGAAGGATTGGGAGGTCGAACTGATTCAGACTGGTTCTTTTTATGCAATTTGATCATACTTGTACAGCACTCCCAAGTAGTTGCATATGTAGGAAGAAGGCCTTTCTAGAATGTGGCACAACTTAGAGATGCCTGGATTGAGGTCTTCCATGGTCTATGAGACGAGTTCTGCTACTTGAAATCTTAGCCCGTCTATATTGGTTATTTTGCCCAATCATTTTCTGAATATGAATAGAACTGTTGTTTGCAGGAACCTTTGAAATTCTTCTTAGCAGGCGGTGCAGGATCGTTGTTTGCTGTTTCAGTGTTGGTGTTGCGCATGTACTTGGTAGCCTCCCCCTCTCCATGTTCTTACGGTCTCACAATGCGAACATTGAAAATTCCCTTAGCGTAACAGATGTTTCGGATGATTGTACTAGCTTTTTCTCCCTAAATGTTACAATCTAGGCATACTGATTGCTTCTGGAGCTTCATAAAGAGAGAAGAAAGTGAGATCAAGACCAGAACTCTGCAATTGCATCCTTCTTTGATCCTGCACCGAGGGGTGTCTCTTTCCTGCTTTAGGGTGATCAATGTGTCGTCGATGATTTTAACATACTCTTGCAAAGTTGTTGGAGAGTACAATATAATTTATGCTGATG
Organism: Straminergon stramineum; assembly: GCA_963920665.1. NCBI lineage: Eukaryota > Viridiplantae > Streptophyta > Bryopsida > Hypnales > Calliergonaceae > Straminergon > Straminergon stramineum. The sequence continues at coordinate 11,860,328 of OY987267.1, read as the reverse complement.
ATTATCTTTAAATATAGGGTTGGAGCTACGTAGGGGACCGGCTGCTTTCCGCCGTTGTTCCATACGAGGAGACTGGCTGGTATGATGGTCAGCTCTTTGTGAAACCTCCAGAGGTATGGGCAACCCTAGTTCTGTGTATAATTAATCTTGACTAGAAGTGAAGAATATCTTGCAGAGACATTTTATGCCTTGCATTCTCAAGTAATCTTTGGATGGGGATTGGGGTCTGGCAGATTCTTGCTCGAGACCGTTTACTTGGCTCTTATCAGGTTAGTGGTGTAATCTAAATTTCCATGCAGGTTTTCTTATAAACATTTTGTCGTGAACTGTTTAGATTGGGGTGAGATTGCACTGAATTCTTGTTAGTGCAGATGAAACCAATTCTCATTAAGATCAAATCTTGGGGTATCGTTTTGGCATCTACCAACGTGCAGTTGATATTGGCACAAAGAAATTATTTCAATTTTTGAGTTAAAATTGTTGGTGATTTGAACGGTTGAACTGCAGGTAAAACCCGTAATGAACCGGTTGAAGCAGACTCTAATAGGGGCAGGAGCGCTTTTGGCCACAGCAACCGCAGTGTTAGTGGTACTGCTTCCCCCTCAGCAGACTATGGGTACTGTTATGTATACGCCTTCAAGGAATCGTACGGGAGCTATTGCAGCTGATAAACCCGTTTCGAGGTAATAATTTCACTTCAGGCTTGTGGGCGAGTTAACACTCTAATTATTCCCATGGCAGTGCTCGTAAATTGTTTACACCGCTGCAACTATGTAACATATGCGTCATATAAATCGACTTGATTTTGTAATATCCTCAAATTTATGTGGGGTTAGCGTACATCCTGAGGTCTCGGCTGGTAATTAGATCTCGTTTTTTTGCAGGAAAGTAGACATTCTGAATCCCCCTGAGGAAGTAATGAATGACGATGACATGGCAGCGGCTGCTGCAGCTGCTGCAAATGGTAGACCAGCGTATTGTTCAGATCGGTACTATCGAGCACTTGCTGGTGGACAATACTGTAAATGGGAGGATTTGCGGAAGTAGAGAGTCGACACGTCCAAGTTCACTATGAGTGATTTCGTATCGATGATCAATCAAATTCGCAGCAGGCCAACTATGGTTTCTCCCATTGTGAGCGCTTCCCAAATATATACTCCGTACTGTGGGATGTACCTTCATTTTAAGCTGCCGAGGAATACCATCGGCGATAGAGACGCACTTCTTCGTGGTCTGAAACGCAGGTGTGAAGCATAGCTATGAGGTGCTTGAAACATGAAACCTAGCTGAGGTTTGGTCCTGGTCAAGGATCCTGAGATCTTTTTTGCAAAAGCTCACCAAATTGGAACCTCCGTATCGCAACTCCACCAACTGCTAGGAAAACTTCAAGAAGAGTGATTGTTATTAATTTGGATGGGAAGCTTAACCAACCTTGGTCCCACTTGGCACCATCCTAGGCTGTACTATTAGTCCTAAAGGACGAGCATCTAAAAGGTTCAACGATTCGTATGCAACTCTTTCATGATTGTGCGACAGTGCGACTCTTGTTTATTCCATAATATTAGAAAGTTCCCGGAGGCGTTTGAGAGTTTTGATCTCAGTTGATAGGGTGGGAATTTTAGTGGCTGATGGATATCAATCTTGAAGTTCATGAAAGGAGTGGGTAAGTTACTCCCAATTTACACCAACATGACTGAATATTGGACTCTTTAGCTTGCAAACAATTTCTGGCAATGCCAATCAAGAGAATCTTCAGTGTAATTGAACTCGTTTTATACTTTAGGCCAGCGAATTCAAAATTCTCCAAGTGCAACTAGAGAGTGAGGGTCATGTATACTGAGCTGAGCATTGGCAAGGGTTTTGTGGAACCGAAAGATTTTGTTATACGCTTTGTGGAATCTCTCTCCCGTATTTTTCAGGGGAGAGATTTTGGTTACCCAGACAATGCTCGAAGCTTAACATTTTTGTTGTTAACCCCTAGGCCACTAAGGGAGGCCGCTAAGGGAGGCAACCCATTCCTGATCACCGCCCCCTTTTGGCAATATACACCGCTCTCTTTCCGCGCAGGAGGAGATGGAGGAGATGGAGGAGATGACAGTGATTAATTAGAGCACAGTTCCCCATGCACTTGTGGCACATTGTGATTGTTTTACAACACTCTCAATCCTTGGTGGATTTTATGACCAGCCTTTGTGGGAAACAGGAAGGTCTACATGACCAGAGTGGGAGGAACGGTATTTTCCGCTCAAAAATTCATAGTTATTATTTTTGAGAAATAAAAATCTGGAAAATTATGGAAACCTTCTTAACTCTATTTCTACACATGGAAAATCTGCCCCCCCCCACACACACACAAAGAAATTCACCGTCTAGATAGTTGTAACCACTTAAGTGGTTGGAAATGGGTTGCCTCCCTTAGGTGTCTTCAGCAACTACATTTGCAAAAAACTCAAAATGTGAACCTCACTAATAGTTTGTGAACAACAAAGAGACCCTACATAATTTTTTCTACAGAATTAGTCAATCCAATCCAATCAAGAATTGATCAACCGTGTAATTTTTGGCGAATTTTTTGAGATCGGAGAAGGTGATCTAGGTCATTACATTGAATCCTTGTATCTTTTTTTCCACACCTCAAAATGATCCAAATGAATTACACATCAAAATCATGATGATATGTGCCCATGGAAAAACAATTAGAGTTTTTGGAGCACTTTTGAGCATTCTAATTACAACATTCTAATTTCGGCATAATTATTTACAAAGTATTGCCTAGCCAAACACCCTTCATCAATCTTGTCAACAATGGCATTTTCTCAAAAATTGTGAAATTTCGTGGATCTTTTTTTCATAGGAAAGCTATAGAGGTCTTCTTTCATTTCAATGGTGGCAATCATCAAAATTATTTCACACAAATGAGGAATTATGCTTGTTACTAGAACTAGTCAAAAAAACAAGAGCTATGCTTAAATACCTTGGTCCATTTAGGGGTTAATTAAATCCTTTGGAGGTAAATAAAATTATGAAAAATAGTTGTTTATAGTGATTTTTTAGTTTATTTGCATTATCACTCAAATATATTTTAAGAATAATTTTTTTTAATCAAGTTTCAGTACTGTGGAGACAATGACAAAACTAGATTCTAGTGTTAAATGCTCAGGGAGAAGAATTTTTCAATAAGGACATTGGAACTTTGGAGAAAAAAATCACATTGCAAATTCGTTTAAAAAAATTGCATATTAGGTATTGAAATGGAAGAAAATATTATAGTGGAAAAAGTTATTTTATCTAACCTCATCTTTCTTACATTACCACTAATAGTGTTAGATTTTGCATGTAAAGCTATTTAGACTTTGGACCTATAAACACAATATAATGATGTTTTAATTATAGAATGATAGAAAAATTAGATTACACCATGGGATTCTGCACCATATTATACACCTATAGTGAAAATTTCAGATTTTTCAAGCATATATTGTACTCCAAAGTATTTATTGTGAATTTTCTTCACTTTTACTTGAGAAAATAACTGAAATTTCAAATTTTCACAAAAAAATTTGAAAATTTTACAACATGTAGAGAATATGTGATTCCATCTCTGAAAAATAAAATAAAATAATTTACACTCATATTAATTCGTGACAAAGTAAGTTAATACTTGGTTTGAGCTTTAAGGTAGAGACTCCCCAAAGCACCATTTTTTTTGGAATATTGTAGTTACTATTATCAGACTTGTCAAATTTTTATATTTTCTTGTTAGCAACCGAAAGAGGATTTCAACACAAACCCCCAAAAATTATAAAAGGGCCAAAGATTATTTTGGTAGAGGTTCTAAAATTGTTTCTTTAGTGGAAGCAGATATTGATTAACTTAATGTACATCTAGTGAAGATGATGCTTTGGGGTCACCAATGCATTTGAGTGTCCCTACCTTAGTGAATACTCTCCATAGCATTTGCAATGAAGTCGTAAAGCTTTCTTTAATCCCTCAATGCTTTGACGTTCAAAATCTAGACAATGAATAAAGAGGTTCCAAGGGCTTTTTTGTCTACAAAATGTCTCATGCATCCAAACCAATGCTTGACTTCTTAAAAACCACACTTTCTATATCATGAATTTAATGACATTGAGGCAAATAATATTTCTTTATAAAGATTTAAGCAAATGATGTAAACATTCAGGAAAAGATTCATGCATTCACGGGTTAAAGGTGTGAAGCATGTCTAATTGCATCTATTCTAACATGGAAAATCCCCTTCTCTTTAACCCCTCAAGGCCCAAGGAGCTTGTTTTGAGCCTCTCACCTATTCAGCAAGTCAAAGTTATAAATTGATTTTCCTACATTCTCAGAAGTATATCTAAGTGAATTTCATATTTTGGTGTTCATGTTGAATGGGGTAGTTCAAAAGTACAATTGACATCATGTAATAAGCTTGATGTACAATGCATACTGTCAATCAAAGTTCAAAATTGTGAAAAGTACAGAAACTGCTTAGGCATTGAGGGGTTAATCACGTTTTGGGGGAGAGAAGGTGACTTATCACAATGTCAAGGTTGTTGATCCAGATTACTTGAAGAAGATGAAGTAGATCCTTGATGTAAGCTCCTTCATTTTCATTTTCAGAAGCAAACTACCACAGGAACCTCGTACTAAATTTAACAAGTTCGACCTCACTTCCTTATTGAGCTCTACATTAGGACTCTCGTGTTTTCTTCATAATTGGCATCTCAAAACAATCTTCATGCACTCTACTCTAAGTCTTATACATGTCAACGGAATTGAGTACAATGATGGAAAAAAATAAGCTCAAGAGGAAATCGATTGAACTGTAAAGCAATCAAGTGTTATATATATATATATATATATCGCTCAGAGACTATATAGGCATCATCCAACAAATTCTGCCTGCCTTGTGTTATGATCCTTTTGGTAGAAAGAGATTAGTTACTGCCTCGGACTGACTTAGAGCAAGGATACTGATCGGGAGAAGGGACATTCGGAATGAGAAGACCAAGGTAATGTAATGTAAATAATTTTCTTGCTTTAGAAGGGAAGTCTTCCAAGGTGTACAAGAATATTATGTACACGATAACAATCACTTGGCATCAGTACCATGGCAGTCGCGACAATACAAGCATGAAAAAGGGGTGTACCCAGAAGGATTGGGTTATTAACTAACTCGCTGTTGCACATGATCAAAGGGTGAATGCACCTCATTGTTGATTTGTTACCCTTCTCTAAATCCAGTCTCTAAAGATTCTTGCATTAAATGTCCTACCTCTATTTATGAGAGCCAAGGTACGCCTAAGACAAGAACCTAAAATACTCTTTGAAATTCAAGCAAGATTGAACAAAATTTAGGAAATCTGATAATATGAACAATATTCAATTGATTCCTTGACCGCAATTAGGTACAGTTACCTTAGTGCAAGGAACTATAGTATGTAATTCCCACAGCAGAAATTCTGGAAATACTCTGGAAACCATTATCTTCCCTAGTGTGCTTGAAACTTTGTAGATGCAAGCACTTGGAGTCAATTCCCACAACCCCAAAGTCATCTATCTAACCTTTATCCCGAAGATTTTATGTACTTAGAATATAACCACATAATGCACAGAATTACCTTCACAGACTATTGCGAGTGCTTGTTGCACCGCAGGTCGAGTTCACGAACGGCATGGTCGTCCCCCCCTAATCGCGAGACTTGCCTTCGAAAAAGTCATGCAACATACGCTCCAAGTCATAAGGACTGTACTTTAAGTGCATAGGCACTTGAATTTCCTCAATCAACATACTGCAAAGCCAAAGCCAAGGCAAATTTAGATGTGCTAGTAGATGTTCTACTGAGAAAAGAGGATACTATTTGCATCACTTTAAGCATTTAACATATATATATATATATATATATATATATATATATATATATATATATATATATATATATAGATAGAGATGTATTGATATATAGATATATGTGAAATCAGAATACAGGTACGGAATAATCTTTGGGTGCAAGAGCCAAATCTGTTAGGACCAAATCTGTATCACAATTTACAAAATACTTAGGCAATCATTCAAAGCGGAAGTTGTAGACCACTGTAAGTGACAGTTGACTACTCCATTTTCATTCAAACATCGGTCGCCATATACATTTGGCCAAGTAATATTTACTACCCTTGCAAATAAGACCAATCAAGCGTATGAGTAGATGATTTTCCATTAGTCAAAGGGTTGTATAGAAGACAGGATCAGGTCCACAACGGTTTAACTAAGTGTATGCATTGCTGAGATGCTATTAGTGACGGGTTGGTATAAGAGACGGGATCTGGTACTTCTGGTTTGGGTATCCTGTATCTTAGATAAGGGAATTAGAGCTTTAGTGGTAGGAAAGTAAATGCAAGGGATCAATTTGAATAGTACCTGTAGCGTTTCAAGAATGAGCTGTAGGCAGACAGAAGAATGTCCTGAACTTGCACTTGAACTGCAAGTCGGAGCTCATTGTCAGGAATTGTCCATTGTGTTTGACGCAGGTGCAAATCTTCAAACGTCGAATTGAATCCCTTCAACCTGCAATAACAGAAGGAGCCCAACAATTGAGCCTCACTACCATCCACAACTGTGCATTGTCAGTGAGAGAAAAGACACATCATTTCAAGTTATGATTTCTGACCTTTCTTCAAGCTGGGATTTCGAAATGCCGCTATCACCATAGGATACTCCACTTTCTGATATCGTTATATATTGCAAGACCTGAAAATCCACTCTTTCAGGTATTGTTTACACCTGTGCCGAAGATTGTTTAACCCCTTAACGGACCTCAAGGCCCAAATTAGGCATAATGATTTTTTCAAAGCAGTTTTGTCCAATTTTATTCATTCTTCGACCACGTCATGCAATGTTCTTCACGGACTCTGGCGGTGAAAAGTTTGACCCCTTCTGAATTATATATTTCACATTATCATCAATCCAATTGATCATTTTACACCGTGATTACTTGGTCCTTTAGGAGTTAAACAAAGACACTGCCACAAGAGCCTAATATGGTGCGCAAGAATAAAACACATTCTATGCAGAGTGTCGGACTTGTTGCAAACCTTACTCCAGGAAACTCGTTGATAACTAATGCCATACTGCTGAACAAATCTTCGTTGTTTCTGTATCCAATCATCACCTAGCATATCCTTTGCTTCTGATCTGCATAAGCCATGGTGCTCAAATTACGGAAAATTACAGCAAGTACTTGATATGACTGCCAGGGACATATGAGCAGCAAGTTTAGAAACTGAAGCGATGTGTCCATACTTGAGGACAAATTCCACCATGTAATGGATGTTGTTCATCAGGAATATGTACGAAAGCCCCTTGTCTTCATACAGCTTCGATTTCTCCTCTAAGTTACTTTGCAATGTTGTCATTATGTGAACGATGGCAGCTGTCAGGTCTAATGTCTTGTCGTCAACTGTGTCGTCCGAGAGCAACTCGTTCAATGTACACCGATACCTGCGCCGGAGCATAAAGAAGTTGTGATCTTTGAATGGAAATGGGTCTGACTGCTGGCCCTTTAATAGAGTTCGAAACCTCCCACTTTGTATGGTTGAATAAGAAATTCTTACCTACTGATAACTGATCTCAAGAGAGCTTTGGTTCTCATAACTGAAAGAGATCTCTTTAGTGAGCTCTATAGTTATCCCTCAATGAAAGCACACGCCTACATATTGGTTAAAATGCTTAATGCTACATATCCTCTACCATCAAGTTGGCCGCATGGCACACTGATGAATTATCAAACCACAAGAACTTCCAAAAATAAATGAAATCCCATAATTAAGATGGAAGAAGCAGCAAGATTGTATAGAACTTATAGAGAAAAGCCTAATGTTTAAAGACAAAAGAAGTGGTTCTTTGTTCAGAAAGAAAAAGTGAGAACTCAAGCCAAAACAAGAGTGTAGGTGGAAACTTACTCCAGCAGAAGTTTGACATAATTGACAACATAGCTAGTAAGTATATGAACCATTCCGTCCAGAACAAGCGTTTTGGTTGTATCTTTGTCCACAGCATCTTTAAAGTCTGCTAAAGTAACTTTAGCTGTCTGACCCAATCGCTTGAAAAGTGTGGTCCATGCTTCCCGCATGCCCGTGGCTGCATCACCTGAAAATACTAGTTCAATCTGATACAGAGCACAATGTAAAACGGTTGAGTAAGATTTGATAGACGTACGTCATTCATTAAACATGTCTCATATTCTGGAATAATATCACCAATGATCTTAATCCCTAAGTGTCCAAATGGTAAAAGTGACTGCTTCCATATCTATGAGAGTGTGAAATAAGTCATTTAGGAAGATTAGTAAATGTACCAACTGAAAGAAGAAACATAGTCTACATTTTTCAACAATAGAAGAATGTTTTGACCGTTACTACAATCGACAATTAGCTTTCAAATGGGAATTATTTTTATTAACTTAGGCACTTAGGGTTACAGAAATGAGACAATTCCAGAGGGCATTTGATCTACAAGCTTTAAACTAACTAAAAAAACCTTTCTGAGGACTGTCAACTGATGCTCGTTAAATGGGATATGCTATGGACACATATATAATGACAAGTAAAGAAATAAGAATCAATCACCTCAGGCTGAAGGTCACGCATAATTCCGTACATATCAAGAAGCACAAAAACCTTCTCCGCTGTTATTTTGCTCCGGGCAATGGCTTCTCCAAAGCTCAACAGCACCTGAACGCTGGAATCAATCACGCCTGCAAAACATTTCTCTCTATGAGGGTCGTGGCGAGCCCATATCTGGTAACATAGCTCCCGCTCGCCCCAAAAGAGAAGCATTACCTGAGAGCAGTCGCAGAAGTGGATTAATCACAATATTTTTTTCATCCGTTGCCTCAATTTCCAAGGCCAACATCACAAAAAGGAAGTCCATAAAGTAAAGTTATGCATGATGTGCTTACAGCAATGCGCAAGTACTGAATCCAGTTTTTGATCTTGCCTTCCAACAACTCCCACGGCATTTTGAAAATATCATAATCACTTGGTCTTTCAACACCCAAATTGAATAGACTCGTCTCTAAAGTGGAAGCTCTTACATCCCTGCGCCCACCACATCAATGACTTAATATTCGAATCTTATCTATCCAGAGATAAACAAATACACGATGTTTGAATTCGTAGTGAACTTATGAAATAGTGTATCATACACTCTAGAGAATAAACTGTGTAACTTTGATTACCATCGTCGCCTAAGGACGTTGCATGTAATATTGAAGGTCGTATAGGTATGATGGGATAATCAATTAAATAAAAATGCACATGGCATTGAACAGTGTTAACAAAGAAGGTGTAATTATACTATATTTTGTAGATATCATGGATTCATAGAACATGCATGATCTTTACCTGTAGATCTTCAGACATTGATGAAGGTCAGCACCAACTAAAAGCTGCGCCATTTCAGCTAGTCGAAGAACGATTCCTGGTGAAATTAGAACTGGAAGAACTGGTGGATTAAGGGCCTTATCATTGGGAGGAGTGGTGGTTAGCAATAACCTCACATTTCCAGCCCCACGATTCTGCGAGGTTTCTGGCACATGCTTCTCAGGATTGGGCAACGTTTCCTGGAGTCCTGCAGGATCTGTTGGCTTACTACCAATGGCACAGAACAGCAAGATATTAACCCTCAAGCATAATTGTGAATTCGCTAGTATTTAATCATCCCATTCTCCACTCATCTAGAAACAACGAAAACTGCAAACCGCCACAAGCATAAGGAATCCAGCTACGAAAACAAAGGTATTTGCCAAATGGTTCCTAGTTCGAAGACACACCTGCTACTTGTCAGAAGCACCTTGAACTCTCCAACATGGTTCGAATCCCTCGCATGACCCAGAAGCACCTTGAACTCTCCACCATGATTCAAATCCCTCGCATGACCTAGAGCCAAGTCAATTGCTTTCAAACTCGGGTCAAGGACCAGATTCTCAGCAAGCTGGTCCATGGCAGCCAAAAATTTACGCCGATAGCTTCTGGGTCCATGAGGCACCTTAGTTTCCACCTTTATACCAAGGTACATCAAGAGTCATGAAAAGTAATACACACGTTGAACACCTGTAGAATAAGGGCCCAAAACTGGTCCGCAAATTAATTTTAGCACTTTTAAGGTGGGTCATATGAAGACTTCGTTTAGGTTGATCTAATATATTTTATGACCAAAGCATGCAATGTCCTTCATGGATTCTGGTGCTCTAAAATTTAGCCCTGCCAGAATTATTATTTTCCTCAATTTGATCAATCAAATCATGAAATCTTGATCCTCTAGAGGTTCATGTTCTTCGCTCTATTCTGCGATGCGAACTTCGATCAAATGATGCAGGGCCAAATTGTGCAGTTCTTACCTGACGAGAAACATGAAACTGATCCAGCGCAGATCCAGCGGCTTTGATTGTGCTGTCAATGTTTTCTTGTGCCAGTGGGAAAGCATGTGTCTTCACCTTCATTCACAGCCATATCACACAATCATTGTCAAAACATACAAGTACTCAACCTTAAGTTTAAATCCCCTCAAAGAAAGAAAATAAACATCCTGTTCCTCACCTTCACACTCTCAGCTCAAGTACAGAACCATTTACAAGCAGTACTCTTCAAAATTTCTAACCACCATAACTACAGCAAAAAGCACGACTGTGGGAAAGTTATAAGGTAGACCTAGGATACTATCGGTATCCCTTTTAAGCATTTAATATATGTCACTGTGTGCTTCTAATGGGAGACCTGTAAAAATCTTGAGATCACGTTGGGTACAAAAGCCACTTCTATTGAGATCAAATTTTATCGTTGCATATGAATTTCTTACACAATTTCAAAGTGGGAGGTTGAACAATTCCACTCGCATTCAGAGATCAGTGGCCATAGAAGTTTAGCTAATTCATGCTTACACCCAACTCGCCCTAGAAGAGCCCTTAGACCATACCTACCAACAGCAACTCATCTCTTTCAATGCACTTGGCTGGCCTTCAAGATGTACTACGATTTCTTGTTATCTCAATCTTCTTGCTTTCACATGTGCAATCTAATGTAGTACTTACTTTTTCAGTTGCCTCGTGACCTGCATTCCTAAGCTCTGCATTAGATGCTTCTCCTTTCTCCTTGTTTCGAGCTTGCTTTCTTCCGACCTCCTCCATCTCACCCTGATTTCTCCACCCTTTGAATTGTGGCAATGGATTGCCGTTATCCCTTTGGTCTAGAGCCAATACCTTTGGCTGCCAAAAAGAGGTTGGAAACAAACAATGTGATTACGATACAAACGATTTTTGCTGCAGGGTAAAAGAATCATTTATTCATGTTTAATAAGTAACATCAAAGGCACAGATAGTACAATTATAATAATCTAACATGCCTTTTACATTCCTTCAATAGAATTACCATTTGATAAGGCTTCAATGGTTACAACAAGACTGATTAATGGTCTTTAAGAGCCATTCTTTCACTACTATTAAGTTTGTGGATTCTTTTTACCTCTTTAAATCCGAATCTTCTTCTTTCTTCATTTTTCTGTGTTCCAGTTAATTCAACAAATATCTTGTTGAAAATTTGCAATGATCGAACCTCAATGTCTTATTTTGGGGGGACTTTTGACTTACAATCTCACGAGTAGGTTGCAATGTGTCATCATTTGAATCTGCAATAACATAAAAGAAAAACAAGTTATCATACATGGTCCCAAATTAACCAAGTCAGGACGCTGAGGAATAAAACTATCCAATAGATGACTTTCAATAGAAATGAAAATGCACCTATTCATCCAATTTTTTTTGAGCTAACTACCTCGGCCATATGCTCCATCCTTTCAATGATTAAGCTTGAAAAAACAGTTATTTGGTTTGCTAAATAACTGTTTTATCAAGCTTAATTGTTTAACAAAACCAACTTGCATCATCAAGGTGGTTAGCAATCCATAAAAGTCAATCTTTCAATTCTTTTATATTTTCAATCTCTAAGTGCACTTTCTATATCTTTGTTTATTGAAAATCGAAAAATGATTGGAAAAAATTTAGAATTAATTTTGTTCAAATTTGAAGGGTATTTTCAATGTCCCCTGATATGTGAACTGGGAAAACTTGGATTTGCAAACAGTTAGCCATCACATCCTCATTCTTTTTTTAACTAAATATTCATTGACAATCCCACAAATAGGTTGTGATGAATGATTACTTGAATCTGCCAAAATTTATAAGATAACCATAAACATCACATAAAATTGAAAACACTTCATAAATCAATTTGATTATTCAAAGGGTGTGTATCTTTACAAAAATTTCAAATGACAGGCTTAATACCATAATTCACCAACAATCACTTCAATCTTATGTTGCGCTTCATCAAGCTAGAACTGGTTATTCTTTGACCCCTAACACCTCTGGGTGGAGTATGTTTTTTTTCTAAAGTTCAGATCTACATGCCCCCTTCTACCAAGCTCTCTCAAGTTAACCAATTCTCTTAGGGTTTAATGACAAAATATTCATGCTTAATTTCGTGTCCAACTTATCTCACAACACTCTTTAGTATATGATGTTTTAAATGCATTACACATTATCAATAAATTAGAAACTAATGTAATAATTTACTAACTAATTAATTTGATCATGAATACACCTATAGACATTACAAGGCTTCTTTCAAGTTATTACTAATAAGATTAAAAATAATAATGATACTATTAAGGACAACAATTCAATTAAAGCTAACACCTAAATCTTTAAGCAAAAATATATATGAAATTCAATTTCATTCCATAACAAGCAGTAATTCCATTACCTTCTACTATAGGTTGGATTGGTTTGTATCCACGTCCTTTGTTGCGAAAATTTGAAATCAATCCAATTCCACCACGAATCCTGTCAACAATAGTGAAACAATGTTATATTCAAAAGTTTGAAAGTTTTCAAAATCATTGCATACACTACACCAAATTGTATTGAAAAATGAAAATTACTAAAGTTATGTGTTTAAAACTAAACATATTTCATCAAGGAACAGACAATCTAAGAAAAAAGACACAGTTGAGCAGGCAAATAGATAGATACCATGATTTGGTTGATTCCACTGCAGAACTTGTTGAATTGATACTCATCGTATACATTGAACCTGCTCGATCTGAATATCCAAAACAACTACCCGTGTCCTCCAAACAAATCAATCCCAAATTCAAAAGCTGGGCATGCCGAAGCATCCTACAAAGATCAGTAAAATTTGGCCGCCGTTGAGGTAGCAACTCCCAGCAACTCGCGATGCAAAATTGCAAATAATCAGGACAGTCTTTTGGAAAACTTGGCCTCAAACCTTCAAATCTGATTCTTTTGTGCACCTTTGCCTTAGACCTCTCCTCCGAAAACGGCATCCTTCCAGTGAGAATTTCCGAGCAAACCATGCCAAAACTCCAAACATCAGCTTTGGGAGGAAAGTTCTTATGTGTCTGCGTCTCTTCTTGCCCAAATATTTCTGGTGCACCATAGACGGTTGTACCCATATTGCGAGTCAGTCCTTCAGAAATCGAGCTATCAATGTATCCTTTTGCCAATCCAAAGTCCGCCAATTTCACTTCCAAATACCCTTGGGAGTGTAACTCGCTCATACTCTCTGGCACCGGCTTCACAAGTATGTTGGAAGTCTTCAAGTCTCTGTGAGTTAATTTCTGGTCATGTACATGCTGCATAGCCTGCGCCACTTGAAGCATGAGATCAATTGCAACAGACAAAATGAATGGCATACCGACACACTTCTTGTGAGACTGGCTTGATGGTCGATTCAACTCCCTCAGAATGTGCTTCTGCAGGTCAGAAGGCAAAAGCTCCATCAGCATGTAAGAATTGCGATCCGGAGGAGGAACCTCCCAATAGTGGAAAAAACGCACAATGTTCGGATGATGAAGCCGATCCAGAATGGTAGCCTCGGTCTTGTCACTGCCTTTCGAAATTTTTAAACCACATTGATGCCCCATCCATGTTACTTCCAATACCATGCCACTGGCACCTTGTCCCAATGCACGCGAAACTATGTATTCCTTCAATTGTGGAACACTCTCAACTTCTCCTCCCATAGGAGCAAGCCGTGATTTCAAATACACTCCATAAGCATACTCATCCACTGTGTATTCTGCAATATTCGCAAGCAATGTCTTGTGATCTTGAAGTGCTGCAACTTGAAGCGGGTGCTTGCTCAAATGCAGCTTCTTAAATAACCTCTGATAGCCTTCTTCCCAAGTTTTCAGAAACTCTAGTGTCTCTTTAGAGGGTCTTTCCTCAATTGAAGTAATGGCAATGTCCAACATAAATGTCCATTGATGGAGATTCAAAACAATGGTTATGACTTCTTCTTTGATATCTGTTGAAGTCATGGCGGCCACACGCCAACTTGCCCGAGTCTCACAGCAACATCTTTCCACCAGTAATTGTGCCCGCTTAACTGCAGCATGCAAATGGAGGAGTACAATCTTCTGAATGCCTCGAACAGGCTTGAAATTTCCAGACTCCAGCTTCGCTTGCAAGGACTGTGATACTTTCAAGAGCTCTTCTGCCAAATACAAGCATAGGTGTTCATTTAAATGCCATCTTTTGCTACTTCTACCTCGCACTCTGTCTGACACAGAGTCTATACAGCTCATAACCAGAGAGAAGCGGTCGGCCATTGGTGCTTGCTGATGGACTCACTGCACCAATCATAAGCGCTTACTATCTTGGCGAATGAAGAAAACTTGGGAGGATATGTCTGAAGTGATGTTTTACTGAGTAGTCATGGAGATGAAAAGCTGAGATACCCATTTTGCTGGCCATCATCATCAAAGTTCAAGTCCACGAAAACCTGAAACATCAACACAACTACTAATCAATCATTTTCCCACGACTTCACATACTAAACCAGATTACATGCAAATGATGATCAGTGGAGCTCTAGTGACAGGCCAGACCAGAGCATAGCATCATACTACTGCAACAAGTATTGACAAGCTCAAAGCACACCATGATTCAAAATACAACTCAAGGTAGTAATAACTTGGGATATAAACAAAAGAGACGTGACGAGTTTCGAGCTGGATCAAACAGTGAATTCTACATCTTAGGCAGCCACTCCTTCGATTTCATATCCTATTTCATATTTGACCAGTGTTTTCTTTCTTTCAGGTTGGCTTTCGTTGGGGATGCTTCCGGAATTTAGTTCAGGCTACCAATTCTGGCGAATATTGCATAATTTTTTCGTTATTTTGGTAGCTACAATACAGTTTCAGGCAAATTATTAAAATAAATTTTCAGCAAATTATATTCAAGATTTGGCTAAACGATCAATGTTCCTCCTTAAATTTCCTGTAGGCTAATAGCAAGATCAAAAAAGTTTTGAACCACTGATCTGACCACAAAACTGTTGATAAAAGAGGAAATAGGCACTTATGAGGTTTGAATCACAAACGCTCCTAAAAGGTCCACTGAAAGTACCTGAATTCCAGACTCATTGGCAACTAGAACGCACATGGAAATGAGTTGACACTGCAAGAACGAACACAGGGCAGCTTCATAGCCACCTATAGCAGCCACACTAATGTCCATTAGAGTTGCAACGCAAGACTTAAGAAATTGAGACTCTGATCCCGAAAGAGATCTGCAAGAAAGACGGAGTTAGAAGTCCAATAAACAGATCCAAGCAAGTGCAACGTAGCGGATATGAAAGCCAATTGGAAAGGCTAAACGACTGGGACTCTACGAAGCGTACTTGCTGCCCAATTCAGCCGTCACCTTTCATGTTCTATCATAAGAGACTTCACCAGAGTACTATATATTCATCCTCTACAAGACTCTTTATTATGCAAATGGATACCCCATATTGCCCCAAAAGATATATTCTTAACCTCTACACGTACTCTATTATCTTTTCTAGACATTAGATTCTTGCACCATCTTGTCCACGTCGAGTCCCTCCATCATCTAATAGCTCCCCGTAAGCCTTCAAAATATTTCTTCAAATAGGATGCATGGTCTTCCAAATGGTTCACGACTGTTACGATTCATGCAGCCAACTCATAAACCAGCACAAGACTCACCCGCTCGCAAATGCTCCTCGAAAATCTTCGGACTAAGAACAGAAATTAAGCGAAAAAGCCGTTACAAAAGGATTAGCAACCTTGCTCATAACTGAAGAACAATTCTCCGCTTAATGTTGCTCAGAGTTCAAATCTTCCGCTCCCGCTGTCTCGCACTCTCCTCAAATCGGCACCGCTCATCATCATTCTTTATCAATGCATCTAAACTTCTGCAACACCGCTAAATAGCCGTCACTGCAAACACACAGAGATTAACCTTGATTCAGAAGTTTCCCCCGATCATTTCACACAAGAAACGTGGGGAATTGATTAGGGCAAATCAGCAAACAGGCAAAATCAGTGACACAATATCGATTCCAACACTGCAGGCGGGATCGAGTTAATGGCAATCCGGGAACCAGAGATCAATAATCTCCCTGTGAGGCTCCCTGAGATTACACGATAACCTGAAAGAGCGCCACATGAATTCTCTTATAAATCAAAGAAGTGCCGCTCCAACCTTCCACAACAACGTACAGATCTAAGCTGAAACAAAAAATTCGGAGAGGACTTGGCCACACCACTTAATTAATTACGCTTCAATTCCCCGCTACCAAGCTCCAAGACGAAGCCTCCGATCCTCCATATCGATCTATGCCCGCCCAAGTGACGGTTTAATTTGCGTGCTTCCGACCTTGCCAATAACGGTAGTTTTCGATCAAATTCGGCAGAACTCCCCCGGGGGTTGTGAGATCGATCGAGGCTCGCCAAAGGTGGAACAAAAAAATGATCAGCTATGAGCTTTTGTAATTAAGCTTCACTTACCTCAGAGTCTCTGCACACGGTGACACGCTATGAGAAGTCCATATCGGCGAGCTTCATATATTTACTTCTGCATCCACACCATCGTACCAAGACTCCGTGAAAAGCAAACGATGGCCAGTTCTCGCTTCCTCGAAACTCCGCAATGGCAACCAAGTTGCAGGCAACAATTTTCCTCATCAGGGACTGCCGGACTACAGTAGCCCTTGAAGGACGCTGAGTGAGGCCGAAAAATGGTCGATGGCGGGAGGACTTCATTGTTCACTGTAGAAACAAAGGATGCACGGAAGGTACCAAGAAAAGCCTATTACCACTCTGGTTTGGAATCTGAGGGCCGGCCACTCGTGGTTGGTGGTTTTGTATTTTACCCTCTTGCAATGGAATTCATTTCATTTGTTTCCCAGGAAAAAAAATCTGAGGGCCACTTTACATCTGGAGGCTGAGCCAATTTGTTGTGTCAGAGGTCAAGAATTCTCACTTATTATTGGACAAAATGTTGAAATCGGTCCCAACCTCTTTACATCTAGAGGCCGGGGCAATTTTGTGGAATGAATTTTTTATTCAAAAAAGGTATGGATTAACATGGCTTGAGCTCGATGAATTGGGTGCACCACAAATGAATTGCCATTTCTGGGTCTCAAGGCAAATGTCAAATTTCAATTAAAAAAAATTATTTCATACTATTTTTTTCAACATATCAAATCCGTTGAATTTGTTGAAAAAAATAATATTTAGCCTTAATGGAAATTGGCCTGGACTCTAGGTGTAAAGCACCCGTGAAAATTTCACACCCCTCTCTCTCTCTCTTCTAGGTTTTGTTGAATCAACCCAACTTTTGGGCCTAAGGGCCTTTACAAAAGGGAGAATTGGCCCTTGTTATAATCTTATTCTAATGCATAGCTACAGATGGCCTTTAGCCCAAAAGGGGATAAAATTTTGTGCAATGGGCCTCAAGAAAATTTGGCCCACCCTCTAGGTGTAAAGCGACACTAAGTATCTTGAGGAAAATTCCAAAAAGGGCACATATTTTTAAGATGTGTGCCCTTGTTTCATTGATCAAACCCAAGTGGAATTATTATTTTCCAATGAAAATTGTAATTTTTGTGAATTTTTGAAGTGGTCAACCCTGAAATTTCAAGAGCACCTATAGAGTGGAGTCATAAATGACCCTTAACCACCCTATAATTGTCTTTCCATATATCTATTGGCATTTTAGTATTGACTAATCAAGGATTGACACATTACCCATTTGTGCATTAATTAGAGGGATACAAAAAATTTAAGGAGCATTTTGGTAATATGTTCTCTTCATGCAATGGGTGAAATTGTTGAATTATTACAATATCTTTGGAAGGTATTGCTCCATTTTGGATTACTAAATGAATTGTATGTTATCCATATTTTAATTGTTATAGCTATGTGTATGGATGTAAAAATTTCATGATTCCAATGAAGATTGTTCTTTGCTTTACCTAAAATTATGAAATAAAAACCCATGTAATGTCAATCAAAGACAACAATGTAGGGAATTTTTTGTTTACAGAGCATAGTATAGAAAAGTGATCTTTGGTGGAGTCTTGAAGCTCTTTACATACGTAGATATAGTTGAAATACACAAAATGTTGATGATAAATTTTTTATTCATCCAAATACACATTCTTTCATCCAAAATAGAATGATACTCTTTTCAATCAATAGTGTAAAGATTCCTACGTTTGAGCCCTCTCTGATAGGATATGATGAGTAGAATGTAATAAACTCTACCTTCAAGGACAATAAACTATTATTATTGTATTTTCATTGACATGAATTATTAATCTATAAATGACATATAAGTTAGGTAGTCAACTAACTAAAGACAATAAATGGGATAGTTGTATCTATCATTTTCTAAATAAGCCTATAAGCATAACTTCAATTTTTAAACTATCTATATTTTGTGGCTCTTATTGAGACTCAAAAGGAAATTTGAGATTTCCTTTACATGCACTTTTTAGACAATGTATAAATAAACTATGAATTTTCAAAGTGTTATATATAGATACATCCAAAATTGAGCTTAGACTTTCATCATCAAAAAGCTCTATTTCATACAAGAATCTAAAATGGGAGTGATTTGAAAACATGTCAAAATTAGGTGTAGCTACTATATTCCAAACCTCACTTGTAGGAGCTTTTTGAAGCCAATTGTGGGATCTTGGCAAAATAGACTTTTAATATACACCAAAATTGAAATAAAATGATTAGTGTTTAAGAAAATTTCTCTCGTGAAACATAAGCTTGATGCATTGTGTTCTTTCTCCAAAATATAGACTTAAGAATTGATCCTAAAAAAATATTGTGAACTTTTGAGGCATGATGAGTAACATTGAAGATAATTATAGGAACAAAGAATACACCTATGCAATTAGTAATTAGATCATTTTGGTCTAACTACCAATGTAAATGGTTTAGTCACCTTTGTTTTAGCTAGCAATATATTGCCAAATGAAAAATGTTGAATTGGGACCAAACTCTTATTTACCTATTGCCAAAATCTTCATCAATTTTTAATGATATACCATCCAATTCACTCCATTTTATCCAGTTTCAACTCCAAAAAAATATCATTGATAATCACTCTAACTAGATTAACCCCTAAAGGACCAACATGCGGTTTTTTGCAATATAGAAATTTTGGGCACATACATGTGACTAGAGATTTTCATATTTTAGGTTGAAATTTAAACAAAAGGTGGGGACAAGGAATATCTTTTATGTGCACTAAATTTCATGACATTAGGAAATATGAGTCAATATTTATGGCCTAATATGTAACTTTTTTCCTTAGGCAAGCAGTCTGGGCAAATAAAAAATAATCACTTTTTTCAGAAACAAAAATCAAAAATTGGTTTTCTAGATATATTCATACGTGGAAAGCTCTTAATCGTTCCATTTTGATCAATGAGTCCAAAATTATGAGTTTTAGTTTGCGAGCAGTTGAATTTCTCTACTCTAAAATAAACTTTGAAGTCTTTTCTTTTACTCAATTTCCAATATTTTTTCCAAAAACTAAAATCATAGGAAGTTTATTTTTTATTACAACATTTCAACCATTGGGACTGTAATTTTTCAATTTCGTAACTAAATTCTTAACAATTTTATATTTAGAATCATTCTCCACTTCTTTCTACTTACTATATTTTTCTTTATATGTTGTATAATTCCAAATGATCTGAATTTTTTCAAGTATGTAGTCAACTTGCCTTGAAGAATGAATCCTAAGAAGCATCACCATTTTGGACATTTTTCTATATAAATGTGAGCTTGTAAAGTGCAGTTGCCTAATTTTTCATAAGGCCAAAAAAAGGATTTTTATGAATTCAAAAGCTTATATCTTGCAATCCATGTGAAAATTTCTGAAATTTTTTCCACATCTTCTCAAAGCATCTTACCACAAGATCTTGTAGTTATATGTGTCCAAAAATGTTTTTTTTTTCTAAAATCTAGTACTTGTACTAGAAATGATAGTTTTAGAGCCTTTCGGTGAAAACATAGTTAAGGAACCTAAGGGGTTAAAAAATTTGGAGGAAATGTCTTGAATCTAAGGTAGTTGTATCACCATTTTTATTGGCCCACCATTTTTGTGATGTAGGGATCTCATGAAGTGTTTCAAATATGACCTTAAACTATCCAATGCATGTGTTGGATGTCTCCAACTTCATACATAATGCAACATGGTTGCAAAGTAATAGAACACTTTGAGGCCTTTCATGAATGGTTTGGGGCCTTTTTAAAAATGCTTCAAACATGCACCTATAGAGCACTTTGAGTTTTGACTTTGAAAATTCATAGAAAATACAAAAAAATTCCAAAAAGTCTAAGTTTTGAAATTTACAATATCTATTTATCTACAAGTATAAAATAAGTTGTAATTGAAATTTTGACTCCATCTATGCACAAAAGCTTTAAGCTTAAGTGAATGGTCTTAGGTATTTCTACCATAGTATCTAGTCCTTTTAGGGTTAATTCATTGTGTTTAACTCTTGAGAGACACAACCCCCATGATCAATGTAGTCACTATTGAAAGTGCTTTCAGATTACTAAACCAATAGATGTATTATTTATTTCTACAGTGCATAATGAAGTCATCTATCTTACACTTTTAGTCCTCAATGTCCTTCAAGCATTAACCTTGTAAGGACATTGTGAACCTCAAAAGATCTATTGCAGATGACTTCACTATTAATTGTAGAAATAAAGTATACACTCAGGTAACAACACCTAAAATGGACCACTCTTTAAAATCAAACCCTATTTTTGATCGGAAACTAAACATGGAGGAAACCTTAAATGGTGTGCATTACAAGGATAAGTGTAAGGTGGAGTTGGGGTACATTTTGAGTAGTGTGCAATTCTATTAATAGTACTGTAGAGGTGGCTCAACTTTACATTCAAGTGGTCAATTTTGATATACTTTCTAATATTTTAACTTCTTTTCGATGACATGTTTCGATTCAACTAGTGTGATTTTTTCATGTGCATCAAATGGATTTTGAAATCACCTACATGACATTTTTAGCACCCTACACCTTGCATCTTTGAAAATTTGTAATTAATTCACAATGTGTCCAAAAATTATGAAACCACTTGCATTTTGATTCAGAATCCTTCACCAATGTGCAGAAATTGTTATTCATTTTCTAGAGCATATTGATCATGCCTCATAGCTTATTCATGCCATTTTAGGTGTAGTTACTATATTGATCCAATAATCAAAGTATTTCGGTGACTAACTTGGTCCTTCCAGGATTAATTCGCCGTCCGATGAAATTCAGAATGAAATTCATCGACGAACAATCCAATGCAATCCAACGAATATCATTCATCGAATTCCCCTGCAGTCGGGAACGAACTCGCTTGCAGCAGAATCCCAAGCGAGAACATGCTTTCTTCTGGCGTTAGGGTTTGTTTCCGAGACGGTTCTCTGTTGCAGGATCTTTAGCAGGTCGAGCTCGAGGCCTTCGAGGATTCGTTCTGTTTCCCTTTCCTTTGGTAGCACAATCATCCTCAGCGACAATGGTGGCCACTGCAACCATGGTGGGAGCCATTATGGGCTTGAGCTGTCAGTTCTACTCGAACGGAGTGCGCAAGCTTCCACTTATGCGCCGTGAGTCTTGAGCCTCCCTCTTGGTGGATTCTATTTTATCCTGCGTAGAATAAAGCAGAATTAGTTTAATTGAATTTGATGTTGGTTTCGTGTACAGATCCGTGGGAGCACTTGCTTGCGATCGGATTGGGAGCTGGGTTTGGGAATGCGGTGGCGAAGTGGGAAGTGCGTTTGGAAGAGGATCTTGATAAGAAGTTGTTGGAAGTTCAGACTGCCAACAATAAGCGTTATATTGGTAAACAATGCGGTCTGCCAATTGTGTGGTGTTCTTGTTCGTTTAAGCAAATTACTCATGAACCCTAGTCCACTCACACATTTTGCTTTCTTTTTCACGAGATACACATACGCTTATTGATGCATGATCCTTGTTTGGGTAAGAATTTTTGATAGTCTCAAGCATGTAATCGCTGTCTTGAAGGATTTGCATTCTGCTCCTTAGGCCGCAATACCGGTTTCCGTCGCTTTAAGAATTTCAGCACAAGACTGAGGGAAGAATTGAAGACAGAATTTGAAACTGAAAAAAGGAACAATCGGACTGAAAACGTGTTTCGCGTGAATTTTTCTGAATCAGAATTGTGAGGATGTACATTTCTAACTTCTTGAGGTGCTAGTTTCACTTCCTATGAGACCTGAATTCGGCACCTAATATGGGGTCTTGATTGTGGGAGCCCGTTGTAAGTGATGGTTTTCTTTACATCACTTTTCGAACAGATTCTTACTTTTTTTAAGGGTGCAGATTGTTGTTGATGGAAATGGGTGTCTTCTCCTCAAAATGTCTAAAGGTCTCTTTCTCAAATTGGAATTGAGGAGGTGCTGATATTGATGTTGGGATGTGGCAGGTACCATGAGGAACGTTGAAGATTGATTTTCTTATTTTCATCTTGGAAAATTACAATCCTGCGTATTGTGAGATAGCTGGTACTTATGGTTTGTGTTCTTCAAACGTACACCCCTTGCCTTATTCTGTAAAACCTGCAATCGCGAGTGTTTACTCCAGATTCTTCGTGCCATCGGTGGGGGATTTGTATCGTTTTGACTGGGTCCGACATTTTTCCTGCTGAACGAGAGCTGGTAATAATCTTTGTGGGGAAGACAAGAACTAATCGAAGTAATCATCTTTCTGGACACCTCTATCGTATGTGCAGTCGTCTTGTACGTTTAGGCAGCTTGATATCATGAGGATACCATGGGTATTTCACTTGCCTAGTCCTGAATATGTCTGCCATGCATGTGGATTATGTGTCTTGGGTTCATATGTTCTGTGGATTACCAATACCAATTTGCACTAATTTGTATGCTCCAGTTGTGGAAGTTGAGGTTATGGAAAATCAGTTGTGTTCTTTTTGCTAACATTGTTGCGTTGCAACGTAAATCCTGATATAGGACTCTGAGCTCAGCAATGGCCTGTGTGTCTTCCAGCCTAAGGATGGCTATAATCCGTGACTGCTTTGTAACAAATGTGATGTTTTATGTTTGTTTAGTGTGCTTCTGATGGTTGCCCAGGTTTTGTAGCCTGGAGATGGTGAAATAGCTTGTCCTTTCATACATAACTCCGGAAAGTGGGTTATTGTACTTTGAGGAAGCATAATTTCTCTCACCGAAGTGACCAGTCTTAGCTTGAGCTCAAGCCGTTGCATGCAGTTGAGACAGGTGATAGTTAAGCCTAAAATGTGGAGTGGCGCAATTTCCTCTATTCATTATGCTTAATAAGCCTCTGTATCCTGTGGGTCCTTTAATGCAAGGCAATTGAAAGTTAGGCTTATACCCTTGTGCGTATTCTTCTAACATAACTGAAGCCACTGAAGAGAAGGCCTGACCTACACTTACACTTTAGGTGGACTGTAGATGCTGCAGGGGTGATGATACATATGAATTCTATGCAATTGTAGAAGCAGAAGTGATCCCATGTAATAATGCTTGCATGACCAGTTTGTTTTGGGACAGGGAAGCTTTTCTGTTCATAGATTGTCATTGTTCTTCCTTGATGGTGAACTAGGTTCATTTTTCTTTGAACTGGGGCTTGGGAGCCCGAAGAAGGTTGGTAATCAAATCTTCTGGCTTATGTAACCCTTGTTTTAAGCGGTGGGATTTAAATCAAGCGTGGTCAAGTGGTGGTCGCATGCCTGATGCTTGGATGGACATGTTCTTCCTCAATTCAGAAACATACCTTTGCTGCATTTGGTCTGTTGGTTTAGTTCTTCTGGAATAATTGGGTCTGATTGCATGAGATTGGGTTTGGATGAGGAAATGTTTCGTTGGCTGTGAATTGAAGAAGCAATAATATGTATTAATTTATTTTTGAGAAGGGGCGGCAGCAGATTGCGAGCTTAAGAGATTGATCCTATACATATGTTGTGTAGCTATCAATGTCCATGTGGCATATTTAACCCTCAAAGGATGGACTGGTGACCATGGAAATCATGCCTTTTGGAACCATGTGACATCATCTACTTTAACCCCTAAACGACGCGGCAGACGTTTTGTGTCCGATGGATGTCAGAAAAGCGATTTGGAGGATGTAAACAAGATGTTTTTCATCCGTTCTTTTTTTAATTACGATCATGCAGAAGGAAGTTGTCATGAAAACCCAGGATCAGACTCATTGAATGCTTTATTATTTTTGGGTACGCCAAATTGTGTGAAGACAGTTGAGGACAGTGATAGGTTGCATGTTGCCCTTTCTTCAATTTCCGACCGGGCAGCCTGACTGCTGCACTTGCCTGCCACTGAACAACGCAAGATCAGTGCCTTTTTCTGTGGTCAACACAGAAGTTGTTACTGTACACTACCTGCGTCTCCCCCACAGTGACCAGCCCGTCGTTTAGAGGTTAAAGAAATGAAAAATACACATTGGAGGTCAAAGAATTGTAGAAGATCTTCCCTTTTTGCACAAACTTTCAAGGATGAATAGTTGTAGTTATGTCTTATAGTAGATAGAGAGATTCCTTGTCATCCATTGGACTCTAAATGTCTATGTCGACATTTATGGGTTAACCCTTCCCCCGGAAAGGATGGGCTTGTGACCACTTCTTTAAGCATCAAAGTTTTGCTCCCATTTTTGAAGTACATATGGTTTAAGTTTGCTTGAAGAAGTTAGCAATTTGAGGGTTCTAATGGTTCATGAATGATTGTAAATTTGATTTTCTGTTTGATACATGCCTTCTTAGGGATGTTGATGATAAAGATGGCCATAAATTTTCATACATTGTAATTATACTTTTTCTTTTTTTTCAAAAACAATTGTAGTACACCTTTTTTTGTAGAAATTATAGCTTTGTTGGTTGAATAAAGGAGATCATACATTTTCGATTAGCCTCCCATTTGCATAGTTCAAGTTGCTCCATTTTCAATTTGATGAAGTGTAGGTGATAATGCATGCACCATAGGACCTTGAGGACAACAAAAATGTTTAAGTGATGTACATTAAAAGCTTACAATGATTACATGTACATTGAAAGCCTAACATTGATTTGGGAACCATCCTATGGTTGGAAATAGGATTGCCTATGTATCAAGAATGAAACAAATAGAATCTTCATGGAAAAAAATTTGTGATAATTTGCTTTTAAGGGAAAAAATTTAGAAAATTATGAAATCCTTTTGCAATTTATTTCTCTCAACAGGGAAATTTTCTGTTGAACTTTTCTCATGCTACAAATAGGCTAAATTGCTTAACCCCTAAATACCTACACTGCATTTTTTGGCAACATAGCAATTTGGGGTAGCTCACTACGGATGGAGTTTTTCTTTTTTTTCTTGGAAATTTACACATGTGTGCCCGAGGAGCAGCTTTAAAGCCCAACAATTTTCATAACTTTTGACTACATGGTTAAAAAGTTATTGCATGATATGTCATTTTCATTGATCTTTGGGGAGCCTAAAAATTTCTTAAAAAAACATTTCTTTTAATAAATAAAAATTTGAAATTTTTTTTCTAGATTTATATACACCGAAAGCTTTGAATCATTCCATTTTGATTCATGAGATGAAAGTTATGAGGAGTTTTAGTTTGCGGGCAGTTTTGGATTCCCTACTCTAAAATAAACTTTGAAGTCCTTTATTTAATTTAATTTTCAATATTTTTTTCAAAAAATAAAATCATACGATGTAGATTATTTATTTAAAAATTACAACCATTGGGATTGGAATTTTTCAATTCCATAACAAAATTCTTCACAATTTAGTATTTTGAATCATTCTCTACTTCTTTGTACTTACTTTTTTTTCCTATATGTTGTACAATTTCAAATGATCTGAAATTTTTCAAGCATGTAGCCAACTTGCCTTGAAAAATGAGTCCAAAAAGTAACCACCATTTTGGAATTTTTTTCATACAAATGTAGCCTTCTGATGTGTAGCTGCCCGTTTTTTCACAGCCCATTTCACAAGGCCCAAAAAAGGATTTGGTCAATTCAAACGTTAATATCTTACAATCTACATGGTGAAAATTTCTGAAATTTTTTTCACACCTTCTCAAATCAGTGCAGTACAAGATCTTATGGTTACATGTATCCAAAAATGTTCTTTTTCTAAAATTTGTTACTTGTACTAGAAATGACAGTGTTGGAGTGTTTTTGGTGAAAACATAGTCGAAAACATTTAAGGGTTAAGTGATTGGAAATGGGTGATCATCTTGATAGTACTCAATGGAGTAGTACTTAGTTGGGACCACCGAAGACGACCTAGAAAAGAAAAAGGATGGAAATGAATTTCATTGGTTCATTTGGACAAATGGAAAGGACACATGTACCTTAATTGCAAAAATCAAGAGCAAATGGAAAGTCTATATTTTTTTACTCAAACAAAAAATAGTACTCAAAAATAGTAACAATATTGATAATATTCATTTGCATAAATAGAAAAATGCAACCAATAGTACAAGTGTTTCTTGCTATGACCCATTATGCTTAAATCTAACACCATTCAAGCAAAATACATATCGATTTTATAGGATGTAATAAAGATCTAAATTGGAAGTGCCACGTGTCATTGGATTCAATGCAACATAAAAAAAACTTTTGTTACTATTGGATGTCTTAGTTTATGCACCTTCTATATCAAATTAAAATTAAAAAAACATGTTGAGTATATTTTGATTACCTCAACCTTCAATGTTAAATAATAGTACATGAAGTAGATATTTGTAATTCAATAGAACAACTTGGCTTTATTTCCCATAACCTATCAACAACTTTAACCCCTAAAGGACCAAACAATGTTTTTTGACAACATAGCGTTTTTGGTCAGGTCACCACTTGTAGAATTTTGGGTATTTCAGGCGGAATTATTTTTGAGCATGGGGGACAAGGAGTACCTTCTAGGGGCAATGATTTTCAGACCTATTGATTAATTAAAAAAAATTATTAGAGTTAGAATAGTTTTCATTGGTTGAAGGGCAACACAAGCACATCCATTTATACTAAGACTAAAAATTTGGAATCTTGCCCAAAGGCCAAGACGAAGAGCTGAAGACAGGGGTCCTTCATGACTAAAAAATGGGTTCCCATTTTGCAAATCACATGGCAGGCTTGACCTCACCCAAATTGTCAGCAAATCAAGACTTTAAAGAAAGGAAACACCCTTGGAGGGTTAGAAGATGGAGCCCAAAGGGGCTAATGTCAGAGTAGCCCTTCCTACTATGAAGGGTGACCCAATATTGGAGGGTTGCCTTCACAACTATAGAAGGCACAAGAGGTTGCGACCTCATTTTAGTTGTCAAATTTTGAGATCTTGACATTTTTTAGGAAGGATGGTTTCTTATGGTCAAATACTTCTATATCCTTGTTCTCTACTATTTAGAATTTTCAGGTCAGTGATTTGAATGCAAAATTCATCCATGGAAAAATTGCCAATATAAATTGATTTTGCCAAACAAATGCCTACGATCATGTCATTTTGCATATGTTATACAAGTACAATTGTACTGAAATTCTTTGAGCATGTTCCTAACTTGTATGAGAAGCCAAATTCAAGGAGTAACCATCAAAATGGAATTCCATACATGACAAATTCAACAGTCAAAGTACAATTGCCCTAAATTTTCACAATGAAAAAATTAAAAATTCCAACTTTGACCCCTTAGATCTCACTCAATTTGAAGAATTTTCCAACAAAAATTGGTAGGGTGCTAAATATTGTAGATCAATTCAAAATCTTATGGGTTGAAAGTTTTAGAAAAATTGTCAATTACTATCTAATACTCTCCTTCCCTAGACACCCATTTTTGGACGATTTTGGCAAGTATGCTTTGACAATGCCAAAAAATAGAAAGATTTGTTCTTCTACACACCCAATTTCTTGTGGAAAAAGAATATTTTTGAAATTGTAGCCTCTACTTGAAGAATGTTTTTTACAAACCATGCGTGACCACCAAATACAATAGTAAATTATCAAAATGTAAGGGAACTATTGATCTAATGAATACAATATAGACTTTGTTAATAATTGTGTATACTCACACACAATTTCTACTGAAATATTGCAATGAATATCATCTAATAATTCATTTGTATACTTGTTTATACATCGAGTTATGGCAGTGACAATGGAACCAACACTTTCTTATCCTCAAAAAAACATTAATTAAAAATTGTTCAAAAGTGAAGGGACCATTTATGAAAGACTAAGTAAAATGAAAGTTAGGGGTTCACCTAGGCAACTCTATCATATTGATTTAAATATGGATATGAATATATAAGGATATTTTTACTTGTACATGTATGGACAAACATATAAATATCATTGTCAATGTATTTAGGTGTTAATTATCCTATATCTTTTCATGACAACTTGAGTTGACACTACAATAACTACTATAAATTGCTAGCTAATTTGACATAAAATAAATGAAAAAAAATGTGCCAAAAAACTCCAAAAATCAAGCAATAGAAATGCCCAATGAATAATCAATTATACAACCAAATGACAAAATGACAAAAAAAATTAAGCAACTAGCTAAGACTTAAATAAGTCATTAACACTTGTGAAATGGATCCATTATGCCTTTTACAAACACTGTTCAACATTGACAAGATTCAATTGGCTACCAAGTCCTATGGCCATAAACAAATTATGATGCCAAGAAGCTCAAAATGCCTATCACGAACAAGAAATGCCCATTTCAAAATGCCCGTCCTGAATGTAATATTTTTATTTGGGGGAGGAAGCCAAATTTTTTATTAATTGTATTCCAAAATGCCAAACTATGTTTTTCAAAAAAAATATTTAATTCAGATATTGACTATTATATTTTCTTGTACCTTACATTAGTATTTGAAACCTTGAACTTTGAAAAATAAAATAAAATAAGAAAGATACTTTTTGAGTTTTTCTATAGAAAGTCTCCCAATTAATCCTCAAAAGAATGTGCCCCCCATGACCAAGGTAATCACCAAAATTGCTCTAATTATTGGACCAATAGGTGCCTTCTTTGTTTCTACAAGTGAACAATGAAGTCATCCATCAAACACTTTGGGTCCTCATCGTTCTTCTTCAAAGGTTAAGTTAATCCTACAAGGGCCTAAAAGTCCTTTGCAATCATATAAAATATTATGTATTTGGTGGTATTTGATCAGAAAAACATTGACCAACTATTTTTTAATACAAAGCAAATTCATAATCATGATAATATGTAAATAAAAATGTATCCTAATTCACATATTAAACCACAATTGAAGAATTACAAAGCAAAATATATGAGTCGTATAGAGGGACCCAAAGGGCCTTCATCAGAAAAGTTGGGCCAGATTGTTTTGATGCCATTTTGACACCAAAGGCAGCATACAGGTCATTTTAGTGTCATTTTATCCATACTAGGTTGGTATGGAGGTTGGCACCAAATTAACATAATTGCACTTCAATGCACCATTGTGGCACCATGTTCACATGCCTTAAAGTTCCTGATGTTTCAAGGGTTATTTAGAAATAGTTCTGCCCAACCTGCAGGTCTTCCAGTTTATGATGTTCATAAGATATTTGTAACCCTAATTAAGGTTACATCAAAACATGAAGGTACTAACTTCCATTATCATGTATTAGTAGAAGTCATGAGAAGGAGACCATCATGACTGGTACTAACTTAACTTAACTTAAAGTCCGTCTGTGTCAAGGTACTAATTTAACTTAACCTTAGTTTACAACCACTTTCCATTTGATGATGGTGTCCCCAATTGCACTTGGATTTATTGAAAGTTGAGTAAGATCTTAAACCCTGTCTTTCACTTGATCCTTGCCATTTGAAATTCAATTTGGGTGTTTTCAGGTTGAAATATAATATAATCAATTGTTTAACCCCTAAATGTTTTCAACTATGTTTTCACCAAAAACGCTCCAAAACTGTCATTTCTAGAACAAGTGCCAAATTTTAGGAAAAAAACATTTTTGGACACATGTAACCATAAGATCTTGTACTAAACTTATTTGAGAAGATGTGGAAAAAATTTCAGAATTTTCCACCGTGTAGATTGTAAGATATTAGCATTGGAATTAGCAAAAATCCTTTTTTGGGCCTTGTGAAAAAACGGGCAGCTGCACTTCACAAGGCCACATTTGTATGGAAAAAATTCTTGAATGGTGGTTACTCTTTGGATTCACTCTTGAAGGCAAGTTGGCTATGTGCTTGAAAAAATTCAAATCATTTGAAATTGTACAACATATAGGAAAAAGAAATTGAGTACAAAGAAATAGAGAATGATTCAAAATACTAAATTGTGAAGAATTTTGTTATGGAATTGAAAAATCCCAATCCCAATGGTCATAATGTTGTAATAAACAATCCACACCCTATGATTTTATTTTTTTCAAAAAATATTGAAAATTGAGTGAAATAAAGGACTTCAAAGTTTATTTTAGAGTAGAGAATCCGAAACTGCCTGCAAACTAAAATGCATCATAACTTTCATCTTGTAAATCAAAATGGAATGATTCAAAGCTTTCCATGCACATATTAATCTAGAAAACCAATTTCAAATTTTTATTTCTTAAAAAAGTGTTTTTTTAAGAAATTTTTGGGCTGCCCAAAGATTAATGAAAATTACATATCATGCAATAACTTTTTAACCATGAAGTCCAAAGTTATGAAAATTGTTGGGCCTTAAAGATACTCCTTGGGCACATGTTGTGTGAAAATTTCCAAGAAAAAAAAGAAAAACTCCATTCGTAGTGAGTTGCCCAAAATCGCTATGTTGCCAAAAAACACAGTTTGGGCATTTAGGGGTTAAAAAAAATCTAGCCACTTGCATCACAAGTGAGAAAGTTTTAACCCTTAAACAACATGTTTTGTGTGTACTTTTCTCATGAATCATTTCTGAGCAAAATTATAATTTTTTGATTAAAATTGTAATTTATGTGAATTTTTGAAGTGGTTTATCCTCAAATTGCAAAACTACATATATAGAGTGGAGTTGTAAACATATTATAAACAACACGTAACCACCTTTTGATATATCTATTGGTACTTAAGTATTCACCATTTAGTAAAAGAATTGACATGTTATTCCTTGTTGGCATTAATGCATTGATTTTATTAGAAAATGAATGGATTTGGATGAGTTTTGTAGCAAAAATGAGACCAAAAGTAGGATGATGGAATTAGGGCAGTTGGTGGAAATGGGTTGGTCTACCATACATGTGAACTTCTTTGGTATCATTCTTCTTGCCTTCACAATGTATGTATGCCAATCTGAGTCTTAGGTTTTGAATCACAATTTGAACTTTTATTTTTTGCATTGGAAAATTTGATAAAAAATTTTGAATAGTAGCTTTGCGGTTCTCCATGGCCTTGAGGAGGTCAAAAGCTCATCGTTGATTGGTCATTTGAATAAGCCACATGATGTCCATTTAAGAAAGATTTTGAAATCCATGTTTATGCAACCTTTCTAGGACCACAAATGTCCTAGAAGGGTTAATGATGTTGTACAATACCAAGGTTTTGGAAATTGACCAAGTTTCATGTTAAGACCATCGTCTATTATGAAAACGCACATGGACATTGTAATAGTTGGTCTTGGTCGCAAGACCTTCAACAAATCTACAAAAAAAATTCCCCCCACATCAAACTACACCATGTGTGTAGATCCCTAAATTGAAAAGATTTTCACCTTGTAGTGGTATTTGGTCACAAGAGCTTGTTGCCAGTGGCCATAGAGAGTTGTTCTTGCTTTTTCGAACCTTTTGAGACTTAGTCACTACCAAACCATTGTCAACTAGCAATCAATTATCTTAGTCCAAGTGAGGATTCTCCAACCCCTAAATTTCTATGGTCTTTCGAGGCAAAAATGATTTTTAAATGGCACCTTATCATGAAATGTGTATCAAAATAAAATAGGGGGGCTTTGACTATTAGATTCTTTTCTTGGATTGCGTGTATAGATGCTCACAAAATTTTAGACTTTAATGTTACATAATCTATAAGATTATAAAGGTCAACCACAATGTAAAGAGGGGGACTTAGATAAGAGTCCCTTTTCTTTTTTGGTGATTCAAAACTCTATCTTTTCTTATATGAAGTGCTTGTGCAATTTGAAATTCTCGTCAAAGATCAAGTTGGATATGCATGTGTTGAATTTGACAATCATTTTATGCCGGAAGCACACATAAAAAATTTCATGAGTGCCATGAGGTTGGGGTAATGGAAACTTCAACAAAAAATATATTTTTGGGCATGGATGTGGTATATGAATTTAAAAAAAAATTCACATAGTCCATTCGAATCCATTCTTCTTCTCTACACATATGGAGAAAAAACTCACAAAAATATAATGGAGCTTCCTTTAATTTCTGGTCAAATTTTGATATACTACAAACTTGGGACTCCAAGGCATGGTTGCCCAACCTTAGATGCATGAGCTCAAGTCCTTTGTATTTTTTTATTTTCACCTATGTCTTTGTTGAGATTGAAATTACATCAAAGGTTGTAGTATCTCCTTCAAGTTTAACCCTTAAAGGACAGACTGGTGACCATGGAAATCCTCCCTTTCGGAACTGTGTGACATCATCTACTTTAAAAAACCCAAAAATATCCATTGGAGGTCAAACTATTGTAGAAGATCTTCCCTTTCCACCCCTAATTCTGAGGATGAATAGTTGCACTTCTATCCTACACAAGAGAATTCCTTGTCATCCATTGGACACAAAACATCTGTGTCGACATTTATGGGTTAATTCAAATCCCAATTCTTTTTAATTTGAAGACGGATTGTTGTGAGAAAAAAAACTATTGTTTTTGTTTCAAAACAACATATTTCAATGACAATAGTGACTTTTGAAATAATTTTTTTAAAATAAAATAAAATAAATGGATAATTCGCTAAGCATTGAAAATAGTATGTCTTTTTCAAAATTCAAATCTAGAAAAATTTATCTAAAAAATTTATGCACAAAAAAAGGATGATGGAAAATGCTAAGAAAATGGACACTTTGATGTTTGATATTTGATTTTTACAAAATAGTTTTAAAAATAAAAAAAAATAAAAAATTTGTTTTTCCTCATTTGAAGGTGCTCTTTTCCAACCATTTTCATCTTTGGTAAAAAAAAATTGTGTTCTTCGCACTTGTGCAAAGGTAGTGCATTTTGAACACATGTGGAAGGTGGACAATTTACTATTTTTAGGAAATATATTTGTGGACTTGTGTAATTTTAGTAGAAGTCCTTGTATGCCAATTTTGAGATTCAAATTTGCATTTTTGGGTCAAAAATAGAACTAATCTTGACCCAAAATTGTGAAGGTGGACATCCAAATGGTTGCTATTTAAAAATCATAAAATAAAACTTTTAAATGAAAAATTACTTGATGTGTACAACTATCACATGTCCCTTCATTTCAAATTTCATATAGAATTGACATACAATGGAAAAAATATTAGCAAAAAAATACTTGTCTAAGGTGAAGGGGAAAAAAAGACAAATATTTCTTGCAATCACCTTTACATTCAACATGGCCATCTAGGTCCATGTTTTTTGGCACAATTTCCTAAATTATAATGCAAATGGGAAATCCTGTCCAAATTTTGCAAAAGCCCACAGTGGGCTCTTTAATAGCCCTTTAAGGGTTTTAATACTGTATAGGTGCAATTTACTCACAATAAATTTTTTGTTATGAAAAATAAAAATAAAAATAAAATCACTTGCAAAATCCAAAATCAATCATTGGATAAAGATTTGAATAATCCCTTACTAGATGAGTAAGATTTGCACTTCTTTGACAAATGCTTATTTTTTCTTAACAACAAGGTTTAGCATGTCCTAATAATAGAGTTAATTTACAAGATTATTTTTTTCCAATTCAAAAGAACAAATAATTTTCCAAAAATTTTGTCATATATTTTTCAAATTATTTCCAAACTAATTTGGTCTTTATAACTTGTATTTTCAAAATTATGTTCAACATCTTAATTGTTACTCGAGAATAAAATAAATATAAATATCTTATTTTAATCAATTCACAATCATCTATACCTTAAGTTAGGCTATTTTTTGTTTATTTTGTTTGGTTGTTTGCTACAATGAGATCTCCTATATCATTCATCTTCCAATTGGGTTCTTGTCGCGCCCCTTAATAACACTTACCACCTTAAGCTCACTTTCCAAACACTTAACACCTTAGTGCCACCGAGGTTCACGCTCTCTTAACACTGCACATGCGACACACCCACAATGTTAGGTTCCAACTCAAGTCACGGGGTTCTCTATTCCTCCGTGACTTCCAATCCTTTTCTTCCAATACTTAACTCCAACAAGACACCGGGCATGTCATTTGATGACATGGGGCGGAACTTCCATTGATGTCCAAGCACTCGGTGAGGCACTACTCCCACCGGTGCTAACCGCCCTTGAATGGGACCCAACTCCCTACTAGGCCCAACCCAACTCATTTCAGGACTCACTAATCGGGACTCACTAATCGGGACTCACTAATCGGGACTCACCAAACGGAACTCACACCATGGTCTAGTGTGGAGTGGGACACCACCCAATCGGTATCAAAGAGTGCACAAGCACTCTATGGTAACACACAAGTGGTGATGAGGCTGCAACACTAACCTCACCACCCGGGGCCACTTAGGCTCACCATGGCACCATCCGGGAGGGAGGAGGGAGACCACCCCTCCTCATAGTACTCTCTGCGGGATTTGGCAGCCCCCCCCCCTTGTATGTCAAGGGGGACTCCCAAATACCCTTTGGTTTTGGAAGACCACCCCGTTTCTCCCGATTCGCACTAGTTTAGGACTCCCAAACTTCCACCCGGCATAACTTTGTGGTCCGGGATTCAAATCGCACATGCGACCCCATTTTCGACATCTAGGCGACGCGTAGATGCCGATGGACTACTCACTTGCTCCATTCGGACAAGTACTCGCAAAGTTATCGCCCTCCAAAGATTCGGGACACTCCCGGTGCGGTCAGGGCACTCTGGCGCGATCGGGACACCCCCAACTTTGAACGCCCATAACTTTTGACTCGCAAGTTCAAATCACGCATTCTTTGGACGGTTAGAAGCGTCTTCTCAAGACCTTTCCAAGCATGTATCACACGCCCCCAAATTCGTCCGGATCAGAGCACTGCATCGCTCTGATCGCTCGGAACTCCTAGTCCCCCTCACCTCATCTTTTGCAAGACTTGGGGAGTCACCCCCAATGTCCCCCTTGCTCACCAAGGTGGCACGGGCACGCCTTGTGATGAGGGTCGTGACAGTTCTTGATAAATACTATAAATACCTTAACATTTGTTTCAAGTATGCAAAGAACTTACTTCACTAGTACAACATACTATTAGTGTTGTCATATTTCAATTTTCACAAAATGAATTTTCCAAACATCCTTCAAAACTTGTCTAAAAAGTAATTGGTCATTATTCAACCCCTAAAGGTCTAGGGCATGTTTTTTATTAAAAAAATATCCAAAACTATCACTTTCTAGTGCATTAAATTTGATTAAAATATAAAATCATTTTTCAATCTTTCAGCCATACAAAGTTGTACTAAACTACTATAGACATTTAAGAAAATAATTTCAACTTGTTTACCATAGTGTAGATTACGAGACTACAACGTTTGAAGTTAAAATGTTGGTAACATATCAATCTTGATTGGCAAATACTTAAGTTTCAATAGATATATGGAAAGGTGGTTAGAGGGTGGTTATGGGAGGTTTATGATTCCACTCTCTAGATGTTTCTATAATTTGAGGGCTAACCACTTCAAAAAATCAGAGAAGTTACATATTTAATTTGACAATTATAATTCCACTTGGGTTTGATCTATGAAAACAATTGCACACCTTTGAAAAATATATGCCTTTATCCTATTAAAATTCCCCCCAAGATTCTCAAATTCCAAGTCCGGGTGGTTATAAGCTTGTCTACCTTAGTCACCAAGCAACAAGATTCTTTGTGCAAGCTTCAAGGTGACAATGTCCTATTTGAGATGTTAGAGGTGATGCTTTCTACATTTTTTGTGCACATGTAGAATCTCATATTAATATCTAACTTGTTTTTTTTGTTTTAGTGAGCCCTTGAAATCCAACACAAATAATGAGTGACAAAGCTTAATTTCACACGCTTGCTACACTAGAGCATTGGATCATGTGTGAGTGTAGGCTAGATATGCAAATATACTTTTATCTCAAGCATGTTTTCAACTTGTGCTTGGAGTGTCTAAGCCATTGTTCTTTCTTATTATTATTAATTCTAAAAGAAAAATACATATCACCAAGGTACTTTGCTAAAATGATCTAAAAGACCTATCAAGAAGACAACCATCCCAAGATGATTCAATTTTTGGACCAATAAGTGCATTCTTCATTTCTACATTGATCTTGAAGGTCATTGGCGACTTTAATTTGGGTCTCAACATCCTGGTTAAAGTAAGAAGGAACCTTTGGTCATTGAGCACAATTACATTGCTTCCCATTGTAGACATTAGAAGAGGCTCTTTTTTATGCTAATGCGTCTCTCATAATTCCTTGCATGATTCCAATGACAATCCAAAAGTGTTCCTTTAGATTCTTTTTTCATACACAAAAGATGCATAGTGGTATTTATTAAGTTTATAAAATAATGTTTCCAACCCAATGCCAACCCTTTAAATCCCATTGATTCAACATTTTTTCTACACTAGCAGTCCAAATTGGGCTAGGTCCATAATGGGCATGTCTACCTTATAGAAACTTGAGAATGGACCAAGGAGAATCAATGCATACATTGTTTCCTCTTGTAAAAATGTCAAATTTTAATATTTACTATGGATAGAAATTTTGAGTTAATATTTGGAATTGGGGACTTTTGATTTGCTAGGAGAGGTTTAAGAACACAAAATTAGCCAACTACAAACAAAAGATAATCTCTTACTTTGAAACCAGAGAGAGTCTTTAACCCCTAAAGGACCTAGTGCCTCCTCAGGGACACTACAAAGTCCAAGTAGGTTCGTACAGTCTCAATTTTTGACTTAATTTTCTAATTTTTTTTTAAATATAGGAAAATACATTAGCTTTTTGGAAATATAATTTTTATTCCAATTGGTGCCTAAGAGCAAAAGTTATGCAACACTAAGTGCAAAAAGCAATTTGTTGGGCAATACAAAAAAATCACAAAAATCCATAAATTTTAAAATTTTGTTCCTCATAGAAAAAACTTTTGTCTACATGAAAAGAATTGGTTCATTCAATTTGGACTAGTATTAATGAGAAAGTTATAGAGAGTCTTGTTTTTCGGGCAATCCGAGCATGTTCTCAAAAACTAAACTTACACAATTCATTTTTTAACTCAATTTTCATAGTTTTTCAAAAAGAGGTTCCACATGGTTTTCTTTGCTTGTTAGAAAAATCACACCATTGCAATTAGTGTGTTTGAGTTCCATTTTCGAAGTATGAAAAATTTACTTTTTCCTTCTATATTGTAATAATTTTTACAAAATAACTTTTGAAAGAATGAAAATTAAGTTCTTTTTAAAAATAATCTCAAGACCCTAAATTCAATTCTTCAACAAAAAATTTTAAAATTCAAAATACTCAGTGCAAAAAATTTAAGTTAAAATAATCTATAGTAAAAAAAACTAGTCATAGAAGGTACTTTCTTCACTTTAAATGCTAATATCTTCCAATCTCTGTAGTCAAAGTTTATGAAATTTCTTACACACATTTTTATATTAATTTATTGCAAGATCCTATTGTTAGACATGCACAAAAAAAAAAGTTTTAAAAGTTTTGTGCCTTATAATAGAAATGACAATTTGAGTATTTTTTGACAAAAAAAGGGCCTTGGTCTTTTAGGAGGGTAATGCCAAGTGTTGTTGTAATGTTGGCCATCTACTAGTTGAAGTAGGCATCTTCTTATGTTTAAGTGTGTGTGTAGTGTTTGGAGACCTTGTTTAGTTGTTGGTTGGTATAACGGTTGGTTAATAGTTGACATTAGGATCAAGAGGAAGTCGTTAGGGTTAAACAT
Organism: Straminergon stramineum; assembly: GCA_963920665.1. Classification (NCBI taxonomy): domain Eukaryota; kingdom Viridiplantae; phylum Streptophyta; class Bryopsida; order Hypnales; family Calliergonaceae; genus Straminergon; species Straminergon stramineum. Next base: position 11,821,847 of record OY987267.1, on the reverse strand, counting down.
TAATTAGCCTCTTATGATTGTGGTTGGATACTTGGAGGCAAGGGTTGGTACTTTCTTTCCCTATGGGCTCTTAGTCAATTTGGGGTGTGGGATGAAGTTGGAGTATGAAGATGTAAGTTTGTTGGTGTTTTGGTATAGACACAATCATTGTTGTAAAGAGCTTTGGATTTGGATTTGGTTTAAGTGTTGAATTAAGGCAATATCTTGGATTTGAGTTTTTGGCAAGATAATCTACTATGACATCAAATTCCAAATCTTGATCACTAGTAGAAATAGATATATAAGGCATCAAAGTAGAGTTGTTGGGAATCCAAGGCAACCAAATGGGTTTATTTGGGAGCTTCAATCTTCTTGAGTTTTTGTGATCTACTTATGAAACTTGGATGATAGTTTTCTTAAATTATTCAATAACTTGCATCAAAAACTTGGTTACAATAGACTTGGAACCTTTCATTTATGAACAAAATACAACTAAGGGTGTTGAAGCTTTAATTATACAAAAATGTCTATAGTGGGGAAATGTCTACCAAAGGTGGACAATATCTTAGAAAAATGTGAAATTTAAAAAGGAGAAAAAAGTTAGTAGTGGAAGGATGTTCACGAAAATTGGAGAAGATCATTAATTGGGATGAAAATTGATACATGAGTATTTGATAAAATGATTTATAATTTGAAATATTATCAAGACATTTTGACTAACTATCTAGGAATTAGGAGAGGTTGAAGGTAACTATGTTAGTTTTAGTTACCTTGGAAAGGGGCAAAAAGTTAGTTGTGGAGAAATGCCCATCAAATTATCTCAATATCTTAAATCATAATGAAATTTTAATATTTAAGTATTTAGCAAATTTATCTATTTTTAAGCAAAGTTTCAAACAATTCGGAGAGATTGTCTATTAGTTATGCCAAGTTGAAGCTCTCTATGCTAGTTTCTAATTTATCGTGGGAATTATAAGATTGAGATTAGAATAAAAGGAAATTTGTGGCAATAGATTTAGGATCATTCAAGGAGGTAAGGTTATAAAACATGTCTATAGCAAAGGGCCCACGCTATTTTGGACCTATTGGCACAATAGTGTGATTCATATGATTTGGTTTTTTCAATCTTGAAAAATACCTACTTCATTCATAAAAAGCAATTTTTCCAACCCTTCTAAAATGTGAAATGGATTTTTTCAAAAAAATTGGTAAAAGTGTAAATGTCTCATCTATAATGTATTTTATATAACAAGTTAGAAAATTAAATTGAAAATATATGACCAAATTCACAATTTTGTTTTATATTTATCTTAATAAATAAAACCACTAATTCCGAGGAAGTACAATCAAGTAATAATAATTATAGAAAAAATATAAATAATCATGATAATAACAACTTTTATATGAAATAAAGAAAATTCAATTCTACCCCTTCAAAGGCAATATCTTGTTGTACAAACAATAGAAATATTCAGGTAGATTTCTATGAAGTTAATTTTGAACGGATGTTTTTGAAATTTTGATATAAGGTGACTATACTAGACACTTGTATGGGAAGATAAATAGAAGTCAAATTAGATGCCTAAGTCAAAAGCTATATTGACCCCAAAAAATTTGGGTAATTTGAGCATCTTGAGGGCATCATAAACTAAAATCCCTCATTGACTTTTGAAATTTGGCATGTGTGTGATGCATATGATATGGCTTGAAATAGTAAGAAAAAAATAATTTTGGTTTTAAAACCACACTCCAAGAAGAATCAAATGTTGTTAACTATGACGACCAAAGTTTCATGAAAATTCATTTTGATTCTTCTAACTTTGATGGTTGTAATTTTGCAATATGTGGAATCATAAATATTGAATTCTTACCACATATTTTAAATTTTTGAATCTATTTTTTCACCATTTCAATTTCAAAAAAACAAAATTCTACAATGTATAAGAAATTGTCAAGAAATGGCTAGTGTATTGCCAAATTATTTCACCACCTTGTATTGCACGGTGATTTAGAGTAAGATAGAAACTTTACTTGCTTTTGAAATGTTGCATTAATGTATCTAATAATATGTATTAATAAACGATGAAAATTCTCATTTGTGTGTAGAGAATTTTTTCCAAACTATGAGGGCTTGAAATCTACTATCCCTATTTGGTAGGGTAAAAAAAACTTTTTGTCAAAACTTCAAATGTTACAATCTTGCAACCTATGTAGTCAAGTGGCTAGATTTTTTTTCCACGCATTGCCCTAATGATCTACTATTCTTTTGAATAGTTGGAATTTAAAAAAAAAAAATTTAACTTCAATATTACGGCCAACGCATCCAAAATTGACAATTTAGGACAATCTCTCTTGCAAAACACCCTCCATCCTCCCTTTAGGAATTAAAGATGAAATTGTTCTAATTAACAAATATCCTATGTTTGAGTTTTTAATTAAAATTTTAAAGATCAATATTTTACAAGAAAAGTTATGTGTTACTTTTGTTCCCATTGCCTATAGACTCAGAGTCCTTTTAATATCTTAAGGACCAAACATTCAAATTTAAAACAACAAATGAATGCAAACATGTCCCAAGCACACAAAGTCTTGTTTTATTCATCCATCTAAACACTTGTATCGTATAGATTTCCATAACTTTATTTTACAAATATTCAATTATTCAAAGGTTATAGGTATTATCTGACCTCGAAAATAAATTTTTTAGTTCAAAATGACTTGCTAGGATGAATTTAATAAATAAATAAATAAATAATCTTCAAAAATTACCATAAGAGAATTACAATTTTCAATTCTAAGAAAAAAAATATTGCAAAAATTACACACATTCAATCTAAAATCAATTTAAGAAGGAAGTTTCAAATTTTGGTTTCAAATTTGATTGAAATTATTAATTAGTGTGACAATACATCTTATTGTATAAATATGACCTATCAATCATATTTTGCAATTTTATGCAAAATCCATCATCAAATTCTTCTTTCAAGTTGCATTTTATAATGCATCTTTCAAGCTTTGCAAATCTACGGTGCCTTGGGTCATGCAATGATAAGGTTCATCTCAATAGTTAGAAAAGAATAAATCCAAGCTTTCTACGTAGGTATTCATCTATCCAATAAAACAAAATCTATTCATTTTTTAGTTTCTAATTTTTTAATATTATTCTAAAGTAAAATTAAAATCTTTTGCAATATAGATAAGAATGAAATGAAACTTTACATGTAACGTATGATGATTGGGAGCTACACTCAAATTTTCTTGATTAAATTTTAAAATACTCAAGCTTGACCAAATTCAAAGAAAACCCAAAGTGGACTACTTGATGCTTCTCTTGAAAGGTGAAATTGAAAAGTAAAACTTCCTTTTCTCTTTTGTCTTTGACTAATAGAAACCAACCACCTTAAAGGACAAACAATGAAATAATAATGTGCTACTACACTCTTCATTCTAACTATTGTGGTCACCATTACAATATTTGAGATAATTTCATTAGGTGTTGCTCCCATGATGTAAGGGAAGATTCCACATTATTCATTGATCAATTTTGTTTTTGTTTCACATTGAACATTGTTACAATTTGTTGTATAGTGTGGTATTTGCTATCTAATATAGTGTTTGCAATGTATAGATTCATAAACTCCTTGGTATAAAGTCTAGTCTACAATAATTAATGATATAAGCTCTATTTAGTGTGTCCCCCTATTTATAAGAGTAACACTATTTGAATAGCAACACTAAATATAATGAAGAATGTAGCCACCTATATTATTGATATTGCGGCAAGCTGTTGGAGAAGAGACAAAAGTCACAAAAGGGCTAAAAAAATTTGAATTCAGCAAAATTTGAATCACACCTAAATTATAAAAGCATCCTAATATTAACTTAGAGACAATGAAATCTCCCTTGTAGATCTCCCAGATAAGTAGCAATAACAACCAATTCAATTTTGGAATGACTACTTTATTTTTTATTTTTAAAATCAATAACCCTTATTCAAGGTTTAAAGGGATCTTCAACATGTAGACTCATGTAATAAACATGCAAGAAGAATTACTACACCAAGCAACATTCTCTATCAAGAAATTATTTAATTTGCCAATATATTTTGAAATATGCATATTTTAAATTTTTTTCATGCAAAAAAAACGTTTTAAAAAAAAATTAATTCCCCGAAATTTCAACATCCAATTTTAAAATTATTTTATGCCACCCCTTGGATATGGTAGTATAAATTTGATACCATCATAGGTGTCATTTGATATTTTAAGTGCCTTAAGGCATCCTTAAGAGAAAAAGTGTCCCATACAAAATTGAAAAAAAATAGGAAGAGTGACCTTTTAATCCCCCTACAAATATTGTTGGTGTCCCCAATATTCATTGTTTGGCTATGTAAAGAAAGGTGAGTTGTACTTCTTGACTCCAATAGATAGGGCATAAGCATTGGGAGGAGCTAGTCAAAGATTTGGGCCTTTTAAAGGAGTCAAGTTGTAATGAGGGGAGTGATAGAAGCTTCCCAATTAGCTGATCTTAGCCCCACCCTTCAAAGCCTAATAGGTGACAACAAGTTCGCACTTCTCTACCCGTAATTGACAAACCCACATTTGAGGTACTCTTTCTATCTTTGAATCTTAGAAATTGCTTTCCAACTCGTGGATGCAAGGAAGTGCACAAGCCTATATTGCAAAGATGCTTAATTCTTTGCAAAAATGACCTATATACAAAAATTTCAATGTAGCTAAGTTATATAGGCCCATCTCTTGTGTTGATGATTTGACTATTCTTTATTCAAATGCTTGATTATAATTTAATTTTGGAGTTTTATTAACCACTTTTATATTGAGGAATCAACATTTTCATGAATGTGGGTTAAAAATTTGAGATTTGAGATTTACGGATAACAAGCATGCGAGAATTTAGAAAGTGACTATGGGAATGTCACAAGGTTGGGAGTGAAAACACAAGTCATGGAAAAGAAAGGGTCAAAGCAAAGAGCTTTGATTTTCTTGCCCCATTGTTTACATGATAATGATATATTGTTTGATATATATGAGGGTGCATTAGTCTGAAGGTTTGTATTAGTTAATGGTATTCTATAAATTGGTTCAACTAATCATGTGGGATATAGATGGTGGTTTTGATTTTCAAGAAGGAGTTTAACAAAGCAGAGAAACCTTTTAACTTTAGACAAGCTACATGTGCAAAAACAGAAAAGAGAAGACCTACCTCAAGATACAAGCATCTTTTATACAAAATATTAATAATAGGTTGCCTTGTACTAATTTCTCAACATTTGACACAATATAAATGTTTATTATTATTGTACACAAATGCATTACTTTTGAATTAGGTATTGTTGTAATTGGTACTCATGAACTTCCATGTGTACAAATGGAAATATTTGTAGAAGTATTTGTTGACTTTCATAGCTTGTAAAATAACTTTTTCTGGTTAAGACAACCTAATTGTTAAAGCGACCTACTTTCACTACTTTGTGTTGATCATCTTCTTTTGGGGTATTGTGGATTGACCCCTACAAATTACGTAATTTACAGATATATAAGTTAACAATTCCAATGAGTGATTATGAGCTTCTAAATGTCTTTCTCATCTACATGCTACTCCCACCTTCACCTTCATTACATCATTAACTGGTATATTCTCTTCTCAATATTGCCACTACTCTATTTGATTTCCATGAAAATGATCATTTCACATGTACATATAATCTACTATGAGAAAGTTTGACTAGCCACCTCATTCAAAAGTTTGAATAACTATTTAATTCCAAAAGCCTAGAGCCAATGCTAATAAAACAAAGTTTCTTGTAGTGTAGCTGCTTGTTGGTTCAAGACCAAAAGGGACAACAATATTGACAATAGCTACCTCAAGGAAGTTTTAGTAATTACCTTGATTAGACCCCAAGCATGTGCTTCATGAACAAAGCCTCATGTAGTGTAGCCACAAGTTTGGAATAGAGGTTTGAAGGGTTGGAATGAAGGCTCAATGGATTGAAATTGGGTTGAAACATCACCATTACAAAAATTCAATAAACATTACCATATGATTTCTACACATGATAAAAAATTCTTGCATTATTTTACAATGTAAAGGTACGCTTTTAGATTGTCATTCGAACCATGTTGGGAATGAAAAGAGATGCATTAGCATCCCAAAGGCAACAAGAGTCAGAGTCCCTTAGGGTCTACTATGGGAAGTTGTAAGATTTTGTTCATTGTCCATCATGTATTTTTTTTTCTAAAATGAATTAACCAAAATACTTCTGAAATATTCTTTGCTTTATCATTCTTTTGCAAAAAATAAATTGGGAATCCATCAAGTGCAACTATGTGCAATGATCAAACAGTCCACAATGGAAAACCTATCTTAGAGCATCCACAATATTTGTTTGTTTATCAACATGCCAACATCTATGGGTGTGTCCTTTCCAATTCATGTATTGGCAAGTGGGTAGTATAACCTCTATCAATGGTTGCTTTTTAATGGGTCTTCATGATATATAACCTCAAATTGTTTTTTGACTCAAAAAGACATCAAGAAAGACATGAAGTAATAATATGTCAAGATAGGCGCTTTCCATCATTCAAAATATTGTTGCCTTTTCAAAAGTAGGAATTCTACATCCTATTTGCAATGGTCAAAGGGACAAGGAATTTTCACTTTAGCATGATGATTTAAGGGCTCTCCACTAACAACCAAAGCTTGAGTTTGAGGAGTCCAAATACAAAAAGCACAAATTTCTTGGAATTGGTAACAATAGGGTTAAAGAATGTATTAATGATTTAGAAAGGGTCCACCCTAGCCATGCCAATATTGTACTCATGTGATGGCAACATAGTAATTGCTCTTAAGATAGGAGGGACAAAATCTACCCATATTATTGATATCGGTTGTACTATTAAATTATGAATTGTTCCAAAATGGATATGAAATAGATCATTGATGATGAGGTGTAGATTTGAAGTCATCATAGAATAATTTTATCGACAATATCAGGGATGGAATTTGAATGGCATGAGAATATGCATTGAGTGTGTACAAATTTATGGGTTGATGTGTAAATGAAGTTTTCAAAGCAAAACAAAACATTGAGTACTTCAACTACCATCTTGGGCCAATTTGGATTCGAATAATTTTATTTCTAATTTTTTAATGTGTCAAGCACTTGACATGTAATGCCAACACCTATGTATTGAAATAGTATCCTATGCCTACTATGTTGCAAACAACATATCTAATTCAATACAAGTCCAAAAAATATAAATCAAAGGACACTAGATGTGTCTTCTTTTTTTCTTTATGTGAAAATCTGTTTGAAAATGTTTGCTTTTAAAGGAAGTTCTTTTACCCCTCCTATATACCTCACAACTACTTTTTTTCTAATTTTTATCATCTAATCATGTAAAACACTTTTACCTCAAGTTTCTTATGTATTAACCCCTAAACACCCAAACCGAGTCTTTTAGCAACATAACGATTTTGGGCAGTTCACTATGAATGGAGTTTTTTGTTTTTTTTTCTTTGAAATTTTCACACAACATGTGCCCAAGGAGTATCTTTAAGGCCCAACTATATTCATAACTTTTGACTTCGTGGTTAAAAAATTATTGCATGATATGTAATTTTTAGTGATCTTCGAGCAACCCAAAAATTTCTTAAAAAAACACTTTTTCAAGAAATAAAAATTTGAAATTGGTTTTCTAGATTTATATGTACATGGAAAGCTTTAAATCATTCCATTTCTATTTATGAGATGAAAGTTATGAGGCATTTTAATTTGTGGGCAGTTTCAGATTCTCTACTCTAAAATAAACTTTGAAGTCCTTTATTTCACTCAATTTTCAATATTTTTTGAAAAAAATAAAATCATAGGGTGTGGATTGTTTATTACAACATTATGACCATTGGGATTGGGATTTTTCAATTCCATAACAAAATTCTTCACAATTTAGTATTTTGAATCATTCTCTACTTCTTTGTACTCAATTTCTTTTTCCTATATGTTGTACAATTTCAAATGATTTGAATTTTTTCAAGCACATAGCCAACTTGCCTTCAAGAGTGAATCCAAAGAGTAACCACCATTCAAGAATTTTTTCCATACAAATGTGGCCTTGTGAAGTGCAGCTGCCCGTTTTTTCACAAGGCCCAAAAAAGGATTTTTGCTAATTCCAATGCTAATATCTTACAATCTACACGGTGGAAAATTCTGAAATTTTTTCCACATCTTCTCAAATAAATTTTGTACAAGATCTCACAGTTATATGTGTCCAAATTTTTTTTTCCTAGAATTTGGTACTTGTTTTAGAAATGACAGTTTTGGAGCGTTTTTGGTGAAAACATAGTTGAAAACATTTAGGGGTTAAAGACAAGCACCTGACATATAATGCCAATGCCTATGTATTGAAATAGCATCCTATGCCTACTTTGTTGTGAAAATCATATCTAATTCAATACAAGTCCAAAAAATATAATTCAAAGGACGATGGATGTGGTTTCCTTTTTCCTTTCCTTTAAAATTTGTTTCAAAATGTTCTGAGGGGCCAAAAAATTGCCCCTCCTAATAAGTTATCCCTTATAGCTGCTTGCTTTTTTTTTTTTTTTTTCCTTTTTCTCTTTTTTAGTATGAAAATAGGAATTACGTAAGATGTCATGAACCCATGCCGCTGTCCCCCTGCACTGCTTCAGATACCCCGCCTCTGCAGCCGCTGTAGCAGCCGACTCCCGATCATAAATAACGAAGTCGTCGCCGCCACCTTTAACTTCTCTCAACGGCTCCGTTCCCAACCTTACTGCCCCTGTTCCCCTGTTCCCCCTTCCACTTGTTCCCCTTTCGAACTTTAGCTCCAGCTCTAGCTCCGGCTCCGTCTGCATCCTCCCTGCACGCAAATTGCTCCCGAATGCCGCCCGAACGGTTTCCTCACCAATCCAGGGCAGTTGGGTTTTGCGCCCAACTGGCATCCACGCCTCCCTCCAATCTCTCACAAGCCAGATTGTCACTTGGGTAACAAAATTTTATGGATTGAGGTGGGGGGTTGTATTCATCAGTTAGTTACAGCTGAATTGATTATGTTTGCAGCACAAGAAGCTAGCTACAGACTCACCAGAATTCATGTCGAGGATTTCGTTTCGAGAGTAGAATTAGGTTTGTGGATTGCGCAATCGTGGTCGCTTGGAATTTCTTGAAGTGATGGATTGATCATTTAAATTTTTATTTATTAAAGCGCTGTACGATGATGACGACGACGACGTTGGCTATGGTCTTCTCTTCGCTTTCTGTCTGCGTTGAGGTTTTACGAAGAAGTGTTCATTTCCTTGTGGGAAGCCGCGATCTTCAGTCGGAAGAGTAGCCGTAGCTTCTTCTTGGACTGTTGGAATAGGAAACTGTGAAACGGAATTGGTGTTGCAATGAGAGGAGGGTGAATTGGTTGTGGAGTGAGTGGTGAATTGCGTGGATGGGTTTGGTTTGGGTGTAGGGGAGATGGCGGATGCCGATGTGTAAGGTTTGGTGATTCCTGTGGTGGGAAGAGGTAGCCTTTGGGCATGGAGATCGGGACTCGGGATGTGGCTGCATTTGGGGTTCTCGAGAGGAGCCCCTTGCAGCAGAAGCTCACGCAGATGTATAAGGCAGCGAAGAAGTCGATGACGACGCCCGCCCAGGGGGAGTCGAAGTTGCAGTCGAAAACAGCAAAGACGCTTTTGTTGCAGCAACAGAGTAAGATCGTGGGGTTATGTGGATTGCCACCAAATCTGGTGCTCGTGAAGCCGGAGTCCCAGGAAGAGGATTGCCCCATGGCTGAGTCTCCGAGGTCTCTTCCCTTGTGCAGGGCAAGTGCCATGTTCCCCCACCAAACTCTTAATCAAAGTCTCGATCAAAAGAAGCTTGAGGTCCAAAGTCTTGACAGAAGGCTTGGCCAGAATCTGAGCCTGCTTGCGCCTCCATCGTTGCAGCAGGTGAAGCGGGAGCTTTCAAGTCCGAGCTCATGTGTCACGAATGACACCGACAGTGTGGAGTCACTCGTCATAGCTCATGCCAATCTCATGGGCTCCAAGCGTTTTCAAACTTCATCTGTTTCTCCACCATGTGTGCCGGATGTTGCTGGAGAGCCCTCTCAGCCATTGCCAGTTGCATCGGAAGCTTCTGAGCCATTGCCAGAGCAGGTTGCGTCTGCGCCTTTGATGACGGCCTTGGTCATGATCCAGGAGAGTTTCAAGCAATCAAGTAATGCCAATGTGGTGAAAACAGAAGCGGTTGAGCCTACTGAGAAGTTGATAACTGCTCTGGACATGGTGGGAGGAGGAGGAGGCTTTGTGTCTTCCCAATCATCCTGTGACACTGATGAAGCGCATTTGCAGGCACAAGACTTAGAAATAGTGCAAACTCCCGAACCAGTAGTAGCAGTAGCAGCAACAACAACAACGTCCAGGAAGTTGATGACTGCCTTGCACATGATTCCTGTCAAGCTCGATCCCATCGCAGTGGATATTGTATGTGGAAGAAGCTCCCATGTACCCATCCTCCCTCCTGATTTGAATCCTGTTTTGCTTCAAGTGAAGAGTGAGCCCGTGGGAGCATTTCCAGAGCTCGAGCCCTTGGCGTTCCAAAAGGAGAGACTGGTCAAGGATGAGATCCTGGATTCCCCGTTTGAGACGAACCGAAGTGGCGTCTTCCCACACCAAGATGCTCATTCTTCTTCAGATAGTGACGATGATTCCGAAGAGGGAGTTGAAACAGCGCCTCGAAGTTCTCAGAATGAGGAGAGAAGTTCTCAGAAAGAATTCAAGCCTCGGAATACCAATCCGGGCAGGCGGATTCAAGGTGGTCGGTTATACGACTCAGCGTTTGGGAAGACGTGTCATTGGTGTCGCCAGAAGACGGTGGAGCCGCATGTGAAGTGTCGGGAGTGTACCATCCACTACTGTGGGCCGTGTCTGATGAACAGGAACGGGGAAAACATTCGGGAGGAGCTTTGTGAAGGGGTGAGATGGCTTTGCCCAAAGTGCCGGAATGGGTGTGGGCCTGGCTGTGAGAATTGGTGAGTACTCAAAACCTCTGTTTTCTGTGTGCAGGGTAGTGGATTTACTCTTCTTTAACCCTTGAGGTCCGAATAGGGCCTCATGTTTTGAGTAAGTAATAGGAGACGTTCTTCTGTCCAGTTTTTGATCAACACATACATTGCTCTTCACTGTTTTCGGTGACATAATTTTTTTGCCCTATCTGGATCACGAATCCTGGTCCTTAAGGGCAAAGTATCTATGTGTTTGTAAGTATGCAGGTAAGCGGATTTGCACTTCCTTGACCCGTAATGTCCAAATTGGATCTCACGTTTTGAGTAGGTCGTAGAGGAGCATTCTTTTACCTGATTATACAATGCTCTTCACGGGTTTTGGTGACATAATTTTTTTGCTTTATCTGAAGTAGATGCTTTTAGAGTATGATCAATACGATCAGGTAATGTTTAATCATGAATCTCTGGTCCCTTAGCGGCCAAATATCTGTATCTTGTAAGCGTGCTGGGAAGAGGGTTTTAGCTACCTTAACGCCTAATTGGGCTCAGATTGTTTTTACATGTCGGTAATGGAACTTGGTCCCGTCTGAATTACTTGTTCCACAACATGACCAATCGAATTGGTTATGTTAGAATCATGAATCCTTGGCCTATAATTTCCAATTGTTCATTGTCGTTCAAGTGCCACATGGACACGCTACTCAGCTTTGCTGCCTTCATCAGTTGCAAGTAAACTCAGACCTCTTCAACATGACCTTCTCAAGAACGGTATTCTGCAATATCCTGCACACTTATCACACTACCATATTACTGACTGTAGCTCAACTTCAAACTGTTTCAGTCCTTTTGGGGGGATCCCAGGCATTCAGTTTTTAGAGGTCAAATTTTGTTGAACCTTTATTAAGGACTTTTATTTTAACTTTTTTAACTGGAGCGTTGTGTTGGATACTTTTGCAGCTGCAATTGTGGGCCTTGCCGGAAGGCGCTTGGAAAACCTCCGACAGGTGTATTAGTAGGAGTAGCACGCAGTGCGGGATTCAACAATGCGCATGATTACCTTGTGTATCTGGAAACTGGAGAGTCACCAGAAGAGATAGCTCGTCGAAAGGTGGACCAGGACTGGACCAATGGTGGAAAGTTCAAATGCAAAGACACCTCTGGAACTTCTGAATCTGGTGATGGTACATCATCGTCAAGTGAAGGTTCGGATGAGTTCACCTTGAATGAGGAAACCTCCTCCCAACTTCACCAAGGCACATTGGACATGAAGTATTTGAGAAAATTTGTTCAGGTATGCATATCATTTCAGCGGCTGCTGTAGAAGTTTTACATATGTCTTTCTTCATTCAGTACATCACAGCAACCTTTCATGGACTGTACTTTATTTGTAGCCCCTACATAGTCGCACCCTTGACACTCTTTTGCGCTGGATATCAGTCTCAGAAACGGAAGAGCGTTACTATGCGAGCTTCTCTTCCTGCGAAAAGGTGCCATGTCGAGCCTTCTCCGGCTATCAGACGCCGAGATGTAGATAGCATTGTAGCCAGGTTGAAGGTCACTGGACAGAGTCTTGCAAAGGAGAAGGAGGATATAGTGAAGTCTTATAGTCGGAGAGTTGTGCAGAAATTTGAGACCTTAGAAAAATGCGTTGAGGATGATTCATCAATTAAAAACCAGGACAGCGAAATGAGAACCTGGGCGTGCAAAAGGGAGCAAGTGGAATTCAACGGTGGAAGTAACTTTAGTGGATCAGAGTTAGAAGCTTCGTCAGAGGCAAAGAGAAGAAAGCTAGATTGGAATCAGCGACTTCCCTTCTCTGAAGTGAAATGTAAAATGGAGCCAGTCACAACTCATGCAGACATTCCTGGTGGCCTGGGGACGTCGTCTTTTTCGGAAAATGAAGTCAGTCTGAAGATGAGAGGAAATCGTACTCTAAATGGTTTAAGCAGTGCTTCAAGCCAAACTACGTCTGAACAGCAGCGGGGAATTGTGAGCATTCGATACCTTGGTATATCCACAGTGAATTGTGAGGGTTTTGTATGATACATTGTAGTCGTCAAGACCGTGTGTGTTAATTGTGTGATGAATACACCGTAATTAGAAGCAACTATTTCATGTTTGTACTTAGGTTGTAGGGTATTTGCCGTCTTATCTTTTTAACTGTTTTTGTCCTCTCTGGAGGTTATGCTCACTTTGAGCATTGTCAGTGAAAGAGGAGTTTGATTGCGCAGGAATGCCCAAGCGATCCTCAAGGGACAGATTATCGCATGAAACTGAAATCTGCATTAGCCCAGTCCTTTGATGCTAAAGAGTTGGAAGCGTTGGATTATTCTGTGAGATGCCGCAAGCCTGTTCAAAAACTACGTCACATGCGTGGTCGAAGTATTGATATTGTTACAGAGGATGAAGGGCTATCCTACCTAGACCATCACCAAGGTACATTGGACCGTGTACCGTCTAGCAATTACATTATCCTCCTTCTGTGATAGTTAGATTATACATGTCCAAATCTATTTTCATTTACTCCTGGCTGCAGTGTACCTGGTTTTGTGAACCTGTTTTGGTGAGCTCATGGAATCTGAATGTGTTTTGTATCAGACTTTAGTGCTAAGTTGGAAGACGCACAAAGTCCTCCAGAAAAACTGGCTCTACTGCGAGGGTTTTTCTTTTGGCTCCAGGTATAGTTTCAGTCATTGTCGGACTTTTGTAAAGAATTGGGCACTAGATCTGATTGAAGCTTGTTTCCTGTGACTCACTCCGTGATGCTTTTGTTATGCAGCATTCATGCATGGAGGGTGCTTTCAGGCCTTGGCCGAGCGCAGAGGCACAGTCTAGACGTCAGTCCGGGGATTGCATGGAATCTGAGGGGCCAGACTGTCAGGTAATTGTCAGGTTCTCAATTTAGCCTCTCGAGAGTGGGATTACTGAAGTACTTCACTAGATGAATTGTACTCTCCTAAAATATCTTACTGGTCAACCTATTTCACAAGACCGGCTGTTTCAGATGCCAGAAATTGCACTACAAAGCCATTAATTATTGAAAGCCGTTCCTTATTCTCATGTGCTACTACTCAAGCTAAGGTGCCCATGGTTGCCTTCAGTGGTTCTTTTCTGCCTGAGTTGAAGAATTTCTTTCTTATGTCTCTGAATTTTAAATTTCGTCACGTAGCGTATGCTCTTTTCTTACGAAGTCGACCATTCCAGCTAATGCAGTCAGCGTTTGCGATCAAGGGTTTTCTGCTTGTTTGAATGGTCCTGGATTTTATGCTGAGCGATCGAATTTTTGGTTAACTTTGATGCTCAGGTCACAGCCGTTGTTCTTCAGTTGGACGAAGGTAACGAAGCTAATGGCGATCTCATGCGCACATTCTCGAACCCAGCCGAGAGACCCCTTGAAATGACATCCATTCCTCTTGGATCGAGCGCTAGTAGACAGTTGTTAATACCTTACCGGTCCAAAAAGAATTTTGCCCAACCTGTGATGCCGAAAATGAAAGCACAATTAAAGGTGTCACCGGCGATCACTTATCAGGTCGTACTCGGATTACCTGCACCGGCACTATCCAAGGTACTAGCTTGAATCTGGAAACCCTTGCATTTGACGTCTCGGGAGGGTTCCCTCCTATTCTGTTGACTAGAAGCTTTTGGCCCATGGCATGCATCAGATTGTTCTAGAGTTGCTGAGACGGAGAATATGCGGTTAATTTAGTGGGCTCTTTTCACGCCAGGTCACGTATGAATGGTTGGATGTTCACGTAATATAAGTAATAATTGTGCAAAATGCAAGATTTTGAGATATTTTCCATAGTTCGTATTTTAAGAGTCGTGTTCCTTGTGGAGGAGGTTGACTGACCTCTTCAATGCGTGTGCTTGACAGATCTGATGAGGAACCCTTTAAGTGAAGGTTTTGAAAGTCTGGTTGATTCAAAATGCACAATCGCATGGACACCAAGCTGCATGAGCTTCGCATGAAGTACTGGTTTCAGAATGACGAATCCATCTTGCTTCTCTACTTCTGGAAGTTTTCTATTCCAAATTAAAACTGCTCACTGAGATTCTTTTGTTTAACCGTTGACAGTTCTGGTCTCACGCAAATTTTCTTATGAAGATCTCGGAAGAGATGTACAGTAGAATTAAAACCGGCAACATTTTTGTAGTTACCGAGTACATATGCACAGGGTTTTAGAATGCATTCAGCGACGCTGCTGAAACATTTTCATCCCGGTCATTTGGAGAAGTGTCTCGTCCAGCTTGCCTTCGGATGTTCACTTCACCTGCAAGAACTCTGAGCTCTAGCCTGTCAAAGGGCTGGTGTGTATGAAGAGTCTATTCTTTCTGGACGTTGGTAAATCCCAGCTGCACTGATGTATCCTGCTGGTATCAGTGCAATATTACTCATTGCAAAATTAGAGAAGATGGCCTCGCCAACATTTTCTTTATTGAGGGTTTGAATTTTATTTTGTACTATTGTAAAATACTATCGTAACATTATTAGCGTATGTGCGAAGCATTTGGACACGGAATCTTCACCTGAATAGCATGCAATTCAAGAATGTCTTGGATGCAATCATATTAAAAAATAAATAAAGGAGTGATGTCAAATGGGTGTTCTAGCAACCTAAATCAGTCTAATTAATCAAATCTGTTGTCATTGCAACAACAGTGAAGTGTGCAGTACAGAAGTTTTGGATTTCCCTTGTACCCAGGCATTGTGACAGTTCAGCCAAAAGCCTTACTACTGTCACTAAATAGCAGTCAGCAGCATGTGGCAATCTACCTCACAGGCACCGCTTATGTAATTGAGCTCAAGCCCCTTGCCCCTTGTATCCATGGAATGTTAACCCTAGGAAGGAAGGGAAGTGCCTACGTAGCCCATGCCCATCACAATGAAAGCACAGGATTGCAGGAACATGTACACGAAGAAGTGATTCCTGCCTTGGAAATAATAGTCATAGCCAGCACAAAACATCAGAAATCCTCCTGTACAGAGCTCCAAAACGAAAACCCTGCACCCATTAACGAGAACCCTAATTAGCATTGTGTCGGTAATAGCACCTGAAAATGAGGGTGTACCAAATGCAGGCTCTAATAAACCTATTACTATCTACACACTGAATGGAGAATGTTCAACATTACACCATAGAAGTTCAACCGCATTGTAATCCAACTTGTGCGGAGAATATACAAATGAATTATTTTAAAATCAATCTATCTTTAATCGCAATTTGCCTATGGCCGAGCAATAAATGAGACCCCACAGACACGATGACATAGTGACATGGTCCTCTTGGACATCAGATTACGTCTCTAGATTCTCCTCCTCTGTTTTATCCACAATGCCAATGAAAGTGATAGGAGAGGGTTATGAGATCATTGGATTCCACCCCAATTCACTGTAATTGCACCGCCGTAGGAGAATAAATGGACTTCAAAATGCACTCAGATATGTTTACACAATCAGACATGTAGAATTTGTACACAAAATGAGAGATTCTGGCGAAATACTGGGAAAGCCTGTGCTGCAATTACAGAGTAGGCAATTAGAGAGATTTGAGGCTTGATCCTAAACCCTAGAAACCGTAAACCCTGGCTCTTACCTTTCCGATAGTTTCCATCCTTTGGCCAGCATGTTGCTAGCGAAGCGCTGGAGAGAAAACACAACGCCATACTTCTTACCATACTTGGCTGAGCGGACTCTAACGAGGTTCCCCAACTTCTCCGTGACGATCCACTCGTTCACGTTGCCGATGTTGAACAAGCCAATGAGGGTGGCCTTAGTGCGATGCAGCGACATGACATTCTCGAACAGAATCCAAAACACCAACAAATGCAATGACCTGCAAACCAGTCAGGCACTTCAATCTTGTCAGAAATGCCACAAACGTCAATTTCGTAATTCACTACGTTGGCACTCTTACAGAGGACCCTCTTGAAACTTTAACTCATACACAAGAGTCCTTGTTTTCATAGATTTCTGCAGTTGAATGTCACGCAATTGAAACATGCCATGCTAATAAAGATCACCATCACTGTAAAAATATGGCTGAATTTAGCACAATTCAGGCCAACTCGATAATTCCTCCGCGAGTCTGCAATCCTCTCTAATCTGTTGAATTTCTATGAACAATGTCATACACATCCAGAAAGTGGCATTTAAAAGTTGACTAAATCAAATGTATACAGATTCTGAGGATATAGAGGCAATTACAAACAGTGACAGTAGAGATAGTTGAGTGTAGTAATGTTTTATTTTTTCACTAGTGACAAAATAAATGAATGTCTAACATGGGTCACATGGGTTTAAGGTACATGTGACAAATGCTTGATTAGTTGGGTTTAGGGTTTTAGGGTTTAGGGCAGATTTGAGAACCGAATGCCTTACTTGGGCGTGGTGATGGCGTTCAAGAGCGTGATGATGGAGGGCACATAAACAGCGCCCCAGAAAGGCAAATCCACCTCGGGCACCAACACCGACGCCGGGATGACCAAACAATAGAACGTGAACGTGACAATATGCGCCAAAATTTTGCGCACGAAGAAGAAGGCGTACAACATGTGGATCCGCTTCCACAGCTTCAGCTTCCGATTGGCCAGGACCGTGGGCAACACCTTCCGAAACAAGTTCGCAGGACCAGACGACCAGCGGTGCTGTTGAAAACGAAACGCCTGGAATGTGCTGGGCAGCTCGCTCTTCACCTGGAGAACAAAGGGAGGGTTCATTCCATGGACAATTTTCAGGTACGACGGCAAACTTTTGATGAATGGTACTGAACTTATATGCAAGGCACCGCAACCCGCAGTAAACTTATAATGGACGCTTTAAGATTTGTTGACCAAATTGCGACATGACAAAGAGGTTTTGTTCATTTTGATCTTGAAACCTAGGTGTTGTCCTATTTTGTGTCCATTAAATCAATGTCACAATCAGGAACTCCTGCTTTGGTCTCAGCGTCACTCTTATTCTCTTCTAGGATTTGACCCCTATGAGGATCAGCATCCAGTGAAATGAAACGAACTCGTAATTCATATATCAAGATCAAAAAAGTCATTTTACTCGTGCTCATTATCCGATTCATGCTCTCGTTAGGCACTACCGTGAAACCTGGGATTAATAGACTCTTCGTTCATGCCAACTTCAAATGTTATGATCTCTCGTACTAAACTTCATTTTATTTTTTGTCTCTTTGGAAAAAATACTGATGCATCTCATTCTTGGCAACCACAATATGGCCACTTTAACAAAATAGAATTGAACTAAAAAAGAGAGTGTGCAAGATAAACCTCCCTGTCTAATTTAAAATCTTTCTAAGCACATTGACACCATTCAATATTGTTGCAAAGCCAACGCTCTTCTTTAATTTGTGCAAATGGACACGCTCAGGGGTTAACTGAATTTATTGCCTTACCTCCAAATCATGCAAGTAGACAAACTTCCATCCACAAAGACCCGCACGCACTGCCAAGTCCATGTCCTCCACAGTGGTGCGATCGTTCCACCCCCCGGCTTCTTCCATGGCACGGATGCGCCACACGCCTGCTGTGCCGTTGAAGCCGAAGAAGCCATAGGTTGCTGAGCCTACTCGTTGTTCGACGGAGAAATGGTAGTTTAAGGAGACTTCTTGCATTTTGGTCATCAAGCACTCGTCCCCGTTCACTGCACATCATTTACAATCACACAACAATTATCACTGGTTGTCAATTAACAGCTGAGAGGATTCAGAACGTAGCTCGGGTTTTCTATTACGGATTGTCAGTGTGAGCTTTGGGTTTCGAAGTAGAGGTAAGCGTGTATTCGGTGATAGACGTTAGAAGCCTAGTTGCAGAGGAAAATTTGTGATGTGGTGAGCAACAGGAGTCCAATGCGGGGTCCAATGCGGCATATTCTTCTCAATAGTCCAGTGACTTGTTACATAATCAGCTCTTGCAAGTTGATTTTTTTGTTTTCTGATCACCAAATAACGGGGTCTCACTGTAGATCTTAATCTAGACTACGGGGTCTAGACTCTGATCTACAATGGGAATCCATTATTAATTTGATGAAACTGCGACTGTTCATCGACACTAAATTGTGACTTTAATCGACACAAAGCACTATAATCTAGGACTGGGAAAGACTTACGTTTCAGGCCAATAAAACGACAGGCCGACGTTTGATAAAAAGTTTCTTCATCAGTTAGAACTGTCCAGGAAAACTGCACGTCAACGCCTTCACGCTCACAAGAGAAAGACGATCCCTTTGGCGGGCACCCCGAAATTACCGACACAGTATCCAAGTCAACTCCTAATCAATAACAGTAACTCTCACCGCAGTAGAGATAGGAATTATCAAAAGCTCGAACATTTTCACTGTAGTAACATTTAAAAGCACACATGCCAGTTTAGACTGTTCTATTTCCGGTGTAAGAACACGTCCACTTGAGAGATAGATCCGTAGATCCGATCAGGCAATGGGCATCAAGCAGAAGTGACATTTTTGGCATAAATCGAATCAAACTACAAAGTACGGCTTCTACAGGCTGAAGTAGATTGCACAGCTGGCATATATTCTAAGGTTCTCTCATTAATAGCAAGACAACTCTCAAAATGACAAAGCGGAAACTTCCCTACAGTTGGACGACAGTTACTGTAGAAAAAGTACGTCAAGGAAATCCAGCGCAGAGAACGCATAGAACGCCGAATGCGTTCATGAAAGATGAACGCAGTTATGAACCTATTCATTCTTTTCATGTGCTTTATCTACAGTACAACACTCCAAATGGGGTTAAAAGTTACTCCGTAAAACTCATGGAGTTCTACCGAGAACCTTTAGCGGTGTTGCAGACTGACTTGGGGCACTATAGCAGCAGTATCCTGTGTCACGAGAAAACTGATCAATCCTCTAGAAACTGTGACGATTACTGAAGCTGGGTTTCTTGATAATAAAATTAAACCGCATATTCGTTAATTTGGCAAATCACAGAGCCAAAATATGCTCAAAACTAGGACTTCAGCACAGGAGAAATCCAATGTGGAAATAGGACAAATGTCCTTTTCTGTCTGTAGAAATTGAACAAATTTGCTTTCGAGTCCAAAATCCTAGTGTATCCCATTCTATCATCACTGAACAGTGACTACGGAATTCTTCAAAAATTCCATAGATGGACATTTTGGGATTCTCCTATACTGTAACCATCTTAGTGTCAAAGACTTTCAGCTATTGAATGTCTCGATTTTGGGATTCTAAATCAGACCCTTTATACGAATTTGATCATGAGTGAAATACTTTGGATGGGGATTTTCAACAAGGAGGTGAAGAGGATGGGATGCAGCATCCTGGGTTACGAGCACACTGATCAAACCTTTAGAAATTGTGACTATTTCTAAAGCTACGTTTCGTATGGGTTGAATTCAACCGCATATATTTTTCGGTAAGAGAAATCACCGTGCCAAAAGATGCTCGAAACTGGGACTCCCAAGTGCTCTTGAGTCGTCTCTACAACGGTCCTAGTTTCCACGGCTTTAAGCAATTGCATGTCACGGATTTAAGGCTCTGAATCAGGTCCATTATACGGGTTTCGCCATGAGTGAAATACTTCGGAGGATTTTCAACAAGATGGTTATGGGGAGGAGGGGTTGTGCAACTTACCAAACTTCCAGCGCGCCTGCACTAGTGCGATCTGCGGGTTCTGACTGAGGAAGGGAACGGTGCGCATCAGGAAATCAGGCTCGGGTTGGAAGTCGGCGTCGAAGATGGCCACATGTTCGCACGTTTGCACGTACTGGTGCAACATGCCCTGTCGCAAGGCGCCGGCTTTGTATCCCTTTCGGTCGGACCGGGTCTCGTACTTGATGTTGATGCCCTTGCTTGCCCACCGCTTCACTTCGGCTTGCACCAGGTCCTGCGTAAGCAAATAAAACAAAAGGGAGAATCGTCAGTCAAAATACTCTCGTAACGTACATTTTCACGGCATCAAGTCCAAGCGCGCATTTTTGAGACCTCTCAACTGGTGCATTCCCGAGGTTACAACTGAAGCTTTGTTGGCTCGGGACCTGACTGACGAAATGGAGTCAACTGCATCAACTCAAGCTACATGGGAATGATTTGAGTGGGATATTCAGTACTCAGGAATTGAATCCTAGGACCGAGCATGAAATAAGGTACAATGGCCGTATCTGATAAAATGAGAAAATTTCGAGAAGTCGCCACTTTTGTACTCGCGATCTACACAGTAGTGGTATTTGTGCACTCGAATGTTTTAATTCTGACTCTCCAGTTTCAAAGTCTCTTGTACCTTTGTAACACAGAAACACAGAATGGGAGAAATGAAGTCGCATAGCTAGCTAGCTGCGGAGATGGTCTAGTAGTACCTTGACTGAGGGATCAGTTGAGTCGTCCAACACTTGAACGATTATTCGATCTGCTGGCCACTGCAGACAACAGGCCGCCTGTATGGAAAGTTGATAAACCTGTGGATCGACGACAACATTATTCACGATCAATGGAAAGTCAATGTAAGTAAGAAAAGAGTTTAATAGGAAGGCCTGAAAACTTCAAAACATAGAACTGTCTTAGCTGTGGTGGGGCATCTTTCCTCTTAAGCATTGGACTTGCCCTCTTCATTAAAAAAAAAGCATACCCCCACCCCCCCTCCCTAGAACTCTCTTCCGCATATAGTGTGCACCACAGTAATATACATGTAGTTCCATGCAAACATACCTCTCGTTCGTTGAACATCGGAATCTGCACAAGCACCATAGGATACTTGGAATTCCCGAACTCCAAATCATCCTGGATAGGTTGAAACTTGTACACGGACTCCGGCGTCCTCCCCAGCAGTTTGATGAACACCATGACTCCGCACATGAAAATCCGCTCCACGGAAAGCATGGTCACCATCACCAGGCATACGTTGATGGCGCCTTGCAGCAGGGGCGCCACAATGGGCGCCCGGACCGCCAACCATAAACTGAGCAGCTGGTCGACTATCACGGGGAAAGTCTCCGGGGCGATTAGCGTCTCTGTCACTGAATCCGCCATCTCATGTATGGTGGGAACTCCGAAAAGAACTGGCGTTACAGAATACGTTTAAATTTGTTTGCAACTTGAGACACCGCAAATCGCGCGCTTCCCCTAGCTTGGTAACCTCTGCGTCGACATGATCTCACTCCACAAAGCGAAAAATTATCCTTGTTTAACAATTTCAGAAGTTTGTACTATGATTTTGCACCAGGGACGTGGGGAGAACCAGAAATCACTGGCAGTGCTTCTCCCTGCGGACGTTATAGGGAGAGAGTCGTGTCAAGAGGGTTTTTGTAATATTGTGTAAACCAGCAATTAATGTACCCCCTCTGAACCAAAAATGATCTCGTTGCGTAGGTACCAGATCCGTACCACTAACGTATCCTCTCTGAAACCAGAGATAATCTAGTTCCTTGTGCTAGATCCGTCGCGTTGATCACGAAGAATATATCCCAAGTTCAATTCACTAGCTTATAACTTTGACAGTTTCACTTGCACATGGATTCGACTCGCTCACAGATCGTTCCTGTCAGTCACCCCAGATTTGAGCAGCTGGTGGACGTACTGGACTCGACTGAGCCCACTGGCTAGAAGCAAGTCAACTGGATTTCTAATAAACTATCGAACTTGCAAACCCTGTAACAACCACAACTGCTGCAGTACAAAGCGGATCGAATGTGAACGACAGGAGGGGTAGGAAAACTGATCGATGAGTAAACTGTACATATATAGCTTTGCACATGCTTCCGATCCAATCAAAGCGATGGAGATCTAGATGGCGCGTACAACTGCAGCGAAGATACAAGCCCGGCCAGGTCGAAGTGAATGTGGACACGTTCGATATATAAGATCTACTGCAGCTGGATCGAGGCTTCCGCAATGCACGATCGACCGAGGCACGATCGAGGCTTCCGCAATGCACGATCGACCGATGCACGATCGAGGCTTCCACAATGCACGATCGACCGATGCACGATCGAGGCTTCCGCAATGCATTGTTTCCGACTTTTAGCTCCGCCATTTGAGAGCATCCCCATGGCTGGCGCATAAGAGACGCGCAGAAATGAGTCGCTTGACGTGCCTGGGAGATGCGGCCGGGCGGAGTGAGAGTCGTTCGCCCCACTGCTAAACGGCGAACGAAACACGCCGCGATGGACAGGCACTGTGCCCGATGAAACCCAGGTCTATTCCCTTTCAATTTTAACCAACATACACCGCCTTGGGGTCAATCCTTGAACGAAAGGAGGTGAAACTTTACCGCAGGAGTAGAACTTTTGAGCAATCCAGATGGTAAATGAATATAAAATTCAAATCGGAGTTTCCTGAAAGCCAGCTCGGGTCGGTACGGTCGGTACCTCGACATTGGTGTCGGAAAGGTCCGTCAAACCCGATGCTGAGCCACTTGCTAGACTCGGCAGTTGGCCGTGTACACGCCAAATTTGGCCGTGGCCGGCCACTTTTTTTGATTTCGCGTCCCTACCGTGGGGCACTTATTTTGACCGGCCACGGCCAGTCGCCGGGTCTGCGGCACTCGCTGAGTTGCCGTGGGGATGCTCTGAGGGCGGGATGGGAAGGGGATGCCGCGCAGGGGAAATGGGTAAACGCGCGTTCTCGGTCAGATGGCACCGACGGCGAAAGCAACATGAACCTGGCCACTGTAGCGAAGTCATCGCAAATTATAACGTGCACCAAATAGTACGGCCCACGATTATTGTGAGAAGCCACTCAGCCCCCCCTTGTAAAATAGTGAATTTCATTGAAATGATGGTATTACTGTAAAATGGCATAACATTCTATTAAAATGGCGCAGAATATGATAGAAATTGCATGACATTTCATTAAAATGGCATGGAATATGTCAGAAATGGAGTAATAATATTGCCATTTTAATGAAATTCACCATTAGAGCAAATTGCACCCTAGAATGCATGTTAATAAGGATAAAATGGATAGAATCATCCGAATGAGTTTGTTCAGACGTACATCTACAAAATCATTTATTACGGAGTACTGACATCATAGTATTTCTGACTATTTCTGACTAAGTATTAGCTTTCATCCAAATTTTGGCAAATCTATAATTTTTTTGCGAGAGGTCTGTCCGTTCGGGGGTTCGATCAGTCCATTTTTCAAACATTTTTCTAAGTGCTAAATTAAAGAAACTAGTGCCAAACTCATGTAAGATTTTGGCTCAAATTCGCCAAATAAAAATTTGGCTAGCCATACGGGCCCATACGTACTGGTCTGTATTTTGTTTCATCTTTGAAACGGATGGGGTGGAAGCAGTGAATTTTTTCTATATTGATTTCTTGTTCGCACTTCGCATTGTATTGCAGTGTGCGAAGCCACCCACCTACAAGAATGCAATCAAATTAAACTTCAGCAAAACTTTGACATAATATATATTCTTCAGAGATATTTTTGACATTTTCATTGACCTTTTTCTTCTTTTTCCCTAGTGGAATGGTATCTAAAACCAAAATCAAGTAAGGGCCCATTACACCAAAAAAACTTGTGGCTCCAACCCATGAACACAAGTGGTACCTTGTTCAATGGATGAAACCATTGTAAGTGGGGTACCATGCTTGAAATAAGGGATTTATAAGTAGGTAGTGTCCCAAACATTCTATGTGAATTGAAAGAGTTGAGTTATGGCCCTTTGTGCACTTGGGCTGAATTTTTAAGTAGAGCTATCCATAGATTGAGATCTATTTTAGATTTATTCCATAGTCATAGAGCTTCTTTTAGTCAACATTGTTCTACAAGTCTATATGGGTGATTGAAAGAAACACCTATCGATTTTGTTGCATTTTGCTGATTTTGGGGGAATATTTTAAAATTTTAAAATTAATTTTTAAGAAATTATAAAAATATGGCTAATGTATATACCTTTAAGATGAAGGTACGCTTGGAAGGAATTGCATAGAAAAATTCTCTAAGTAGGAGAACTAGAAAAGTGCTAAGTCTCAAGAAAATACATACCTTGATGTTTTAATTAAGGAAAAACAGGAAAAATAAGGAAAAACAAATAATAAAACTAGCCATTTGCAACAACTCTATGGAGATGGTTATCCACCAAAAGAAACACCAAAATAATATTTTATATGTTACAAAATGCAAGCAAAAAGAAGCTCACTCTGTAGACTTCCACACCACAAAAAATTAACTATTTTTAAAATTCCTACCCTGAATAGCTACAAGTCTACTAGAAGACCATCTCGTCCAAATTTTAGCTCAAAATCTATTTTTGGGGGTTCTAAATAGTACTAAAAACCTCCAAATTGGCAATTGTGACATTGAATTGGTGTCTATTTTTGGATAGTAAATTATTTTTGGAAATTATGAATAAATTATGGAAGGTGTATGATAGTCATTAGGGTTGACAGGGCATCCTGACACAGCCGCTAGCGTCTGGACGTCCAGTGTCCATGTTCGCGACCCCCCCGGACGTCCTGTAACATTCATAAAATTTGGTTTGAACCCTGGGTAATTTCCCGTCCGCACTGCCGTCCGCCATCCCATCCGCCTGTCTCCGACCCCGTTCGTGACACTGTTTGCGGTTTCTGTAGCCCGTCCACCATCCCGTCCGCCCGTCCCTGACCCCGTCCACGACCCTATCCGCGATTTTTGCAGCCCATCCGCCATCCTGTCTGTAACCCCGTCTATGGATTCTAGAGCCCATTTGCCCACTCCGTCCACCGAGCGGATAGGGGGACGCTCACTATGTAGTCACAACAACTTTCACTTGCAATTTTCGAATTTGTTTTTTTGGATTTTTTGGGGCGTGAAATATACCGTTGCAAAGGTCTTGGAAATACCTTTCCAATGGTATATCACACGCCCCAAAAATCAGAAATCTCCAATCGAAAATGTCAAAAGAAGTTTGTTGCTTCAAAACATGGGTGTCCACCTTGGTCTCCGCCCGTTCGCCTAGCCGTCTACCCTCCCGTCTGCCCCCCCTCGTCCGCATGGCGGATGGGCGGACGCTCACTATGTAGTCGCAACAACTTTCACTTGCAATTTTCGAATTTGTTTTTCAGATTTTTGGGGGCGTGTAATGTACCGTTAGAAAGGTCTTAGAAATACCTTTCCAATGGTATATCACACGCCCCAAAACACCAAAATCTCCAATCGAAAATGCTAAGAGAAGTTTGTTGCTTCAAAAATCAAAATATGGGCGTCCGCCTAGCTGTCCACCCTCCCGTCCGCCCCCCCCCGTCCGCTTGGCGGACAGGCGATCAGCTGGGCGGACGCTCACTTTGTAGTAGCAGCAACTTTCAGTTGCAATTTTCGAATTCGTTTTTTAGAATTTTGGGGCATGTAATATACCATTGGAAAGGTCTTGGAAATACCTTTCCAATGGTATATCATACGCCCCAAAAATCAAAAATCTCCAATCGGAAATGTCAAAAGAAGTTTATTGCTTCAAAAAGTGAGCGTCTGCCTTGGTGTTCGCCCTCTTGTTCGCTAGGCGAACGGGCGGACGGGTAGACGGCAAATGTAGACAGGCGGATGGTGAATGCGGATAGGCGGACGGCGGACAAGGAAGAAGGCAGGAGGGAGAGGCAGGCGCAAGGGCCAAGGGTGATGTATTTTCAATTTGGTGGAATTCAACCTAGGGGGGACTGGCGAATGGGCAGATGGGGAGGAAGGCGGGAGCAAGAGTTGGGCGCGAGAGTGAAGTGTTTTCAATTTGGTGGAGGTCGACCCACGGTGGACAGGCG
This sequence comes from Straminergon stramineum, assembly GCA_963920665.1. Classification (NCBI taxonomy): domain Eukaryota; kingdom Viridiplantae; phylum Streptophyta; class Bryopsida; order Hypnales; family Calliergonaceae; genus Straminergon; species Straminergon stramineum. The sequence continues at coordinate 11,795,118 of OY987267.1, read as the reverse complement.
GACAAGGGAGAGGGTGAAAGGGAGAGGTGTTTTTAACTTTGTAGAGGTAGGCAGATGAGCGGACGGGTAGAGCATGCAATGCATGGTGAATGAAGAAAGTTATAGAAATTATGTCTTTAATATGTTATATAGTGAGGCACTAAATTAATACAACCATGAAAAGTGTCACCAAATAGCCTCTTCTTTGGAAAATCATTTGATTTGTAAACAAAGAATTCAAATGGATGTGTAATTAAAAGGAATTTAGTTTTACATTGGTGGTTTTTTACAAGTTTGTCATATCAACAATACTTTTTGGCTAATAGCAAAAAATATTCAAAGTCAAAATTGTAAAAATTTAATTGGTTTCAATTTCTAATTGATTTCTATGCCTTTGAAGGAAAGTAATTATTTTCTAAAGTCTCAAAGGCCCTACACTCTTATAGAGGATTCTTGTGAAATATGATCTCAATGAAATGATTTATTTTTGAATTTTTATCCAAGATTCTTCACTTATTAGCTAGATTCTTCAATAGAAAATATAATAAAATTAAAATCGTTAGTGCCAAAATTTAAAGTGAAGAAAATGAAAAGCCCAAGAATCAAGTATAGCAAGACAAAAGAAAAGATTTTTTTTTCTTACTTTAAATACAAATATCATGCAATGTATGCACTTAATGTTATCAAGATGATAACATTACTCCCATACATATTTATACTAATCTAGTACAAATTCCTATGGTTGGATATAAAGTTAATTTATAAAGTTTTTGCTCTTCACAATAGAAATGACAATTTTGAATGATATTTGATAGGAAAAAAAGGCTTAGGATTTTGGGGGTTCAAGATTTTAAAAAATCCTAGGCCTACACAACTACATAAGCAATTAAATCAATATTGTAAATTTATAATCTACAAGATATGATATTATGAACCTTCTTGTAAAATCATTTGCAAAAAAGTCTTGAGATGAAATGGACTTGTAATCATTGGAGTATGACCTACTTATCTCAATTGTTGTATTTGAATTTTGAAAGCTCATCATATTTGAAGGTCAATCACATTTTACACTACCTAAGCTCTAATATTTTAGGGTTGTGATAAATTTATTGATGGTTTACAATTTAGGGTGCACACACATATACATAAGTATAAGCATGTATAATAAGAACCTCCATTTCATTTTTATTGTATAAATGCTTACTTTAATGTAGTCCACATCATATCACATAAAATTACATTAAAGTACTTAAATCATTTTGAGCATCATCCCATAAATGTTGTAATAGAATAATGAGATAATATAAATTCTTTTAGGATATTTACGTTGGTGTTTTGCACTATCAATGCATTCTACAACAAAAATTGAAGAAATACTCTAGGTTATAATCCAATGATCCACATTTGTGTAGTAGCCCATAATAAAGTAAATCTTAAGAACAATTGAAACTTAAATGACAATGATAGTAAGATCTACATATGCATCACATTGTTATGATTGCATTCTAAACTTCAAATATTAAAAAATAAAACATATTTCACACATCACACCAGTACTTTTGAAAACTCAAGTAACGTTATAAGTTAATATGTACAATTGAGGGTTCTACAATTCAAATTTTTTTTGTAGGGTTTAGGGTATAGGGTTTGAAAAGTATGTTTAAATGTGGGGTGGAAAACCTGGAATTATCCTTTTCTTACATTAATATTGCATTGGATACTTGTTGCATTATAGAGGGTTTTTTTGGAAATGAAGCTACAGTTCTGCACTTTTCAGAATTAAATGTAATAAAACTGTTGGCGGACAGAGGTGAAGTACATTAGACAAGGAGGCAGACGACGTTACTTTGGCTTGGAAGGTCGGGGCCGTCGGCAATGGCAGGCGGACTAAGCGGACAGAAAAGGCTCGTGGCGGATGGGAGGGCGGACGGGCGGACACCAAGGCAGACACTCACTTTTTGAAGCATCATACTTCTTTCGGCATTTCCAATTGGAGATTTTGGTGTTTATGGGCATGTGATATACCATTGGAAAGGTATTTCAAAGACCTTTCCAACGGTATATTATGGGCCCCAAAAATCCCAAAAACGAATTTGGAAATTGCAACTGAAAGTTGCTGTAACTATATAGTGAGCGTCCGCCCAGCTGATCACCCGTCCGTCCGGCAAGTGGACGGGGGAACGGACGGGAAGGCGGACAGGCGGACATCAAGGCGGACACTCACTTTTTGAAGCATCATACTTCTTTCGGCATTTCCGATTGGAGATTTTGGTGTTTGGGGGCATGTGATATACCATTGGAAAGGTATTTCCAAGACCTCTCCAATGGTATATTATGGGCCCCAAAAATCCAAAAAACAAATTCGGAAATTGCAATTGAAAGTTGTTGGGACTACATAGTGAGCGTCCGCCCTGCTGATCGCCCGTCCGCCAAGCGGACGGGGTGTGCAGATGGGAGGGCGGATGGGCAAACACCAAGGTAGACACTCACTTTTTGAAGCATCATACTTCTTTTGGCATTTCCAATTGGAGATTTTGGTGTTTGGGGGTGTGTGATATACCATTGGAAAGGTATTTCCAAGACCTTTCCAACAGTATATTACGTGCCCTAAAATTCCAAAAAACGAATTCGGAAATTGTAACTGAAAATTGTTGCGACTACATAAGGAGCGTCCCTCAACTAATTACCCATCCACCCGATCGCCCATCTACCATCTGCTCGACCGACCACTCGTCTGTCCGACCACCTAACCGCATTTACCCAAGGTAAATTTGCGGACGGCGTTTTTTACCCACCAGAGATGTAGTGTTCGCGAAGTGCAGACGTCCGATTTTTGGACACGATTTTGCCTGGGACGCTCACTTTCGTCAACCCTAATAGTCATGAATACCTTCTCTATAAATCTTGAGTCATTGGGAGCTAAAACACAAAAGTTATAGACAAAAAACTAATTAGCATACACTATGATACAAAATAGGATAGGTGTTTCTTGCAATCACCCATATGTTGTTGTAATCTATCTCTTACCAAGATCGGCCATTTTGAGCCATTTTTGATGATTTTAGGTCATGAACAACCTAGAAATAAGCAGTATGGAAATATAAAAGAATGGTTTAATAAATGCTCCTTGAATTCCTTGTTGACCTTGGGGGTTAGATACCTCCAAGACCTTTCCAAAAATACTCCCCTTAGGTCTAGGAAGCCACTATCCACTTCAGCTACGTAGAATTCTGACAAGGAAATTCATCCACTAAAAAAAGGATGGGCCACCAACCAAGTTCTATTTGGTGTACCTTTAAAAGCTATGTACTATAGCTATCTTCCAATCAAAACACTCCATTTCTTTGGGCTCCAATGCAAAGCTCTTTGGTGTAAATAGGTTATAAGATTTAGGGGTGATTGCAAGAAACACATCACATTTTTGGCTCAAAAATCCGATTTCTAGTTGACCGTACTACAAACTACTATCAATTTCGCCTGTCAAACTACGCTTGTGAATCTCAATCATCGATCTAGGGCGCCTATAGATCTAAACCGTTGATTCAATACTATATAGTAGCATGTAGTACTATAGACTACTATGGAGTACTCTAGAAGCCATTGGGAGCAGAAAATAGCAGTAAAAAGGTCTATGGATCTTTTCATTTTTAGTAATTCAAATTTATTTTTTAAATTCCCCTCAGAAAGACATTTTTGTAGACAAGCCTACTCTCACATTGCATCAAAAATTTCTTCAAGGAAAATTTTCTCTTGCCCGAAAAATGTGCATAAACAATGGTTGCTTTGATCCCATGTAGACACCTCATGCAAAGGTTTTTTTCAAAAAACTCTTCGTCCCTCATTGGAATGCAAGTACACCTCCAACTTCTCCAATTTGTGGCCTCCAATTTGCATTTTTGGGTACAACTTTAGACCAAACCCCCCCAAAATTCAAAAAATTCAAAAAATTCAAAATTTGATCTCTTTTTTTAATCCAAATTCATGTAGATTAGTGTGTTAGTTCTCTATCATTTATGCATTGTAGAGTTTTAAGACTTTTGTTTGCAAATATTCTATAACTTAGTTCAAAAGTTATGAGGGTGTTTCACTTCAAAAAAATTCTATTACTTAAAAAATGACCCTTCAAAGAGGACTTGAATAAATCAATAAAATACATATAAAACACCAAATTAGACATTCTTGCACTTGGCCAAGTGCAATGACAGTATGCATTACTATTCACTAAAACAATGTCTTCACAAAAACTGGGTACCCTCCATTGTTTCAAAAACAATTCCCTCCCGTTCTATTGTGTTTTACTTTAATTATGCATGCTCTTTTTACATAGAGATGCACTTTTCAACACTTCTAAGTACAACAAGTAGGAATTTACACTTCATTCATTTTGATTACTCTTGTTGTTTCTTTATTTTATTCACCAAGTACTATTATAATAGTCATTGAAAAATTTATTTATAAAATCGAAATGAATTCGAAGGAATATCCACTACCTTCTCATTTCTGATTTACAATCCACACAACCCCAAAAAATAACACTCCAATGTCTACAAACATTTTGCAAATCAACTAAGAACTTCTTTACTTCCACACACCATATACTACCACACTATCGTCACATGTACCACTATTAAATACTTGAGGACTACATTGTGTCATCTGGTGTTTCCAATACTCATGGAGATGGCTATGTCAAGTCCTCTGCTTCCCCTCCACCAACTGCCTTAGTTTCTTCAGCTACACTTGGTCCACCTGTGGAATTGAGTGGGGGTGGAGAGGCATACTCCAATGCCCTATCTACCATAACACCAACAATGGGTGTTGATACACCTTCTCAAAAAGACGGTGATTGGATAGGTTCTTCTAAAATAGAAAAATCCCGATGAAAAATGTAATGCCCTTCATTTCCTGTCCGAAAAAATTGTACATTCTCCCTATTGTAGAAATACCCATCCTCTTTCAAAGTCAAGCTCATAGAGTCCAAAGATGTGAATGTTGACAAGGTTGACATGGGTTCCGTTGCTACCGGTATACCTTCACTTTCTCCCATATGAACTTCAACATCAGCTGCTCCTAATATATCTTCAATTTCTTCCACATGAACATGAACATCTGTTGGTGCTGTCGGTATAACTTCAATTCCTCCCACAAGAACTTCAACATTTGTTGTTGTTGCATTTTCCACATTATTTTTTTGTATTGCTCGAGCATAATCAAGGTCTTCTTCCATTTCCTACAAGTCTTCTTGGTCTCCGTAGGCGTCACTTTCAACATCAATGTCATCTAATCCTAGACTTCGGCCACCACTTCGTAAATAAACAGAGTTCGTTTGCTCAGAGTCACTACCACCTCCGCTTGATGATGAAGCTCCTAAATCAATTGCGCTATGTTTTCCCTTCTGTTTCTCCCTTTTAGTCTTTTCAACTATGTATTCTGCATCTAATGAGTCACTCGATAATTGCAGTATCCTCTCAAGCCTACCACATAGTATACTTATTTTTGCTTCAGAAGGATTGTAACTAGGCGATTTCTCTCCTGTATTCAATATTTGCGAGGATCTCCGTTTGGCTAATATGTTGACACTATTCACCATCACCATTTTATCTCCATACATCAACTGCAATGTATTGTATGCAAACTGTGTACGAGTTGTGCCTCCTTCCATGATCATAATTTCATTGCCCACAAAGCCACTCTCTAAAATCTTGGGAATAGCCATTGTAATGCCTAATGTCACCAACCCCCAATTCTTAGGTAGATACATGTGCACCATCTTCTTCAACTCCATTGGTGTCCTCTCTAGCTTGTCTTCGGCCTGTAGCATCATTTCTCTGCTTCAGGTGTCTTGGAACACCACATCTAACTTCTCCAAGTTGTGAGGAAGGTTCTCCATAGGCCCAATTTCTTGTGAATACTGCATAATGATGGCGATGTCTCCTACTGCTTGCACTACACACTAGAGTTGCTCTCTATGACGTAGATCATACACATATGATGAAACAATTTGTCTTCTAAATATCCATGAACCCTTCAAGTAATGACTATTCGTTGGCAAAGACATCCTTGACTACATTGCTTCGTCAAGTATACACTTGGTGGAAAAAAAAAATATAACGGCCTACTGTAGAATTGAAGACATCCAATTTTGAATTTGATCCACCACCTTGTTGTAATCTTCACTTGACCATTCTCTATCTAAGCCTCTTGAACCTCCACGTCTGCAATTGAAAATCCATAAACACGGTTTCCCTAATTCTAAGTAATCATCCTCAAAGAACCTTGCTCTACACCTCACATGCATTGATTCTTCTCTCTCTTGGTGTTGGACTATCAACAATGCAACTTGCTAGTCCCATTGAGCATTAGAAACATCCTCGACATCTCGATTATAGCATGTATAACCTCTGCGGCTAGCTCTAACATCTGTAAAGTGTTGCCTAACAAAGGCTCGAATCAAATGATCAATACTCTTGAGCAATTGAATTGTCTTCACAGTTGGAGAACACCACAAAGTTTTCAAATCAGTATTCAACATTTTTCCCATCAATGTGAATTGCCTTCCTCCATCAGATCCATATTTGCTTGCATCTATTGCCCAAAAATCATCCATTGACAATGGATTTTCATCCCTTTCTATTATTACCAAAAATTGAATCTGATTCCTAATGGCATCCTTTTGTTGTACACAATTTACTACATAAGCTACAATACCTTTAGGACGATTCGGAGACGTTGCATTATTGAAATAGTATTGCTGTGAAGGTTTGCTTCCATCTACCGAAGGCTTCGCTACCATTCGCTTGACCACACGTAAATACGTCTCTTTTGAGACCCTACTCAAAGGTTTCAACCATGTTTTCTCCATCCTCTTTTTCTTGGGGTTCCCATCCACTATCACATCGAAATTTTGCTCTCTTGTCATTTTCTTCCACTTCTCCTCTAACTTCTTATTGAAGAACAACTTCTCTTCTTCATAATCATTACACACCTGCAATATCACCTGAAATGCCTCTTCATCTTCATTCCAGGCATGCCTTGTGTAATTGATCATTTTTTTGGACAACTCCCCCAATGACATACGTTGCGGTAAGTCTTGACTCTAGTGCAATGTACTCGCTGCCATTATCAATGCCTTCGCTCAATCTGCATCATCAACTTGTACAACAACACTAAGACTTCCACAATCCACAATCCACAAGCTTTCCAAATATCATATAGTTTCATTAGGTTTTCGTAATACATGGTGTAAAATGTCCGATCAAACTCCCTTGCGTTTATTCTGACCGATGCTTCAATGTAGAATTGTGGATTGTTGTAGACCACAAACTTTACTTTCCATCTTGCAAATTGCATCAGGTACTCCTCTTTAGAGATATTACCCTCATGGTATTCACGTTGGCCTCGTTTACAAGCACCTACAATATGTTGCCCATCTACTGGCTCCCAAACAATATTATTCTCCAACCATTGAGTCTACACCACACTCCTCGGGGTAGATGGATTTGCCTGACAATGAGTCAAAAATGCTACATCAAATTTCCATGTAGAACCTTCATGACTAAAAGGAACCTCCACTTCCTCTTTTTCTCCTTCATCATTGGTATCCTCATAATGATATTCAATTGGACAAAGTGTAGTTGCACTAATTCCTTCAGCTTCAAATCCCTTCAAACGTTGGTACATCTCAAACACTCACCATTCTATTAGTGTCTTGTGGTTTGTTTCCGCATTCAATACATTATGGATACTATCTATGTCTGCATTGAAAAACATACCTTGTCCCCGGATATATTCCGCCTCGTATTCCATCTCTGTAGGAAAAACCACTAGTGGTTTTGCTACACTTCATAACGGTAAAGTAGTATGTGTTTGTTTGGGCTCTTCCTCTACAAAATCATCATCATCCCCATCATTGCCTTTAGGAGGAGGACCTTGTATTGCAACTCTTTGACGATGTTGTTGAATTGCACTATGAGTACATAAGCTATGTTCTTCTTCAGCCTCTGTTTCCATTGTGCGAAGCCTTCCTTGTTCTTCTGAAATGTTCTCCAATTCAGAATGAGGTTGGGCTACGATGCGACCTCGTCCTCTACTAGCACCTCGTCCCCTATTAGCATTAGATCTTCTTGAGTTTGTATTAGACACTACAACTCTTGTCTTGTTCATTTGTCTTCCAAGGCCAACTCTTCGAACTTTTGACCCTAACCCAACTTTAGTGATTGTTCTTGGAGCTCCAATGTCACTTTGAATTGAAATTTTTTGGGCACCTTCATGTTCATTGTGTGCATGTGCTTTAAAAGTACTTTGTTGTGGTTCCATAAATTCTTCTCCAACCTCCTCCTCCAATGATGGTGGAATAATCGGTGCATTGCCTTGTAATAATGACTCCTCTTGCCTTATAATTTCATTCTCCCTCATAGGCTCAACTACAGCACTTGCTCCTGCGAATATAAGATGTTGACGATGTGTTCTTTGTCTTCCAGAAATACCTCCTTCATCTTAATGACGTGCATTTTGTTCTTCAACAATAGCACGCTTCTTGTTCCATTCAACCATTAGAATCCAATTCACTTTCAATGGAGCTGCATAAAGCCAATATATATAATCCGTGTCTTCAGGTTCCTTAGGGGGGGAATCATCATCATTAGCAAGATTAGATATTCAAAGCTCCTCATAACTTCAGATCTCTAAATATCGTTGATGTATTTCAAATAATAGCTTTGGGGTTGAGTTTTTGAATAGATTCTTCTCTTGGAACCCTCAAATCATCATGTATACTCTTCCAGAATTTCACCAATGTCTTCAATCCATGAATAGGAAAAAGAACAAGAACAAGCTCTAATGGAATCGGTGCCATCATGAGTTGCTTCCTCAATTTGTACTTTTCAAACACCAGATCATTGTTGGTTACTCCCATAGTAAGCCCATTATCAACAAAGCCTGCAAGTGTCGCGGCCCTAATAACACCTTATAACTCCAACCAGACTTCAAGAGTCCTTCACAGCTTTTAGGGCTCACTACGCTCCAATACCGGTATCACATAGGCTCAATTATTAGCACTGCACATACCACGCACTCACAGCATTAGTTCCCATTTCCAACTCACATAGCTAAGTCTTAGTGTCCGGGACTTCTAGCACGGACCCTACTTGTGGCACTTAGCATGTCACTTGGTGACATGGGGTAGAATTTCCATCTTACTGTACTAGAACTCATGGTGGCACTACTCACTACGGTCCTAACCGCCCTTGGTTGTCACCCCACTTCATACTAGGCCCATTGTACATTTTCTACTCTCACACCCACACAAATTGGGACTCACAATTCGGGACACATTACCAAAGGCCTAGCAAGGAGTAGGACTTCAACCAACCGGTACCCCGGGACATACAGACAAGTGTCCTAAGGAGCCTTGAAGCCGATAGGGAAGTTACATCACCACCTATGAGTCACCGGGACTAACCAAGGCTCCAAGAGGGAGTGAAGAGGGAGACCAACACTTCCTATAGTACTCTCTGTAGTCTTCGGTAGACCCTCTCTATCATGACCCTCATCACGAGGAGTGCCCGTGCCACCTTGGTGAGCAAGGGGGACATTGGGGGTGACTCCCCAAGCCTTGCAAGAGATGAGGTGAGGGGGACTAGGAGTCCCGAGTGATCAGAGCATGGTAACGCTCTGATCGGGACGAATTTGGGGGCGTGTAACACATGCTTGGAAAGGTCTTGAGGAGACGCTTCTAGCCGTCCAAAGAATGTGTGATTTGGATTTGTGAGTCAAAAGTTATGAGCGTTCAAAGGTGGGGGTGTCCTGGTGGCGCCGAGATATTTAAGGGCTAAGAGGGAGGGGTTCATGAGGAATCCCTCCATGAAGTATGTCATGTAGCATATCCTTGGAAAGCTAAGAACACAAGGATGCTATATTGACAAGCATTACAAGGTTCTAAGGTAGGAGCCTCAAGTTATGACCAAGAAAAGCAGCGTGGTGAAGGCGTGACGCCTCTCCCGGTGGACCCGAATCTTTGGAGGGCGATAACTTTGCAAGTACTTGTCCAAATGGGGCAAGTGAGTAGTTCATCGGTATCTACTTGACAAGTAGATGTTGAGAATGGGATTTCATATGAGATTTGGAGCCCGGACCTCAAAGTTATGCCGGGTGAAAGTTCGGGAGTCCCAAACAAGGGCAAATCGGGAGAAATGGGGTGGTCTTCCAAAAACCAAAGTGGGTTTGGGAGTCCCCTTTGACATACAAGGGGGGGGGTCTAGTGAATCCCACAGAGAGTACTATAGGAGGGGTTGGTCTCCCTGCTCACTCCCTCTTGGAGCTAGGGTTGTTCTATCGAACGTGTTTTCGGGTTTCGGTGTCGAGTTGTTCGTCTGATGTCGCATGTCGTATAAGACGAGTGTCGCATATACGAGACAAATTTGACGAGCGCGAAATTAGGGTTTAGGATTTTTGGGCAGGGCAGCCAAAATTTTTATCTTACGTGGCGGGTTGTCAACAGTGACGTGGAAAGCTTTGACCATGTCACCATAGGCGACTGCGGGTGGGGCGCGTGCGGGTAAGGTGGGGCGACCGCGGGTACCAGAATGAGGGCGACTGCGGGTCCTAAATCTAGGGCGACCGCGGGTCCCAAAATGAGGGCGACTGCGGGTCCAAAATCCAGGGCGACTGCGGGTCCAAAATCCAGGGCGACTGCGGGTCCAAAATCCAGGGCGACTGCGGGTCCAACTCAAGGCGATTGAGGGTATAAAGGCGACCGTGGGTGTAAGGAAAAGGGCGATCTTGGCTTTATCCCATACGCAAGGAATTTCTTTTGTTCCATGGATGATAAGAACTTCTAATATACGACATAAATGCAATTGTCCATCTTTGAAAATTGGGTCCCAATTCCCAAAAGAGAGATCTTACTGAGTCCTCATATCAGAAATGAGTATTTTTGTGAGGGGAAAGGCAAGTACATCACATTACAGAGTTCCATTGGAGATGATTTTCATACTCACTACTCCATCCGTTAAAGGTTAAGAGCAACCTCGTGTGCCGTTGCAATTGCAAACATGGATATAACAACCATTTCAATCTTGCTCACGATTTAGGATCCTTCAGTTTCCATGTGCCATTGCATTCTCCTAAGCCTTAAATTAAGTATTTCACATTCTGTGGTCATTCACTCATTCATAGGAGCCTCCGAGTTCTACATGTTTTTATTACATATGGTTGGGAATTTCTAATTCAAATTTTCTACTCCTATTGAAGTGTAGAAGCCAATATCGCAATTGGATATAATAATTATACCAAAAATAGATACAAAAACAAGAAAAAAGTAAGGATAATTAGTATTACTGTATTTATAAGTTGTACACACTAATAGAGTAGTGACCCAATCTTATAAATGAACTTCTACTTCAATTGTACTTCCATGAACTTTGTTAAGATCTCCACGTCTATACGTGTAGAAGTCCACACTAAAGACATTGAACAAAACTTTGTAATTCTAAGACTATCATGCTTTCATACTAAAGTAGATACTACACAAAACTCATCTATAGGCTATTTGCCTATGAACTTAAGCTAGAAAACTTCAACACACCAAAATTATGCAAAAGCATTACATTACCACTTCACTACCTCTAAATCTATATTTATAAAGTTACGGTGAAAATGTGTAATCACTAGGCACCTCATTAGTGTCAGGGTCAGAATCATCATCCGACTCCTCCCCCCTATCATTATCATCATGATTATCATTCTCGTTGTCCTCCCTTCGTACTCGTTCATTTTGCACTTCATATTCTACCTCTGAGTTCATGTTCCGCACTTCAGTATCCACGACGCCATCGCCACTAGTTTGCACCAATCGTTTAGTCAACCTCAATGCATCTCTTGTTCCATCAAGGTTGGATGCAGGATGTCGTCCGCCTCTATTGGATTGCCCGATGTTTCGATTCAAATTGGCTTCACCCATGATGAATCTTTGGACAACATGGTTCTATCATTTGGGATTTCTTTGTAGCCTCTCTTGCGTCTTCCTCAATCGCTTTTTCTGTCCTCTTGTGCCTTCACGCACGAGCAAGGATGATTCTCCAGGGCCAGAAATAGAGGAGGGTTGAGTGGGTTGCGGAGCTGAAGCATGGCCTTCATTATCAACTGTCCTAAGAGGACTATTATGCAAGGGCGGCCTAGTCGCACGGGTTGGTATAGACCTAGTCGCCCTAGCATTGTTTGCGTTTCCTCCTCCACTTAAGGGCACCGTATGATTCCGGTTCATAACAGCTTGCAAGGGCAATTCTAAATCATATTCCACATTTTCTGTTCTTAAGGGGCTTCGTAATGGAGAAAGTGGAACGCTTGTAAGCACAACATCTTCGACGTGTGTTGGCGGTGTTGCCTCTTCTTGCCTTTCATTTACCTTAGCAACTCGAGCAGCACTTCGTAGGTTCATTACCCTTGTAGAACCTTGATCTACGACATTTGGAGATCTTGCTTCCTCAGCTCTTATGGGCATTGGACTATGTATGCCTTCATTGGGGTTGTCGGGACTACTTGCCCGAGTTGGTGATGAATTTATTGGAGGAGGTACATTCCTATCCCTAGCAGAGACGTAGGGTTGTGGGGGCCTTCGCGGTGCACGTTGAATCTCCTCCTCCTCAGAGTAGTACGTATTATTCTCAGCTGTAAATGTATTTCCATAGTTGTGTCTCCGTGGAGGACTCTTTTCACTACAAATCAGTCCTGTCCAAATATTTCCACGTAGATGCTCTTCTGCCAGCCTAATGTTCTCATTAGCTCGAGCCCTTCTAACTGGGTCGCCATCCCCTGATGATCCTGTACCTAATGGCTCCTCATTCTCTTCTGAGGTATTTCCATCCATAAGGTACTTTTCGTAGAACACTGTAGGATTGCGTCCACGTTTCTCACGTTCAAGTTTACTGTTGGTGTAGATATACACCAATGCTTCCGCCTTGGATGTGGTTAGGCAATTTCGCACTTTATTGTGCACAAACGAATACATGCTCCAATTCCTTTCACATGATGATGCTGAGCACGTCAAAGATAGAACTCTCATTGCAATTTTTGGGAGAACATTAGCACCTACAAGATTCCACCATTGATGAGGCATTAGTTTACATTGTGTAATATCAGGAGCCTCTTCTAAGGGTTCAAAAGGACCTGTCTTCTCTTCGAACTGCGTGAGCTCCTGCAATGCCTCCATGTATGATAATCCCAATGACTCGCTCATTTTTCGAAGCACTCAATTTAAGGCTCTTTTGGCCACACCGTCGTTACGAAGGGTTCCTACTTCAATCAAAAAAGGATTTAAGAGTGCCCCTGCATAGTGTAGGTCTGTGAGCATCAATTTCCAACGAGCCTCGAATTGCGTCTCAAACTTCGTTGCAGTTTCATCATTCAGAAAAAAAGGTTCATTTCTCAAGCTCCACACGTGCTCTTGAAGAGTCTTCATAACCAACCAAGCCTTAGGCATTGCCGGGGCTTTCCCATCAAACACTCGGAGAGCAATAATGACGGGCTCCACCATGTGCAAAAAATTCTCACACTCCACCCAAAAAGATTCCGCATGAATGTCATTCTGCGCTATATGGGCTCGCACACTCAATACATCTCCATTTTGGCGACATTCCAAACTAGCCTCAAATTGCACATATGTCTCATCCATTATCACTCGCATCAATGCTGACTTGCACTCCACACGTGATATCATGAGGAAGTTCACTGCAAAGCGTGTTTGAGAAGGCATTCGCAATGCCTTGTCCGGGGAGTACTTTCGGAAGAGAGCCAATGTGGAATGGTACCTCTTGATGTATTTTACTATCTGCGTACAACGTCGTACTATTCTCGTCACCTTGACATCTTTTGCCCAGTCTTCCAAAAGCAAGTCCAAAATGTGTGCTGCGCATCCTTGGGTATACATGTGAGGATATTTCTCTTGTAATGCCTTCAAAGTCCCCGTCATGACAGCAGCATTGTCCGTACATAGTTGGACAATGTTTTGGGGGCCAACCTCTTCTATGTATTGCGCCATCATATTGGTTGTGTACGCAATGTCCTTCTTCTCCCCTGTGGTGTCCTCCGATCCAAGAAACACATCCCCCGCAGGACACACGAGCATTAAATTTAGTAATGGACGGCTATTAGTATTAGACCAACCATCCGAACAAATAGTCGCTCCATAAACTTCGATAGAGTGCTTTGTCCGCTCAGTGACCATTTTAGAAACACTTTCTTTCTTTGGCTCTATCATTCTTGTACGCAAAGCATTGTATGAGGGCGGTTGGTATCGTAGTCCTGATGCCGCTGTCTCTTTCACTGCTTTCACAAAGGCAGGATGGCGCGCAACATTGAATGCGATGCTAGCCTCATAAAAAAAGGAAGCCCACATGGTATCTAACTTTGCTCTCGTGCTACTTTGTAATGCCTCATCCATGCTAGTTTGCCTAGAAATGGAAGGGTTATTCCTCCTTCTCAAAATTGTTTGAGGAGTGGAATCTCCTGAATCTGTAATAGGGAGCATTGGTTCATTCATAGCACTAGGCTCCTCTGACCTCTCCCTATCCCCCTCCAACATAGGCTCAACCATAGTCTCGTCTACAACATCAAATTCTGGAACCTCCTCATGCATTTGTTCAAAGCTCATTTCCTTTGGAACAACCCCACCACAAGTCCTGAACTTTTGCAATACTGCCCATGGGATTTTCTTACATCGCTCCGATGCAGTCCTGCCGCCAAATCCAAAGTGACAAAATGCCCGCTTTCGTACAAATACGGAGGTCCACCTACAGAAAACACATGTTCGTGTGTTTCCCGCAAATTGACGGTCAATGTCTACAACCAACCAAGGGTCCCACTCCTTCGTGGCTCTCCTTGTATCGTTAATGGTAGTCCTCCTCTCCTCACCCCAACTAGCCATATTGTTCCTCGCCTATGAGTTCTTAAAACAATATTATCATATGAATCAAAGCCTTGATTTAGAAAAAAGAATGGCAAAGCCACTTGCTTTGAACGGTCTTTTAAACCACACAAACCAAGTCGTTGCCCTCCAAAGAACCAAACATCCGCAAGAAGCCTCTTTCGAAGATTCAAGGCAAGAGTTCATCCCTGAAGCAAGGTGAAAACCACAGTCTGGGCCTTCAGCTTTATACTGCCGTCCTGCTAGCACCGCAAGTCGCCCCCTGAGAGTCAAAATGGGTGCAGGAAACGGGCGACATCGTAACAGGCGCACTCGCCCCGTGGGTGACTGCGGGTCGACGGTTTGCACTAGGAGCGCGCATGCAGATCAAAGGGCGACTGCGGGTCCAAGGGGGGCGATTGCAGGTCGAAAAAGAGGCGACTACGGGTCCAAGGGGGGCGATTGCGGGTCGAAAAAGAAGCGACTGCGGGTCCAAGGGGGGCGATTGCGGGTCGAAAAAGAGGCGACTGCGGGTCCAAGGGGGGCGACTGTGGGTCGAAAAAGAGGCGACTGCGGGTAAGGGGGGCGAGTGCGGGTGGAAGGGGGGGCGAGTGCGGGTGGAAGGGGGGGCGAGTGCGGGTAGAAAGAGGCGACCGTGGGTTTGGGGGGGGCGACTACGGGTCCAGAGGGGGGCGACTACGGGTCTAGGGGGGGTGATTGCGGGTCCAGGAGGTGCGACTGTGGGTCCAGGGGGGGCGACTGCGGGTAGAAGGGGGCGACCACGGGTCTCAAGAGGCGACTTCGGGTACTTGAAGGGCAACCGCGCTTACGCTTTAGGACCCAAGGCCATTTTTGTTATCCCGTTAGTGTTCCATCGCTGAGTTTCTAGATGAAAGTCATCCTAGTTTAGATAGAGATTTTATTAAACCCTAAACACTATTCAAGGGTTTCACGTGGTATTTATAGATACTTCAAAAAAAGATTTTCGGGAGTATGGTCATAGACTTAAAGAATGCAATTTTTTTTTTAAACAACCACATGAAGGGAAACTCATTTCAAATCCATTCCAACAAACTTAATAAAAAAATAAATAGAATTAGCTTGTACTCAAATGTGGAAAAAATTAAGAACTTTCTCTTTCAAATTAAAAAGAAAAATGGGGGACAACATTGGTTGATCAAACCATATACATGGAATCCACAACTCAAAATGTATAACTTCCATTTCTCTATCAATTCCAAAAGTATTCTTTTGAGTACCTTTTTAGGATGTTTTTTCCCAAATTATAAATCTCAAGAAGAATCCATACATTCACGAGGTGAAGGGCATGGGAATGTTGTCATTTACAATATGTTCAAACCATATGTTAAAATACTGAAAAATGCAACTATATAAACTTATATTGAAACTCTCATGGATGATGTAGCTTAAATTTATTGAGGGTTCTTTGTGTAGACTCAAAGTTACAAGAATTCTTTTCTTTTTTAAAACACTACACAAATTTAACAAGAAATTAACATTCACATAACTTCAAATCATCAAAATTTGTCAAAAATTCAAATGTTTGGATCCAAATGCAATCACATTTTCATACACAAAAAATAAAAATAAACATTCTTGTATTTCAACAAAAATAAGGACAAAGCCTTTTTCTTCATATATCTTGGAAGAAGTACATAGTCATAAAAGAAACAAGAGCCACCTAATTTATACTCCATCCATTTCCCCTTGTTCTTCCCTTTTCTTCTTTTCCAATTCTATTTGGGCTCTTGCCACTCTCTCTTCCCTCTTCAAAAGAGTCAGGTCATGGTTCCACATCTTATTTTGGATCCACCACTTCTTGAACAATGACATGAACCTGATGTGTGCCTTCGGCCATGACATCTTTTCCTCCAACTTCTGTTCCAATCTTTTCACAGACGTTAACTTCATCTTCAACTTCTCTATTTCCGTAGTGGATGATGAATCTTCAACATCCACAGACAATGAATCCGATTGCAATGACCGGTCAATAGGATCTGCATCCTTCATCTCCTTCAAGCGGTTCAATGTCGATCTTGCCTTTTCCACACCTCCTTTTTCAATGGCAAGGTTGTTTTCTTCCATCCTAAATTTTCCCATTATTGTTTGAAGTCGTTCATCCATAACAGGATTGACATTTGAACTAGAACCTCCATCTTCTCCCTTATTGAACTTGAGGTAAAATTGTTCCAGTTGTTCCATTTCTCTTTGTTGGGCTGCCAAACGAGTTTGTCCAGCTTGAATTAGTTCTTTGAGGGTGCCCACATCCTCAACTTGAATCTCTTGTGCGCTTCGCTTCTCGATGATCTCACACTCCCTTTCTTTTTCTTCAAGATCCTTTAAAAGCATCTCCAACTCCACTTTATAGGATTCTTTCGTCCGCCGTTTATTGTCTTCTCCAAGTACACCTTGATGTTCTTGTTCCATTTCACGCAATCCTTCCATAGAAGGCATATTCATCAAGGTCAAAGGAATCTCTTCTTCGGCTTCACTCTCCCCATCCAACCTATCTTCATTAATTTCTTGCAAGCGAGCTTGCACGTAATGGAATACTTCGTCATCTTTAGGAGGATGGACCCCTATCGGTTCCACAGACATAAAAGGTTCTCCATCCATTGGTGTGGTCCGTTGCATGTTGCCTTCTTCTGATACCACCAATGCTAAGTTTTCTTCCATTGATGTATCTTCCATCCTGTCCCTAGGTTCAGGCAATGGCTCTTCATCGGAGTCCGATTCTCCAGTTGACATTGACCAAACATAATCCTCATCTGCCACTCCTTCTATAATGTTCTTTTTGGGCCCTAGCCCATCCCGAGGATTATTTGAAGGACCCGCTCTGGGAATGTCTTTTGTATCTGGAAGCGTGACATTCTTGGATGTCTTGAAGGTCATCCAATCTACCGTTTTCCCCAATTGTAACTCTGCATATACCATTTGGCATATGCCCATTGAGACTTCGCTCCGTGGAATTTTTCGCTTTCCGTACAATGCTCGGTACACTTCAATACATCTCTGGACAAATGCATCATCCTTGCAGTAATGAAGATTTGCTTGGTTTTGCTTCACATGGTGAATGTGTCGATGGTAAGGGAAGAGCTTGTCGATATGGCACCAATCCACAAATAACTTGCAAGTTGTCAAGGTCCAATCGGAATTTACATGACGCCATCCCCGATATGCCTTAGCCACTGGGTCAAGAAGGGCACGTCGTTGCTTGCTATGGCGATCTCCTTTCTTCTTCATCATCTTGTCGTGTCACTCTAGCGTAAAGAGAACTAGACTTTTGTTGATAATATAACCAAAGAAATGAACTCGTAAACGTGGAAGCCACAACACGTGTAGATGCCCAAACTTCCAACCCACGAACCGGCAGTCAGACGCTTCAAGGCGGATGAAAGGCGCGGTGCGACGAAGGAAGTGATGACTTGGGAATCCAGTATCCCCTTAAATACTCGAAGTCGCCTAGGGCGCGTGCGGGTCTTGGGTGACCGCGGGTCTGGGTCCCACTGTTTAGAAACTGCCATTCAGGAAAAATTATAGTTTCTGGAAGGAGACCTTGGGTGCAGGGTGATCGCGGGTATAGGGGGGCGGTTGCATATGGCGACCACAGGTCTTTTCCTAGGCGACCTCGGGTAATGGGGCGACCACGGGTACAGGGGGCGGCTGCATATAAGGCGACCACAGGTCATTTCCTGGGCGACCGTGGGTAATGGGGCAACTGCGGGTACAAGGGGCGGCTGCATATAGGGCGACCACAGGTCATTTTCTGGGCGACCGCGGGTAATGGAGCGACCGTGGGTCTCAGATTCCAAAAGGTCTTCCCCAGTTCATGATGATGGGAGCGGCTGCGTATGGGGCGACCTTAGGTCAGGGGCGACCACGGGTCAGGGGCGACCTCGGGTCAAGGGCGTCCACGGGTGAGGGGCGCCAAAAAACATGAGTTTGAGTTTCCGCCCTAACAAATTGGAGGGAAGGTGTTCAAACTTTTCAAGTACCGCTCCCCCCTTTTCTGAGGATTAACTCCAGAAAATTCTAAGAATGAGGCATTCAAGACAAAGTGATCAAAAGTTAATTAAGTAATAAAGAAAGAGAATTGGTTGACGAAGTGGAGAGTTGGAAAAGCCCTTCTTCCTAACATTTTATTTCTTCTTCATCCATCCATGTGGTCATGTAAAATTCAACATAACCATTTCCTACTTTCATTTTTGGAGGGAGTACATTAAAAGGAGACCTTTCCTTGTGGGGGGAAACGATATACAAATAAAATATTGAAACTGTGGGATGCATGAAGAAAAAATCTTTTTATCTACATCAAAAGTGGTTTTAAAAAATGGAGACTTGGGAAAGCTCTTCTCCTTGACATTTTCTTTTTCCGCATGCTCATGTAAAATTCAACATGACCATTTCCTATTTTAATTTTTAGAGGGAGTACATTTGGAGGAGACCTTCTCTTTGGGGGAAATGAATAAATGATGTACAAAAAAAATACTAACACCATGAGATGCATGAAGAAAAAATCTTTTGATCTCCATAAGAAATGGTTTTTAAAAATGGAGGCTTGGGGAAGCTCTTCTCCACAATTTTTTTTTCTTCGTGCTCATGTAAAATTCAACATGGCCATTTCCTATTTTAATTTTTAGAAGGAGTACATTTGGAGGAGACATTCCCTTTGGGGGGAAACGATGTACAAAAAAAATACTAACACCATGAGATGCATGAAGAAAAAATCTTTTGATCTCCATAAGAAATGGTTTTTAAAAATGGAGGCTTGGGGAAGCTCTTCTCCTTCGCAATTTTCTTTTCTTCGTGCTCATGTAAAATTCAACATGACCATTTCCTATTTTAATTTTTAGAGGGAGTACATTTGGAGGAGACAAACCCTTTGGGGGGAAACGATGTACAAAAAATATACTAACACCATGAGATGCATGAAGAAAAAATCTTTTGATCTACATAGGAAGTGTTTTTTAAAAATGGAGACTTGGGAAAGCCCTTCTCCTCGTCATTTCATTTTCCATCTTTAAACATAGGAATTTGAATAGGGTCCTCCTCTTGATACATCAAGGGGATTTAAAACACATTTGAAGGGGTGAATGAATATTGAATTTATTGAAGATTAAAAAGTTTGGAAATGACACCTTCAATGGTTTATATCTTACAAGTGCAAGGTTTAGGAGTTCAAACTTTTTTATGACATATAATGAAAAGCAAATCACATATGTTTATCATTTTATCCACCCTAAAAAATAGAAGTACATTACTTTTGGGGTGGCATACATGGAGAAGGTCTATGGTTTTTCTATAGGGTTTAGGGTATAGGGTTAGGGTTTAGGGTTTGGAAAACCCTCTTCAATTTTTCTAATTAGTCTTACTATAATTCTGTATTTATAGACTGATTTTGTAGTATTAACTCGCTACCAATATTGAAAGACAGGTCAGTTGTAGTCAATGAAGCACGCAATTAAGTTTGACTTCATTAGTGTTGGAGATGGCTCACATCTTCTGCTACGGTGGTTTCTCGACTGGCATGACTTTAAGATAGAGGCGATTGCTGGTGGGGGGCGACTTCAGGTCCTAGGCGACCGCGGGTAGGCGCTTGGTCTTCTCGCTTGCTGTTGTTGAGCCCAATTCGGTGGAATGGGGCGACTGCGGGTGGGGGGCGAGTTCAGGTTCTGGGCGACTGCGGGTGGGGGTTGGATTTCTGGCTTGTTGTTGTTGAGCCCAATTTAGTGGAATGGGGTGCGACTGTGGGTGGGGGGCGAGTTCAGGTCTCGGGCGACCGCGTGTAGGGGCGACTTCAGGTCCTGGTGGTTTCGAGGCCAATTTGGTGGATTGGGGGCGACTGCGGGTGGGGGACGAGTTCAGGTCCTGGGCGACCGTGGGTGGGGGCGACTTCAGGTCCTGGTGGTTTCGAGGCCAATTTGGTGGATTGGGGGCGACCTCGGGTGGGGGGGCGACTTTAGGTTCTGGGCGACTGCGGGTTGGGGCGGCTTCAGGTCCTGGTGGTTGTGGAGGGCAGTTTGGTGGAATGGGGTGCGACTGCGGGTGGGGGGCGAGTTCAGGTCCTAGGCGACCGCGGGTGGGGGTCTTGGTGGTTTCGAGCCCAATTTGGTGGATGGAGGGGCGACCGCGGCTTGGGGGCGACTACGGGTGGGGGGCGAGTTCAGGTCTTGGGCGACCGCGGGTGGGGGTCTTGGTGGTTTCGAGCCCAATTTGGTGAATGGAGGGGCGACCGCGGCTTGGGGGCGACTTCAGGTCCTGGGCGACCGCGGGTGGGGGCGACCGCGGCTTGGGGGCGACTTCAGGTCCTGGGCGACTGCGGGTGGGAGCGCGGTCTTCTGTTTTGGTGGTTTCTAGACTAATTTGGCGGAGGGGGGGGGGGGCGATCGCGGGTGGGGGGCGACTTTAGGTTCTGGGCGACCGCGGGTGGGGGCGACTTCAGGTCCTGGGCGACCGCGGGTGGGAACGCGGTCTTCTGTTTTGGTGGTTTCCAGACTAATTTGGCGGAGGGGGGGGGCGACCGCGGGTGGGGGGCGACTTCAGGTCCTGGGCGACTACGGGTGGGGGGCGCGGGCTTCTGTTTTGGTAGTTCGAGCCTAATTTGGTGGATGGGGGAGAGTGACCGCGGGTGGGGGGCGACTTCAAGTCATGGGCGAGTGCAGGTGGGGGCGACTTCAGGTCCTGGTGGTTTCGAGCCCAATTTCGTGGATTGGGGGGCGACCACGGGTGAGGGCGTGCCTTCCAATCCAAAGAAGTTTTAATAAGTATAACGAGTTCAACTTTTAACATCCAAGAACAAGTCACTTCATTAGGACCTTGGGGTCTTCAAGGCATCTTCAGGTGATGCATGGAAGGTTTTGGCTTCCTCGAAGTCATTGTTCTTGTGGAGGTCTCGGGTTCGATCCCCAATGAGATCAATTTGGTTTGGTTCTTGTAGCCAACCG